>OY757026.1:43497430-43966768 GCA_963580285.1 Lucinisca nassula
ACTTAAATGGTCATTCAGATGCTCGGTCTGTACAGGAGAATTTTGATTTGATAACTTCTTTCATTCATACTTCGGCCGAAAATCATATCCCCTCAAAAACTAGTATGTCTGTATCTTCTATTCCCTGGATCACTCCAGAGATAAGAAGGGAAATTTGCAGAAGGAATAAGATTCATGCAAAGGCAAAAAAGACGGGATGTGGTAAACTCCGGACAAAATTTGAAAACTTGAGACGTGAAATCAAGACTGATATAAAAAATCAGCATGATTTGTATGTGAATAACTTGGTAGGTGATGTAAAGGCAAATCCCAGAGACTTCTACAGATATATTAATAGCCAGAAGAAAGACAGGCAAGGTATCCCGCCCCTTAATAAAAGAGGAGGGGACGGGGTTGCTGAATCAGACTCTGAAAGGGCAGAGGAACTAGTTGGTCAATTCAATGCTGCGTTTAATAAAACTGAGTTCACGGAGGTTCCATTGACTGGAAGATCGGCCCCATTCATGAATAATATTGTTGTGACAGCTGCAGGAGTGATCAAATTACTTCAAGGCTTAAACCCCAGTAAGGCCTTAGGACCTGATGAGCTTCATCCTAGTGTCCTGAAGGAACTAGCAAATGAGTTGGGTCCAGTTTTTGCACACTTGTTTCAACAGTCTCTTGATACGGGTGAAATCGCCAAAGAATGGCTCTTAGCAAACATCTGTCAACTCTTCAAAAAAGGAGATAGGGCTCTTGCCCGTAATTATCGCCCTGTGTCTCTGACTTGTGTTCTGTGTAAATTGCTGGAACATATAGTCTGCTCGAACATCATGGCCCACTTGGACGAACATAAACTTTTGTCAGACAGACAACATGCATTTAGGAAAAGGCACAGTTGTGAAACTCAGCTAAGCACAGTTATTAATGACTGGGCAAAAATCTTGGACAAAGGGGGACAGGTGGACACATTTATTCTGGACTTCGAGAAGGCTTTTGACACCCCTCCTCATGAACTACTTAAATCTAAGTTATTTGGTTATGGAATTGGGGGAAAGACCCTCAAATGGATAGATTCCTTTCTTTGCTACAGAAAATAGCGGGTTGTTGTTAATGGTGAAGCTTCGGAGTGGGCTCCAGTTTTGTCTGGAGTCCCGCAAGGGACCGTTCTTGGTCCACTTTTGTTCTCCCTGTACATCAATGATATTTCCCATGACATTGACTCAGAAATAAGACTGTTCGCAGATGACTGTGTTTGTTACCGGGAAATTAGAGATACAGATGACTCATTGAAATTTCAGGCTGACATAGATAGATTAGTTTGTTGGGCACGTAAATGGGGCATGAGATTTCAGCCAGTTAAATGCAATATTATGCAAATAACTAGGAAGAGATCTAGTAAAGTTGAGGCTTCTTACACCTTAGAGGGAACGGTCCTCGAGAATGTGGACTCCATTAAATACCTTGGAGTGACAATCTCACACAACTTGAGATGGAATACTCATATTAGCAATATGTGTACTAAGGCAAATAGAACGCTTGGTTTCCTGAGGAGAAATCTTCATCAGTGCCCTCAGGATGTAAAAGAGGCTGCATATAAAGGTCTTGTTCGCCCAATCTTGGAATATGGTAGTTGTATCTGGGACCCCAGTGGAGTGGTCTTTAACGATGAAATTGAGAAAGTTCAGAATAGAGCTTCTAGATTTGTAACAGGCAATTACTGCTTTGAAACTGGGAGCATGACTGGAATACTTGGAAAATTAAAATGGGAGTCTCTCAAGAAAAGGAGAAAAGACAGTAGGCTAATCCTTTTATACAAAGGTCTAAAGGGTGCTGCCAGCATTCCAACAGATGACCTTGTTCCCCAGCTAGACACTGTAGAAATCACAATTCGTTGGCGTTTCAGACCCCTAGCGCAAGAACTGACATTTATAAAGAGTCGTTCTTCCCCAGAACCATTAGAGATTGGAATGCCCTTCCCGATTCGATTATTTCGACAGCTGAAGGTGCTGATGATTGTGTAGCTAAATTTACCTCTTTGGTTAGAGCTAGGGACTAACTTCCCACATTACAGGTCCTGGTGTATGAATGTCATTTGACGTGCCACCAGTTACAATTCTGATTCTGATTCTGAACAATATGGGCCCAGATCAGACAGCTCCTGTAGCAGTAGTTTGATAACCTTTTAACTTTAAAAGTTATTGCTGCAAACAATGTGGGCCTAGATCTGACAGCTCCTGTAGGAGAAGTTTGATAACCTTTGAACTTTAAAAGTAACGGTTGCAATCAATATGGGCTCAGAACAGACAACTCCTGTAGGAGAAGTTTTATAACCTTTTAACTTTGAAAGTTATGGCTGCAAACAATATGGGCCCAGGTCAGACAGCTCCAGTAGGAGTAGTTTGATAACCTTTTAACTTTAAAAGTTATGGCTGCAAACAATATGGGCCCAGAACAGACAGCTCCTGTAGGAGTAGTTTGATAACCTTTTAACTTTAAAAGTTATGGCTGCAAACAATGTGGGCACAGATCAGACAGCTCCTGTAGGAGTACTTTGATAACCTTTTAACATTAAAAGTTATGGGTACAACCAATATGGGCCCAGATCAGACAGCTCCTGTAGGAGTAGTTTGATAACCTTTTAACTTTAAAAGGCATGGCTACAAACAATATGGGCCCATATCAGACAGCTTCTGTAGGAGTAGTTTGATAACATTTTAACTTAAAAAGTTATGGCTGCAAACAATATGGGCGCAGATCAGACAGCTCCTGTAGGAGTAGTTTGATAACCTTTTAACTTAAAAAGTTATGGCTGCAAACAATGAGGACCCAGATAAGACCGCTCCTGTATGAGTAGTTTGTAAAAAAGTTTTGGCTGCAAACAATATGGGCCCAGGTCAGACAGCTCCTGTAGGAATAGTTTGATAACATTTGAACTTTAAAAGGCATGGTTGCAAACAATATGGGCCCTGATCAGACAGCTCCTGTAGGAGTAGTTTGATAACCTTTTAACTTTAAAAGACAAGGATGCAAACAATATGGGCCCAGATCAGACAGCTCCTGTAGGAGTAGATTGATAACCTTTTAACTTTAGAAGTAACGGTTGCAAAGAATATGTGCTCAGATCAGACAGCTCCTGTAGGAGTAATTTTATAACCTTTTAACTTTAAAAGTTATGGCTGCAAACAATATGGGCCGCGGTCAGACAGCTCCAGTAGGAGTAGTTTGATAACCTTTTAACTTTAAAAGTTATGGCTGCAAACAATATGGGCCCAGATCAGACAGATCCTGTAGGAGTAGTTTTAACTTTTAGGAGTAGTTTAAACCTTTTAACTTTAAAAGTTATGGCTGCAAACAATATGGGCCCAGCTCAGACAGCTCCTGTAGGAGTAGTTTGGTAATCAAACTACTCCTATAGGAGCTGTCTGATCTGGGCCCTTATTGTTTGCAACCATAACTTTTAAAGTTAAAAGGTTATCAAACTACTCCTAAAGGAGCTGTTAGATCTGGGCCAATATTGTTTGCAGTAATAACTTTTAAAGTTAAAAGGTTATCAAACTACTCCTGCAGGAGCTGTCTGATCTGGTCCCATATTGATGCAGCCATGCCTTTTAAAGTTAAAAGATTATCACAATACTTCTGCAGGTGCTGTCTAATATGGGCCCATATTGTTTGCAGCCATGCCATTTAACGTTAAAAGGTTATCAAACTACTCCTACAGGAGCTGTTTGATCCGGGACCATATTTTGTTGCAGCCATGCCTTTAAAAGTTAAAAGATGATCAAACTACTTCTATAAGAGCTGTCTGATTTGGGCCCATATTGTTTTCAGCCATAACATTTAAAGTTAAAAGGTTATCAAACTACTCCTACAGGAGCTGTCTTATTTGGGCCATATTGATTGCAACCATGCCTTTTAAAGTTAAAAGGTTATCAAACTACTCCTACAGGAGCTGTCTGATCTGGGCCCATATTGTCTGCATCCATGACTTTTAAAGTTAAAAGGTTATCAAACTACTCCTACAGCAGCGGTCTAATCTGGGCTCATATTGTTTGCAGCCATGCCTTTTAAAATTCAAAGGTTATCAAACTACTCCTACAGGAGCTGTCCGATCTGGTCCCATATTGATGCAGCCATGCCTTTTAAAGTTAAAAGGTTATCAAAATACTTCTACAGGTGCTGTCTCATATGGGCCCATATTGTTTGCAGCCATGCCATTTAAAGTTAAAAGGTTATCAAACTACTCCTACAGGAGGTGTCTGATCTGGGCCATATTGTTTGCAGCCATGCCTTTAAAAGTTAAAAGATGACCAAACTACTCCTACAGGAGATGTCTGATTTGGGCCATATTGTTTACAATATGCCTTTTAAAGTTAAAAGGTTATCAAACTTCTCCTACAGGAGCTGTCCGATCTGAGCCCATATTGTTTGCAATATGCCTTTTTAAGTTAAAAG
The DNA here is from genome assembly GCA_963580285.1 of Lucinisca nassula. NCBI lineage: Eukaryota > Metazoa > Mollusca > Bivalvia > Lucinida > Lucinidae > Lucinisca > Lucinisca nassula. Next base: position 43,501,865 of record OY757026.1, read on the forward strand.
GTTATCAAACTTCTCCTACAGGAGCTGTCTGATCTGGGCCCATATTGTTTGCAACCTTGACTTTGAAAGTTAAATGATTATCAAAATACTCCTACAGGAGCTGTCTGATCTGGGCCCATATTGTTTGCAACCTTGACTTTGAAAGTTAAATGATTATCAAAATACTCCTTAAGGAGCTGTCTGATCTGGGCTCATATTGTTTGCTGCCATAACTTTTATTGTTAAAATGTTATCAAACTACTCCTACAGGAGATATCTGATCCCGGCCCATATCGTTTGCCACCATTACTTTTAAAGTTAAAAGGTTATAAAACTTCTCGTACAGGAGCTGTCTGATCTGGGCCCATATTGTTTGCAACCATGCCTTTGAAAGTTAAAAGGTTATCAAACTACTCCTTGAGGAGCTGACTGATCTGGGCCCATATTGTTTGCAGCCATAACTTTTAAATATAAAGGTTATCAAACTACTTCCACAGGAGCTGTCTGATCTGGGCCCATATTGTATGCAACCATGCCTTTTAAAGTTAAAATGTTATGAAACAACTCCTACAGGAGCTGTCTGATCAGGGCCCATATTGTTTGCAACCATGCCTTTTAAGTTAAAATATTTTCAAACTACACCTACAGGAGATGTCTAATTTGGGCCATATTGTTTGCAACCATAACTGTTAAAGTTAAAAGGTTATCAAACTACTCCTACAGGAGCTGTCTGATCTGGGCCCATATTGTTTGCAGCCATAACTTTTTAAGTTAAAATGTTATCAAACTACTCCTACAGGAGCTGTCTGATCTGGGCCCATATTGTTTGCAACCATAATTTTAAAGTTAAAATGTTATCAAACTACTCCTACAGGAGCTGTCTGATCTGGTCCCATATTGATGCAGCCATGCCTTTTAAAGTTAAAAGGTTATCAAACTGCTCCTACAGGAGCTGTCTCATATGGACCCATATTGTTTTCAGTCAATATCATTTTAAGTTAAAAGGTTATCAAACTACTTCTACAGGAGCTGTCTGATCTGGGCCCATATTGTTTGCAGCAATGCAATTTAAAGTTAAAAGGTTATCAAACAACTGCAACAGGAGCTGTCTGATCGGGGCCCATATTGTTTGCAGCCATGCCTTTTAAAGTTAAAAGGTCATCAAACAACACCTACAGGAGCTGTCTGATCTGGGCCCATATTATTTTCAGTCAATGTCATTTAAAGTTAAAAGGTTATCAAACTACTCCTACAGGAGCTATCTGATCTGGGCCCATTTTGTTTAAAACCATAACTTTTTTAAGTTAAAAGGTAACCAAACTACTCTCACAGGAGCTGTCTGATCTGGGCCAATAATGTTTGCCACCATGCCATTTAAAGTTAAAAGGTTATCAAACTACACCTACAGGAGCTGTCTGATCTTAGCCCATATTGCAACGATATCTTTTAAAGTTAAAAGATTATCAAACTACTCCTACAGGAGCTGTCTGATCTGGGCCCATATTGTATTCAAAAATGCCTTTTAAAGTTAAAAGGTTATCAAACTACTCCTACAGGAGCTGTCTGATCTGGGCCATATTGTTTGCAACCATGCCTTTTAAAGTTAAAAGGTTATCAAACTACACCTACACGAGCTATCTGATCTTGGCCCATATTGTTTGCAGCCATAACTATTAAAGTTAAAAGGTTATCAAACTACTCCTAGCGGAGCTGTCTGATCTTGGCCGATATTGTTTGCAACCATAACTTTTAAAGTTAAACTGTTATCAAATTACTCCTACATGAGCTGTCTGATGTGGGCCCATATTGTATTCAACCATGCCTTTTTAAGTAAAAAGGTTATCAAACTACTCCTACAGGAGCTGTCTGAACTTGGCTTATATTGTTTGCAACCATGCTTTTTAAAGTAAAAAAGTTATCAAACTACTCCTACAGGAACTGTCTGATTTTTGCCCATATTGTTTGCAACCATGCCTTTCAAAGTTAAAAGGTTATCAAACTAATCCTCAGGGCCCATATTGTTTGCAGCCATGTCTTTTTAAGTTAAAAGATTATCAAACTACTTCTACAGGAGCTGTCTGATCTGGGCCTATATTGTTTGCAACCATGCCTTTTAAAGTTAAAAGGTTATCAAACTACTCCTACAGGAGCTGTCTGATCTGAGCCCATATTGTTCGCAACCATTACTTTTAAAGTTCAAATTTATCAAACTACTCCTACAGGAGCTGTCTGATCTGGGCCCATATTGTATTCAATCATGTCTTTTAAAGTTAAAAGGTTATCAAACTACTCCTACAGGAGCTGTCTGATCTTAGCCCATATTGTTTGCAACCATGCCTTTTAAAGTATAAAGGCTATCAAACTGCTCCTACAGTCTCTGTCTGATCTGGGCCAATATTGTTTGCAACCATGCCTTTTAAAGTTAAAAGGTTATCAAACAACTCCTACAGGAGCTTTCTGATCTGAGCTCATATGGTTTGCAACCGTTACTTTTAAAGTTAAAAGGTTATCAAACTTCTCCTACAGGAGCTGTCTGATCTGGGCCCTTATTGTTTGCAGCCATGCCTTTAAAAGTTAAGAGGTTATAAAACTACTCCTTCAGGAGCTGTCTGATCTGTGCCCATATTGTTTGCAGCCATAACTTTTAAAGTTAAAAGGTTATCAAACTTCTCCTACAGGATCTGTCTGATCTGGGCCCATATTGTTTCTTACCATGCCTTTTATAGATAAAAGGTTATTAAACTACTACTACAGGAGCTGTCTGATCTGGATCCAAATTGTTTGCAGCAATAACTTTTTATCAAACTACTCCTACAGGAGCTGTCTGATCGGGGTCCATATTGTTTGCAGCCATAACTTTTAAAGTTAAAAGGTTATCAAACTACTCCTACAGGAGCTGTCTGATCTGGGCCCATAGTGTTTGCAGCCATGTCTTTTACAGTTAAAGGGTTATCAAACTACTCCTAGAGGAGCTGTCTGATCTGAGCCCATATTGTTTGCAACCATAACTTTTAAATATTAATGTTATCAAACTTCTCCTACAGGAGCTGTCTGATCGTGGCCCATATTGTTTGCAGCCATAACTTTTAAAGTTAAAAGGTTATCAAACTACTCCTACAGGAGCTATCTGTTCTGGGCCCATATTGTTTGCAACCATAACTTTTAAAGTTAAAAGGTTATCAAACTACTCCTAGAGGAGCTGTCTGATCTGGGCCCTTATTGTTTGCAGCCATGCCTTTAAAAGTTAAAAGGTTATCAAACTACTCCTACAGGAGCTGTCTGATCTGGGCACATATTGTTTGCAGCCATAACTTTTAAAGTTAAAAGGTTATCAAACTTCTCCTACAGGAGCTGTCTGATCGGGGCCAATATGGTTTGCAGCAATGCCTTTTACATCTAAAAGGTTATTAGGAGCTGTCTGATCTGGATCCATATTGTTTTCAACCATAACTTTTAAAGTTACAAGGTTATCAAACTACTCCTACAGGAGCTGTCTGGTCTGGGCCCATATTGTTTGCAACCATGACTTTTAAAGTTAAAAGGTTGTCAAACTACTCCTACAGGAGCTTGTAGCCATGCCTTTTAAAATTAAAAGGTTATCAATCTACTCCTATAGGAGCTGTCTGATCTGGGCCCATATTGTTTGCAACCATTACTTTTAAAGTTAAAAGGTTATCAAACTGCTCCTAAAGGAGCTGTCTCGTCTGGGTCCATATTGTTTTCAGCCATAACTTTTAAATTTAAAAGGTTATCAAACAACTCCTGCAGGAGCTGTTTGATCTGGACCCATATTGTTTTCAACCATAACTTGTAAAGTTAAAAGGTTATCAAACTACACCTACAGGAGCTGTCTGATCTGGGCCCATATTGTTTGCAACCATGACTTTTAAAGTTAAAAGGTTATCAAACTACTCCTACAGGAGCTGTCTGATCTGGGCCCATATTGTTTGCAGCCATGCCTTTAAAAGTTAAAAGGTTATAAAACTACTCCTTCAGGAGCTGTCTGATCTGTGCCCATATTGTTTGCAGCCATAACTTTTAAAGTTAAAAGGTTATCAAACTTATCCTACAGGATCTGTCTGATCTGGGCCCATATTGTTTCTAACCATGCCTTTTATAGATAAAAGGTTATTAAACTACTCCTTCAGGAGCTGCCTGATCTGGGCCCAAATTGTTTGCAGCAATAACTTTTTATCAAACTACTCCTACAGGAGCTGTCTGATCGGGGTCCATATTGTTTGCAGCCATAACTTTTAAAGTTAAAAGGTTATCAAACTAATCCTACAGGAGCTGTCTGATCTTGGCCCATAGTGTTTGCAGCCATGTCTTTTAAAGTTAAAGGGTTATCAAACTACTCCTGTCTCATCTGGGCTCATATTGTTTGTAGCCTTCACGTTTGAAAGTTAAAGTGTTATGAAACTACTCCTACAGGAGCTGTCTGATCTGAGCCCATATTGTTTGCAACCATAACATTTATAGTTAAAAGGTTATCAAACTTCTCCTACAGGAGCTGTCTGATCGTGGCCCATATTGTTTGCAGCCATAACTTTTAAAGTTAAAAGGTTATCAAACTACTCCTACAGGAGCTGTCTGTTCTGGGCCCATATTGTTTGCAACCATAACTTTTAAAGTTAAAAAGTTATCAAACTACTCCTAGAGGAGCTGCCTGATCTGGACCCTAATTGTTTGCAGCCATAACTTTTAAAGTAAACAGGTTATCAAACTACTCCTACAAGAGCTGTCTAATCTGGGCACATATTGTTTGCAGCCATAACTTTTAAAGTTAAAGTTAAAAGGTTATCAAACTTCTCCTAAAGGAGCTGTCTGATCGGGGTCCATATGGTTTGCAGCAATGCCTTTTACATCTAAAAGGTTATCAGGAGCTGTCTGATCTGGATCCATATTGTTTTCAACCATAACTTTTAAAGTTACAAGGTTATCAAACTACTCCTACAGGAGCTGTCTGTTCTGGGCCCATATTGTTTGCAACCATGACTTTTAAAGTTAAATGGTTATCAAACTACTCCTACAGGAGCTTGTAGCCATGGCTTTTAAAAATTAAAAGGTTATCAATCTACTCCTATAGGTGCTGTCTGATCTGGGCCCATATTGTTTGCAACCATTACTTTTAAAGTTAAAAGGTTATCAAACTGCTCCTAAAGGAGCTGTCAGATCTGGGCCCAAATTGTTTGCAGCCATAACTTTTAAAGTTAAAAGGTTATAAAACTACTCCTTTATGAGCTGTCTGATCTGGGCCCATATTGTTTGCAATCCTGCCTTTTAAAGTTAAAAGGTTATCAAACTACTCCTACAGGAGCTGTCTGATCTGGTCCCATATTGATGCAGCCATGCCTTTTAAAGTTAAAAGATTATCAAACTACTCCTGCCGGAGCTGTCTGATCTGGGCCCATATTGTTTTCAGCCGTCACATTTAAAGTTAAAAGGTTATCAAACTACTCCTACAGGAGCTGTCTGATCTGGGCCCATATTTTTTGCAAGCATAACATTTAAAGTTGAAAGGCTATCAAACTACTCCTACATAACCTGTCTCAACTGGGCCCTTATTCTTTGCAGCCATGCCTTTCAAAGTTAAAAGGATATCAAACTGCTCCTACAGGAGCTGTCTAATCTGGGTCCATATTGTTTTCAGCCATAACTGTTAAATTTAAAAGGTTATCAAACAACTCCTGCAGGAGCTGTTTGATCTGGACCCATATTGTTTTCAACCATAACTTGTAAAGTTAAAAGGTTATCAAACTACACCTACAGGAGCTGTCTGATCTGGGCCCATATTGTTTGCAACCATGACTTTCAAAGTTAAAAGGTTATCAAACTACTCCTATAGGAGCTGTCTGATCTGGGCCCATATTGTTTGCAGCCATGCCTTTTGAAATTAAAATATAATCAAATTGCTTCTACAGGAGCTGTCTCATATGGGCCATTATTGTCTGCAGCCATGCAATTTAAAGTTAAAAGGTTATCAAACTACTCCTACAGGAGCTGTCTGATCTGGGCCCATATTGTTTGCAACCAAGCTTTTTAAAGATAAAAGGTTATCAAACTACTCCTATAGGAGCTGTCTGATCTGGGCCCATATTGTTTGCAGCAATAACTTTTAAATTGAAAAGGTTATCAAACTACTCCTTCATGAGCTATCTGATCTGGGCCCATCTTGTTTGCAACCATGCCTTTTAAAGTTAAAAGGTTATCAAACTACTCCTTAAGGAGCTGTCTGATCTGGTCCCATATTGATGCAGCCATGCCTTTTAAAGTTAAAAGGTTATCAAACTACTTCTGCAGGTGCTGTCTCATATGGGCCCATATTGTTTGCAGCCATGCCATTTAAAGTTAAAAGGTTATCAAACTACTCCTACAGGAGCTGTCTGATTTGGGCGCATTTTGTTTGCAGCCATGTCTTTTAATGTTAAATGATTATCAAACTACTCCTACAGGAGCTGTCTGATTTGGGCCATATTGTTTGCAACCATGCCTTTTAAAGTTAAAACGTTATCAAACTTCTCCTACAGGAGCTGTCTGATCTGGGCTCATATTGTTTGCAACCTTAACTGTGAAAGTAAAAAGATTGTCAAACTACTCCTTAAGGAGCTGTCTGATCTGGGCCCATATTGTTTGCTGCCATAACATTTAAAGTTAAAATGTTATCAAACTACTCCTACAGGAGCTGTCTGATCTGTGCCCATATTGTATTCAACCATGCCTTTTCAAGTAAAAAGGTTATCAAACCACTACTACAGGAGTTGTCTGATCTGGGCCCATATTAATTGCAACCATGCCTTTTAAAGTTAAAAGGTTATCAAACTACTCCTACAGAAGCTGTCTGATCTGAGCCCATATTGTTTGCACCCATTACTTTTAAAGTTAAAAGGTTATCAAACTTCTCCTACAGGAGCTGTCTGATTTGGGCCCACATGGTTTGCATCCATGCCTTTTAAAGTTAAAATGTTATCAAACTACTCCTACAGGAGCTGTCTGATCTGGGCCCATATTGTTTGCAGCCATAACTTTTAAAGATAAAAGGTTATCAAACTACTTCTATAGTGGCTGTCTGATCTGGGCCCATATTGTATGCAGCCATGCCTTTCAAAGTTAAAATGTTATGAAACTACTCCTTCAGGAGCTGTCTGATCTGGGCCCATATTGTTTGCAACCATGCCTTTTAAAGTTAAAATGTTTTCAAACTACACCTAAAGGTGCTGTCTAATCTGGGCCTATATTGTTTGAAACCATGCCTTTTAAAGTTAAAAGGTTATCAAACTTCTCCTACAGGAGCTGTCTGATTTGGGCCCACATGGTTTGCATCCATGCCTTTTAAAGTTAAAATGTTATCAAACTACTCCTACAGGAGCTGTCTGATCTGGACCCATATTGTTTGCAGCCATAACTTTTAAAGATAAAAGGTTATCAAACTACTTCTATAGTGGCTGTCTGATCTGGGCCCATATTGTATGCAGCCATGCCTTTCAAAGTTAAAATATTATGAAACTACTCCTTCAGGAGCTGTCTGATCTGGGCCCATATTGTTTGCAACCATGCCTTTTAAAGTTAAAATGTTTTCAAACTACACCTAAAGGTGCTGTCTAATCTGGGCCTATATTGTTTGCAACCATAACTTTTAAAGTTAAAAGGTTATCAAACTTCTCCTACAGGAGCTGTCTGATCTGGGCCCATATTGTTTGCAACCATAATTTTAAAGTTAAAAGGTTATCTAACTACTCCTTAAGGAGCTGTCTGATCTGGTCCCATATTGATGCAGCCATGCCTTTTAAAGTTAAAAGGTTATCAAACTACTTCTACAGGTGCTGTCTCATATGGGCCCATATTGTTTGCAGCCATGCCATTTAAAGTTAAAATGTTATCAAACTACTCCTACAGGAGCTGTCTGATTTGGGCCATATTGTTCGCAACCATGCCTTTTAAAGTTAAAACGTTATCAAACTTCTCCTACAGGAGCTGTCTGATCTGAGCCCATATTGTTTGCAACCATTACTTTTAAGTTAAAATGTTACCAAATTCTCCTACAGGAGCTGTCTGATCTGGGCCCATATTGTTTGCAACCTTGACTTTTAAAGTAAAAAGATTGTCAAACTACTCCTTAAGGAGCTGTCTGATCTGGGCCCATATTGTTTTTTGCCATAACTTTTAAAGTTAAAATGTTATCAAACTACTCCTACAGGAGCTGTCTGATCTCTGCCCATATTGTATTCAACAATGCCTTTTTAAGTTAAAAGGTTATCAAACTACTCATACAGGAGCTGTCTGATCTGGGCCCATAGTGTTTGCAACCATGCTTTTTAAAGTAAAAAGGTTATCAAACTACTACTACAGGAGTTGTCTGATCTGGGCCCATATTGTTTGCAACCATGCCTTTTAAAGTTAAAAGGTTATCAAACTACTCTACAGGAGCTGTCTGATCTGAGCCCATATTGTTTGCACCCATTACTTTTAAAGTTAAAAGGTTATCAAACTTCTCCAACAGGAGCTGTCTGATCTGGGCCCTCATTGTTTGCAGCCATGCCTTTTAAAGTTAAAAGGTTATCCAACTACTCCTTAAGAAGCTGTCTGATCTGGGCCCATATTGTTTGCAGCCATAACTTTTAAAGTTAAAAGGTTTTCAAACTACTCCTACAGGAGCTGTCTGATCTGGACCAATATTGTTTGCAGCCATTACTTTTAAAGATAAAAGGTTATCAAACTACTTGTATAGGAGCTGTCTGATCTGGGCCCATATTGTATGCAGCCATGCCTTTCAAATTTAAAATGTTATGAAACTACTCCTTCAGGAGCTGTCTGATCTGGGCCCATATTGTTTGCAACCATGCCTTTTAAAGTTAAAATGTTTTCAAACTACACCTAAAGGTGCTGTCTAATCTGGGCCTATATTGTTTGCAACCATAACTTTTAAAGTTAAAAGGTTATCAAACTTCTCCTACAGGAGCTGTCTGATCTGGGCCCATATTGTTTGCAACCATAATTTTAAAGTTAAAAGATTATCGAACTACTCCTTAAGGAGCTGTCTGATCTGGTCCCATATTGATGCAGCCCTGCCTTTTAAAGTTAAAAGGTTATCAAACTACTTCTACAGGTGCTGTCTCATATGGACCCATGTTGTTTGCAGCCATGCCATTTAAAGTTAAAAGGTTATCAAACTACTCCTACAGGAGCTGTCTGATTTGGGCTCATATTGTTTGCAGCCATGCCTTTTAAAGTTAAAAGATTATCACACTACTCCTACAGGAGCTGTCTGATTTTGGCCATATTGTTTGCAACCATGCCTTTTAAAGTTTAAACGTTATCAAACTTCTCCTACAGGAGCTGTCTGATCTGAGCCCATATTGTTTGCAACCATTACTTTGAAAGTTAAAAGGTTATCAAACTTCTCCTACAGGAAATGTCTGATCTGGGCCCATATTTTTTGCAACCTTGACTTTTAAAGTTAAAAGATTGTCAAACTACTCCTTAAGGAGCTGTCTGATCTGGGCCCATATTGTTTACTGCCATAACTTTTAAAGTTAAAATGTTATCTAACTACTCCTACAGGAGCTGTCTGATCTGTGCCCAAATTGTATTCAACCATGCCTTTCAAAGTTGAAAGGTTATCAAACTACTCCTACAGGAGCTGTCTGATCTGGGCCCATAGTGTTTGCAACCATGCCTTTTAAAGTAAAAAGGTTGTCAAACTACTCCTACAGGAGCTGTCTGATCTGGGCCCATATTGTTTGCAACGGTGTCTTTTACAGTTAAAAGGTTATCAAACTACTCCTACAGGAGCTGTCTGATCTGAGCCCATATTGTTTGCTGCCATACTTTTTAAAGTTAAAATGTTATACAACTCCTCCTACAGGAGCTGTCTGATCTGGACCCATATTGTTTGCAGCCATAACTTTTTAAAGTTAAAAGGTTATCAAACTACTCCTACAGGAGCTGTCTGATCTGGGCCCATATTGTTTTCAACCATGCCTTTTAAAGATAAAAGGATATCAAACTACTCCTATAGGAGCTGTCTGATCTGGGCCCATATTGTTTGCAGCCATAACTTTTAAAGTTAAAAGGTTATCAAACAAATTCTACAGGAGCTGTCTGATCTGGGCCTATATTGTTTGCAACCATGCCTTTTAAAGTTCAAAGGTTATCAAACTTCTCCTACAGGAGCTGTCTGATCTGGGCCCATATTGTATTCAAAAATGCCTTTTAAAGTTAAAGGTTATCAAACTACTCCTACAGGAGCTGTCTGATCTGGGCCTATATTGTTTGCAGCCATGCCTTTTAAAGTTAAAAGGTTATGAAACTACTCCTACAGGAGCTGTCTAATCTGGGCCCATATTGTTTGCAGCAATGTCTTTTTAAGTTAAATGGTTATCAAACTACTTCTACAGGAGCTGTCTGATCTGGGCCTATATTGTTTGCAACCATGCCTTTTAAAGTTAAAAGGTTTTCAAACTACTCCTACAGGAGCTGTCTGATCTGGGCCCATATTGTGTGCAGCCATAACTTTTAAAGTTAAAAGGTTATCAAACTACTCCTACAGGAGCTTTCTGATCTGGGCCTATATTGTTTGCAGCCATGCCTTTTAAAGTTAAAAGGTTATCAAACTACTCCTACAGGAGCTGTCTGATCTGGATCCATATTGTTTAAAGCCATAACTTTTAAAGTTAAAATGTTATCAAACTACTCCTATATGAGCTGTCTGGTCTGGACCCATATTGTTTGCAGCCATGCCTTTTAAAATTAAAAGGTTATTAAACTACTCCTACAGGAAATGTCTGATCTGGGCCCATATTGTTTGCAACCATAACTTTTCAAGTTAAAATGTTATCAAACTACTCCAACAGGAGCTGTCTGATGTGGGCCCATATTGTATTCAACCATGCCCTTTTAAGTAAAAAGTTTATCAAACTACTCCTACAGGAGCTGTCTGAACTTGGCCTATATTGTTTGCAACCATGCCTTTTTAAGTAAAAACTTTATCAAACTACTCCTACAGGAGCTGTCTGAACTTGGCCTATAGTGTTTGCAACCATGCTTTTTAAAGTAAAAAGGTTATCAAACTTCTCCTACAGGAGCTGTCTGATCTTGGCCCATATTGTTTGCAACCATGCCTTTTAAAGTTAAAAGGTTATCAAACTACTCTTACAGGAGCTGTCTGATCTGGGCCCATATTGTTTGCAGCAATGTCTTTTTAAGTTAAATGGTTATCAAACTACTTCTACAGGAGCTGTCTGATCTGGGACTATATTGTTTGCAACCATGCCTTTTAAAGTTAAAAGGTTTTCAAACTACTCCTACAGGAGCTGTCTGATCTGGGCCCATATTGTGTGCAGCCATAACTTTTAAAGTTAAAAGTTTATCAAACTACTTCTACAGGAGCTTTACGATCTGGGCCTATATTGTTTGCAGCCATGCCTTTTAAAGTTAAAAGGTTATCAAACTACTCCTACAGGAGCTGTCTAAGCTGGGCCCATATTAGTTGCAGCAATGCCTTTTACAATTAAAAGGTTATCAAACTACTCCTACAGGAGCTGTCTGATCTGGATCCATATTGTTTAGAGCCATAACTTTTAAAGTTAAAAGGTTATCAAACTACTCCTATATGAGCTGTCTGGTCTGGGCCCATATTGTTTGCAGCCATGCCGTTTAAAATTAAAAGGTTATCAAACTACTCCTACAGGAGCTGTCTGATCTGGGCCCATATTGTTTCCAACCATAACTTTTCAAGATAAAATGTTATCAAACTACTCCAACAGGAGCTGTCTGATGTTGGCCCATATTGTATTCAACCAAGCCTTTTTAAGTAAAAAGTTTATCAAACTACTCCTATAGGAGCTGTCTGAACTTGGCCTATATTGTTTGCAACCATGCTTTTTAAAGTAAAAGGTTATCAAACTACTCCTACAGGAGCTGTCTGATCTTGGCCCATATTGTTTGCAACCATGCCTTTTAAAGTTAAAAGGTTATCAAACTACTCTTACAGGAGCTGTCTGATCTGGGCCCATTTTGTTTGCAGCAATGTCTTTTTAAGTTAAATGGTTATCAAACTACTTCTACAGGAGCTGTCTGATATGGGCCTATATTGTTTGCAACCATGCCTTTTAAAGTTAAAAGGTTATCAAACTTCTCCTACAGGAGCTGTCTGATCTGGGCCCATATTGTATTCAAAAATGCCTTTTAAAGTTAAAAGGTTACCAAACTACTCCTACAGGAGCTGTCTGATCTGGGCCAATATTGTTTGCAACCATGCCTTTAAAGGTAAAAGGTTATCAAACTACTCCTACAGGAGCTGTCTAATCTGAGCTCATATTGTTTGCAACTGTTACTTTAAAAGTCAAAAGGTTATCAAACTTCTCCTACAGGAGCTGTCTGATCTGGGCCCATATTGTTGCAGCCATGCCTTTAAAAGTTAAAAGGTTATAAAACTAGTCCTTCAGGAGCTGTCTGATCTGTGCCCATATTGTTTGCAGTCATAACTTTTAAAGTTAAAAGGTTACCAAACTACTCCTACAGGATCTGTCTGATCTGGGCCCATATTGTTTCTAACCATGCCTTTTAAATATAAAAGATTATTAAACTACTCCTACAGGAGCTGTCTGATCTGGGCCTAAATTGTTTGCAGTCATAACTTTTTATCCAACTACTCCTACAGGATGTGTCTGATCGGGGCCCATATTGTTTGCAGCCATAACTTTTAAAGTTAAAAGGTCATCAAACTTCTCCTACAGGAGCTGTCTCATCTGGGCCCATATTGTTTGTAGCCATAACTTTCAAAGTTAAAATGTAATGAAACTACTCCTATATGAGCCGTTTGATCTGGGCCCATATTGTTTGCAACCATAACTTTTAAAGTTAAAAGGTTATCAAACTACTCCTACAGGAGCTGTCTGATCTGGATCCATATTGTTTAGAGCCATAACTTTTAAAGTTAAAAGGTTATCAAACTACTCCTATATGAGCTGTCTGGTCTGGGCCCATATTGTTTGCAGCCATGCCGTTTAAAATTAAAAGGTTATCAAACTACTCCTACAGGAGCTGTCTGATCTGGGCCCATATTGTTTCCAACCATAACTTTTCAAGATAAAATGTTATCAAACTACTCCAACAGGAGCTGTCTGATGTTGGCCCATATTGTATTCAACCAAGCCTTTTTAAGTAAAAAGTTTATCAAACTACTCCTATAGGAGCTGTCTGAACTTGGCCTATATTGTTTGCAACCATGCTTTTTAAAGTAAAAGGTTATCAAACTACTCCTACAGGAGCTGTCTGATCTTGGCCCATATTGTTTGCAACCATGCCTTTTAAAGTTAAAAGGTTATCAAACTACTCTTACAGGAGCTGTCTGATCTGGGCCCATATTGTTTGCAGCAATGTCTTTTTAAGTTAAATGGTTATCAAACTACTTCTACAGGAGCTGTCTGATATGGGCCTATATTGTTTGCAACCATGCCTTTTAAAGTTAAAAGGTTATCAAACTTCTCCTACAGGAGCTGTCCGATCTGGGCCCATATTGTATTCAAAAATGCCTTTTAAAGTTAAAAGGTTACCAAACTACTCCTACAGGAGCTGTCTGATCTGGGCCAATATTGTTTGCAACCATGCCTTTAAAGGTAAAAGGTTATCAAACTACTCCTACAGGAGCTGTCTAATCTGAGCTCATATTGTTTGCAACTGTTACTTTAAAAGTCAAAAGGTTATCAAACTTCTCCTACAGGAGCTGTCTGATCTGGGCCCATATTGTTGCAGCCATGCCTTTAAAAGTTAAAAGGTTATAAAACTAGTCCTTCAGGAGCTGTCTGATCTGTGCCCATATTGTTTGCAGTCATAACTTTTAAAGTTAAAAGGTTACCAAACTACTCCTACAGGATCTGTCTGATCTGGGCCCATATTGTTTCTAACCATGCCTTTTAAATATAAAAGATTATTAAACTACTCCTACAGGAGCTGTCTGATCTGGGCCTAAATTGTTTGCAGTCATAACTTTTTATCCAACTACTCCTACAGGATGTGTCTGATCGGGGCCCATATTGTTTGCAGCCATAACTTTTAAAGTTAAAAGGTCATCAAACTTCTCCTACAGGAGCTGTCTCATCTGGGCCCATATTGTTTGTAGCCATAACTTTCAAAGTTAAAATGTAATGAAACTACTCCTATAGGAGCCGTTTGATCTGGGCCCATATTGTTTGCAACCATAACTTTTAAAGTTAAAAGGTTATCAAACTACTCCTACAGGAGCTGTCTGATCTGGGCCCATATTGTTTGCAGCCATAACATTTATAGTTAAAAGGTTATCAAACTACTGCTACAGGAGCTGTCTGATCTGGGCCCATATTGTTTGCAGCAATGCCTTTAACATTTTAAAGGTTATCAAACTACTCCTACAGGAGCTGTCTGATCTTGGCCCATATTGTTTAAAACCATAACATTTAAAGTTAAAAGGTATTTAATCTACTCCTACAGGAGCTGTCTGATCTGGAACCATATTGTTTTCAACCATAACGTTTCAAGGTTATCAAACTACTCCTACAGGAGCTGTCTGATCTGGGCCCATATTGTTTGCAGCCATGCCTTTTAAAATTAAAAGCTTATCAAACTACTCCTATAGGAGCTGTCAGATCTAGGCCCAAATTGTTTGCAGCCATAACTTTTAAAGTTAAAAGGTTATCAAACTACTCCTTCATGAGCTGTCTGATCTGGGCCCATATTGTTTGCAACCCTGCCTTTTAAAGTTAAAAGGTTATCAAGCTTCTTCTACAGGAGCTGTCTCATATGGGCCCATATTGTTTGCAGCCATGCCATTTAAAGTTAAAAGGTTATCAAACTACACCTACAGGAGCTGTCTGATCTGGGCCCATATTGTTTGCAGCCATGCCTTTTAAAGTTAAAAGATTATCAAACTACTCCTGCAGGAGCTGTCTGATCTGGGCCATTATTGTTTTCAGCCATGACATTTAAAGTTAAAAGGTTATCAAACTACTCCTACAGGGGCTGTCTGATCTGGGCCTATATTTTTGCAAGCATAACTTTTAAAGTTAAAAGGCAATCAAACTACTCCTATATGAGCTGTCTCAACTGGGCCCTTATTCTTTGCAGCCATGCCTTTCAAAGTTAAAAGGTTATCAAACTGCTCCTACAGGAGCTGTCTCATCTGGGTCCATATTGTTTTCAGCCATAACTTTTAAATTTAAAAGGTTATAAAACTACTCCTACAGGAGCTGTTTGATCTGGACCCATATTGTTTTCAACCATAACTTGTAAAGTTAAAAGGTTATCAAACTACACCTACAGGAGCTGTCTGATCTGGGCCTATATTGTTTGCAACCATGACTTATAAAGTTAAAAGGTTATCAAACTACTCCTACAGGAGCTGTCTGATCTGGGCCCATATTGTTTGCAGCCATGCCTTTTAAAATTAAAAGGTAATCAAACTACTCCTATAAGAGCTGTCTGATCTGGGCCCATATTGTTTGCAGCAATAACTTTTAAATTTAAAAGGTTATCAAACTACTCCTACAAGAGCTGTCTGATCTGGGACCATCTTGCTTGCAACCATGCCTTTTAAAGTTAAAAGGTTATCAAACTACTCCTTTATGAGCTGTCTGATCTGGGCCCATATTGTTTGCATCCTGCCTTTTAAAGTTAAAAGGTTATCAAACTACTCCTACGGGAGCTGTCTGATCTGGGCCCATATTGTTTGCAGCCATGCCATTTATAGTTAAAAGGTTATCAAACTACTCCTACAGGAGCTATCTGATTTGGGCTCATATTGTTTGCAGCCATGCCTTTTAAAGTTAAAACGTTATCAAACTTCTCCTACAGGAGCTGTCTGATCTGAGCCCATATTGTATATTGTTTGCAACCATTACTTTTAAAGTTAAAAGGTTATCAAACTTCTCCTACAGGAGCTGTCTGATCTGGGCCCATATTGTTTGCAAACTTGACTTTTAAAGTAAAAGATTGTCAAACTACTCCTTAAGGAGCTGTCTGATCTGGGCCCATATTGTTTGCTGCCATAACTTTTAAAATTAAAATGTAATCAAACTACTCCTACAGGAGCTGTCTGATCTGTGCCCATATTGTATTCAACCATGCCTTTTAAAGTTAAAAGGTTATCAAACTACTCCTACAGGAGGTGTCTGATCTGGGCCCATATTGTTTGCACCCATTACTTTTAAAGTTAAAAGGTTATCAAACTACTCCTACAGGAGCTGTCTGATCTGGGCCCATAGTGTTTGCAACCATGCCTTTAAAAGTGAAAAGGTTATCAAACTACTCCTACAGGAGCTGTCTGATCTGGGCCCATATTGTTTGCAACCATGCCTTTTAAAGTTAAAAGGTTATCAAACTACTCCTACAGGAGCTGTCTGATCTAGGCCCATATTGTTTGCTACCATGCCTTTTAAAGTTAAAAGGTTATCAAACTACTCCTACAGGAGCTGTCTGATCTGGGCCCATAGTGTTTGCAACCATGCCTTTTAAAGTAAAAAGGTTATCAAACTACTCCTACAGGAGCTGTCTGATCTGGGCCCATAGTGTTTGCAACCATGCCTACTAAAGTAAAAATGTTATGAAACTACTCCTACAGGTGCTGTCTCATCTGGGCCCATATTGTTTGCAACCATGCCTTTTAAAGTTAAAAGGTTATCAAACTACTCCTACAGGAGCTGTTTGATCTGAGCCCATATTGTTTGCACCCATTACTTTTAAAGTTAAAAGGTTATCAAACTTCTCCTACAGGAGCTGTCTGATCTGGTCCCATATTGTTTGCAACCATGCCTTTTAAAGTTAAAAGGTTATCAATCTACTCCTACAGGAGCTGTCTGATCTGGGCCCGCAATGTTTGCAGCCATGCCTTTTTAAGTTAAAAGGTTATCAAACTACTCCTTAAGGAGCTGTCTGATCTGGGCCCATATTGTTTGCAGCCATAACTTTTAAAGTTATAAGGTTTTCAAACTACTCCTATAGGAGCTGTCTGATCTGGGCCCATATTGTTTGCAGCAATGACATTTAAAGTTAAAAGTTAATCAAACTACTCCTTAAGGAGCTGTCTGATCTGGTCCCATATTGATGCAACTGCCTTTTAAAGTTAAAAGGTTATCAAACTACTTCTACAGGTGCTGTCTCATATGGGCCCATATTGTTTGCAGCTATTCCTTTAAAATTAAAAGGTTATGAAACTAATCCTACAGGAGCTGTCTGATTTGGGCTCATATTGTTTGCAGCCATGTCTTTTAAAGTTAAAAGATTATCAAACTACTCCTACAGGAGCTGTCTGATCTGGGCCCATATTGTTTTCAGCCATGACATTTAAAGTTAAAAGGTTATCAAACTACTCCTACAGGAGCTGTCTCATTTGGGCCATATTGTTTGCAACCATGCCTTTTAAAGATAAAAGGTTATCAAACTACTTCTATAGGAGCTGTCTGATCTGGGCCCATATTGTATGCAGCCATGCCTTTCAAAGTTAAAATGTTACGAAACTACTCCTACAGGAGCTGTCTGATATGGACCCATATTGTTTGCAACCATGCCTTTTAAAGTTAAAAGGTTATCAAATTACACCTAAAGGTGCTGTCTAATCTGGGCCTATATTGTTTGCAACCATAACTTTTAAAGTTAAAAGGTTATCAAACTTCTCCTACAGGAGCTGTCTGATCTGGGCCCATCTTGTTTGCAAACATAATTTTAAAGTTAAAAGGTTATCAAACTACTACTACAGGAGCTGTCTGATCTGGTCCCATATTGATGCAGCCATGCCTTTTAAAGTTGAAAGGTTACCAAACTACTTCTACAGGAGCTGTCTCATATGGGCCCATATTGTTTGCAGCCATGCCTTTAAAATTAAAAGGTTTTCAAACTACTCCTACAGGAGCTGTTTGATCTGGGACCATATTGTTTGCAGCCATGCCTTTTAAAGTTAAAAGATTATCAAACTACTCCTTCAGGAGCTGTCTGATCTGGGCCCATATTGTTTTCAGCCATAACATTTAAGTTAAAAGGTTATCAAACTACTCCTACAGGAGATGTCTGATCTGGGCTCATATTGTTTACAAGCATAAATTTTAAAAGTTAAAAGGCTATTAAACTACTCCAACAGGAGCTGTCTCATCGGGGCCCTTATTGTTTGCAGCCATGCCTTCCAAAGTTAAAAGGTTATCAAACTGCTACTACAGGAGCTGACTGATCTGGGCCCATATTGTTTGCAACCTTGCCTTTTCAAGCTAAAAGGTTAACAAACTACTCCTACAGGAGATGTCTGATCTGGGAAAATATTGTTTGCAGCCATGACTTTTAAATTTAAAAGGTTATCAAACTACTCGTACAGGAGCTGTCTGCTCTGGACCCATATTGTTTTCAACCATAACTTGTAAAGTTAAAAGGTTATCAAACTACTCCTACAGGAGCTGTCTGATCTCGGCCCATATTGTTTGCAACCATGACTTTTAAAGTTAAAAGGTTATCAAACTACTCCTACAGGAGCTGTCTGATCTGGGCCCATATTGTTTGCAGCCATGCCTTTTAAAATTAAAAGGTAATCAAACTACTCCTAAAGGAGCTGTTAGATCTGAGCCCATATTGTTTGCAACCATGCCTTTTAAAGTTAAAAGGTTATCAAACTACTCCTATAGGAGCTGTCTGATCTGGTCCCATATTGATGCAGCCATGCCTTTTAAATTTAAAAGGTTATCAAACTACTTCTAAAGGTGCTATCTGATCTGGGCCCATATTGTTTTCAGCCATAACATTTAAAGTTAAAAGGTTATCAATCTACTCCTACAGGAGTTGTCTGATCTGGGCCATATTGTTTGCAACCATTACTCTTAAAGTTAAAAGGTTATCAAACTTCTCCTACAGGAGCTGACTCATCTGGGCCAATATTGTTTGCAACCTTGCCTTTTAAAGTTAAATGATTATCAAACTACTCCTTAAGGAGCTGTTTGGTCCGGGCCCATATTGTTTGCTGCCATACCTTTTAAAGTTAAAATGTTATCTAACTGCTCCTACAGGAGCTGTCTGATCTCGGCCCATATTGTATTCAACCATGCCTTTTTAAGTTAAAAGGTTATCAAACTACTCCTACAGGAGCTGTCTGATCTGGGCCCATATTGTCTGCAACCATGCGTTTTTAAGTTAAAAGGTTATCAAACTACTCCTACATGAGCTGTCGGATCTGGGCCCATATTGTTTGCAACAATGCCTTTTAAAGTTAAAAGGTTATCAAACTACTCCTGTAGGAGCTGTCTGATCTGGGCTCATATTATTTGCAACCATAATTTTAAAGTTAAAAATGTTATCAAACTATTCCTACATGATCTGTCTGATCTGGACCCGTATTTTTTTGCAACCATGCCTTTTAAAGTTAAAAGGTGATCAAACTACTCCTACAGGAGCTGTCTGATCTGGGCCCATATTGTTTGCAGCCATGCCTTTTAAAATTAAAAGGTTATCAAACTACTCCTACAGGAGCTGTCTGATCTGGGCCAATATTGTTTGCAACCATGCCTTTTAAAGTTAAAAGGTTATCAAACTACTCCTACAGGAGCTGTCTAATCTGGGCCCATATAAGTTGCAGCAATGCCTTTTACAATTAAAAGGTTATCAAACTACTCCTACAGGAGCTGTCTAATCTGGGCCCATATTAGTTGCAGCAATGCCTTTTACAATTAAAATGTTATCAAACTACTCCTACAGGAGCTGTCTGATCTGGACCCATATTGTTTAAAGCCATAACTTTTAAAGTTAAAAGGTTATCAAACTACTCCTATATGAGCTGTCTGGTTTGGGCCTGGGCCTATATTGTTTGCAGCCATAACTTTTAAAGTTGAAAGGTTATCAAACTACTCATACAAGACCTGTCTAATCTGGGTCCATATTAGTTGCAGCAATGCCTTTTACAATTAAAAAGTTATCAAACTACTCCTACAGGAGCTGTCTGATCTGAGCCCATATTGTTTGCAGCCATGCCTTTTAAAGTTAAAAGGTTATCAAACTACATCTACAGGAGCTGTCTGATCTGGGCCCGTATTGTTTGCAGCCATGCCATTTAAAGTTAAAAGGTTATCAAACTACTCCTACAGGAGCTGTCTGATCTGGGTCCCTATTGTTTGCAACCATAACTTTTAAAGTTTAAAGGTTATCAAACTACTCCTACAGGAGCTGTCTGATCTGGGCCTTTATTGTTTGCAGCCATAACTTTTAAAGTAAAAAGGTTATCAAATTACTTATACAGGAGCTGTCTGATCTGGGCCCATATTGTTTGCAGCCATAACTTTTAAATTTAAAAGGTTATCAAACTACTCCTACAGGAGCTGTCTGACCTGGGCACATATTGTTTGCAGCCATAACATTTATAGTTTAAAGGTTATCGAACTACTCATACAGGAGCTGTCTGATCTGGGCCCATATTGTTTGCAGCAATGCCTTTTACATTTAAAAGGTTATCAAACTACTCCTACAGGAGCTGTCTGATCTAGGCCCATTTTGTTTACAACCATAACATTTAAAGTAAAAATGTATTCAAACTACTCCTACAGGAGCTGTCTGATCTGGGCCCATATTGTTTGCAGCCATTACTTTTTAAGTTAAAAGGTTATCAAACTACTCCTACAGGAGCTGTCTGATCTGGATCCATATTGTTTGCAGCCATGCCTTTTAAAATTAGAAGGTTATCAAACTACTCCTATAGGAGCTGTCTGATCTGGGCCCATATTGTTTACAGCCATAATATTTAAAGTTAAAAGGTTATCAAACAACTCCTTCTTGAGCTGTCTGATCTGGGCCCATATTGTTTGCAAACCTGCCTTTTAAAGTTAAAAGGTTAACAAACTACTCCTACAGGAGCTGTCTGATCTGGTCCCATATTGATGCAGCCATGCCTTTTAAAGTTAAAAGATTATCAAACTTCTTCTACAGGAGCTGTCTCATATGGGCCCATATTGTTTGCCGCCATGCCTTTTAAAGTTAAAAGAATATCAAACTACTCCTGCAGGAGCTGTCTGATCTGGGCCCATATTGTTTTCAGTCATAACATTTAAAGTTAAAAGGTTATCAAACTACTCCTATAGGAGCTGTCTGATCTGGGCCTATATTTTTTGCAAGCAAAACTTTTAAAGTTAAAAGGCTATCAAACTACTCCTACAGGAGCGTCTCAACTGGGCCCTTATTCTTTGCAGCCATGCCTTTTAAAGTTAAAAGGTTATCAAACTGCTCCTACAGGAGCTGTCTCATCTGGGTCCATATTGTTTTCAGCCAAACTGCTCCTACAGGAGCTGTCTCATCTGGGTCCATATTGTTTTCAGCCATGACTTTTAAATTTAAAAGGTTATCAAACTACTCCTACAGGAGCTGTTTGATCTGGACCCATATTGTTTTCAACCATAACTTGTAAAGTTAAAAAGTTATCTAACTACACCTACAGGAGCTGTCTGATCTGGGTCCATATTGTTTGCAACCATGACTTTTAAAGTTAAAAGTTTATCAAACTACTCCTACTGGAGCTGTCTGATCTGGGCCCATATTGTTTGCAGCCATGCCTTTTAAAATTAAAAGGTTATCACACTACTCCTAAAGGAGCTGTCTGATCTGGGCCCATATTGTTTGCAGCAATAACTTTTAAATTTAAAAGGTTATCAAACTACTCCTTCATGAGCTGTCTGATCTGGACCCATCTTGTTTGCAACATGCTTTTTAAATATAAAAGGTTATCAAACTACTCCTTAAGGAGCTATCTGATCTGGTCCCATATTGATGCAGCCATGCCTTTTAAAGTTAAAAGGTTATCAAACTACTTCTACAGGTGCTGTCTCGTATGGGCCCATATTGTTTGCAGCCATGCCATTTAAAGTTAAAAGGTTATCAAACTACTCCTACAGGACCTGTCGGATTTGGGCTCATATTGTTTGCAGCCATGCCTTTTAAAGATAAAAGATTATCAACTTACTCCTACAGGAGCTGTCTGATCCTGTAGCTACTGTAGGAGTAGTTTGACAACCTTTTAACTTTAAAAGTTATAGTTACAAACAATATTGGCCCAGATCCGACACCTCCTGTAGGAGTAGTTTGATAACATTTTAACATAAAGATTTTTGGATGCAAACAATATGGGCCCAGATCAGACAGCTCCTGTAGAAGTAGTTTGATAACCTGGTAACTTGAAAAGTTATGGTTGCAAACAATATGGGCCCAGATCAGACAGCTCCTGTAGCAGTAGTTTGATAACCTTATAACTTTAAAAGTTATAGCTGCAAACAATTTGGGCCCAGATTAGACAGCTCCTGTGGGATTAGTTTGATAACCGTTTAATTTTAAGCGGCATGGCTGCAAACAATATGGGCCCAAACCAGACAGCTCATATAGGAGTAGTTTGATAACCTTTTAACTTTAAAAGTTATGGCTTTAAACAATATGGGTCCAGATCAGACAGCTCCTGTAGGAGTAGTTTGATAACCTTTTAATTGTAAAAGGCATTGCTGCAACTAATATGGGCCCAGATTAGACAGCTCCTGTAGGAGTAGTTTGATAACCTTTTAATTGTAAAAGGCATTGCTGCAACTTATATGGGCCCAGATTAGACAGCTCCTGTAGGAGTAGTTTGATAACCTTTTAACTTTAAAAGTCATGGTTGCAAACAATATGGGCCCAGATCAGACAGCTCCTGTAGGAGTAGTTTGATAACCTTTTAATTTTAAAAGGCATGGTTGCAAACAATACGGGTCCAGATCAGACAGATCATGTAGGAGTAGTTTGATAACATTTTTAACTTTAAAATTATGGTTGCAAATAATATGGGCCCAGATCAGACAGCTCCTACAGGAGTAGTTTGATAACCATTTAACTTTAAAAGTTATGGCTGCAAACAATATGGGCCCAGATCAGACAGCTCCTGTAGGAGAAGTTTGATAACCTTTTAACTTTAAATGGCATGGCTGCAAACAATATAGGCCAAGATTAGACAGCTCCTGTAGGAGCAGTTTGATAACATTTCAACTTTAAAAGGCATGGTTGCTAACAATATAAGGGACTAGATCAGACAGCTCCTGTAGGAGTAGTTTGATAACATTTTAACTTTAAATGGCATGGTTGCATACAATATGGGCCCAGATCAGACAGCTCCTGTAGAAGTAGTTTGATAACCTTTTAATTTTAAAAGATATGGCTGCAAACAATATGGGCCCAGATCAGACAGCTCCTATATGAGTAGTTTGATAACCTTTTAACTTTAAAAGGCATGGCTGCAAACAATATGGGCCCAGATCAGACAGCTCCTGAAGGAGTAGTTTGATAACCTTTTTTACTTTAAAAGGCATGGTTGCAAACAATATGGGCCCAGATCAGACAGCTCCTGTAGGAGTATTTTGATAACCTTTTAACTTTAAAACGCATGGTTGCAGATAATATGGTCCCAGATCAGACAGCTCCTGTAGGAGTAGTTTGATAACCTTTTAACTTAAAAAGGCATGGCTGAATACAATATGGGCCGAGATCAGACAGCTCCTGTAGGAGAAGTTAGATAACATTTTAACTTTAAAAGGTATGGCAGCAAACAATATGGGCCCGGATCAAACAGCTCCTTAAGGAGTAGTTTGATAATCATTTAACTTTCTCAAACTACTCCTACAGGAGCTGTCTGATCTGGGCCCATATTGTTTGCAACCATGCCTTTTAAAGTTAAAAGGTTATCAAACTACTCCTACAGGAGCTGTCTGATCTGAGCCCATATTGTTTGCAACCATTACTTTTAAAGTTAAAAGGTTATCAAACGTCTCCTACGGGAGCTGTCTGATCTGGGCCCACATTGTGTGCAGCTATGCCTTTTAAATTTAAAAGGTTATCAAACAACTTCTTAAGGAGCTGTCTGATCTGAACACATATTGTTTGTAGCCATAACTTTTAAAGATAAAAGGTTATCAAACTACTTATAGGAGCTGTTTGATTTGGGCCAATATTGTATGCAGCCATGCCTTTCAATGCTAAAATGTTAGAAAACTACTCCTACAGGAGATGTCTGATCTGGGCCCATATTGTTTGCAACCATGCCTTTTAAAGTTAAAATGTTTTCAAACTACACCTAAAGGTGCTGTCTAATCTGGGCCTACATTGTTTGCAACCATAACTTTTAAAGTTAAAAGGTTATCAAACTTCTCCTACAGGAGCTGTCTGATCTGGGCCCATATTGTTTGCAACCATAATTTTAATGTTAAAAGGGTATCAAACTACAACTACAGGAGCTGTCTGATCTGGTCCCATATTGATGCAACCATGCCTTTTAAAGTTAAAAGGTTATCAAACTACTTCTACAGGAACTGTCTCATATGGGCCCATATTGTTTGCAGCAATGCCTTTAAAGTTAAAAGGTTTTAAAACTACTCCTACAGGAGCTGTTTGATCTGGGCCCATATTGTTTGGAGCCATGCCTTTTAAAGTTAAAAGATTATCAAACTTCTCCTTCAGGAGATGTCTGATCTTGGCCCATATTGTTTTCAGCCATAACATTTAAAGTTAAAATGTTATCAAACTACTCCTACAGGAGCTGTCTGATCTGGGCCCATATTGTTTGCATGCATAACTTTTAAAGTTAAAAGGCTATCAAACTACTCCTACATGAGCTGTCTCATCTGGGCCCGTATTGTTTGCAGCCATGCTTTTCAAAGTTAAAAGGTTATCAAACTGCTACTACAGGAGCTGTCTGATCTGTGCCCATATTGTTTGCAACCTTTCCTTTTCAAGCTAAAAGGTTAACAAACTACTCCTACAGGAGATGTCGGATCTGGGAAAATATTGTTTGCAGCCATGCCTTTTAAAGTTAAAACGTTATCAAACTACTCCTACAAGAGCTGTCTGATCTGGACCCATGTTATTTTCAACCATAACTGGTAAAGTTAAAAGGTTATCAAACTACTCCTACAGGAGCTGTCTGATCTTGGCCCATATTGTTTGCAACCATGACTTTTATAGTTAAAGGGTTATCAAACTTCTCCTACAGGAACTGTCCGATCTGAGCCCATATTGCTTGCAACCATTACTTTTTAAGTTAAAAGGTTATCAAACTTCTCCTACAGGAGCTGTCTGATCTGGGCCCATATTGTTTGCAACCTTGACTTTGAAAGTAAAATGATTATCAAAATACTCCTTAAGGAGCTGTCTGATCTGGGCCCATATTTTTGATTGTTGCCATAACTTTTATTGTAAAAATGTTATCAAACTACTCCTACAGGAGCTGTCTGATCTGTGCCCATATTGTTTGCAACCATGCCTTTTAAAGTTAAAAGGTTATCAAACTACACCTACAGGAGATATCTGATCTGAGCCCATATTGTTTGCCACCATTACTTTTGCAAATAAAAGGTTACAAAAACTTCTCGTACAGGAGCTGTCTGATCTGGGCCCATATTGTTTGCAGCCATGCCTTTGAAAGTTAAAAGGTTATCAAACTAATCCTTGAGGAGCTGTCTGATCAGGGCCCATATTGTTTGCAGACAAAACTTTTAAAGTTAAAAGGTTTTCAAAGTAATCCTACAGGAGCTGTCTGATCTGGGCCCATATTGTTTGCAGCCATAACTTTTAAAGTTAAAAGGTTATCAAACTACTTCTACAGGAGCTGTCTGATCTGGGCCCATATTGTATGCAACCATGCCTTTGAAAGTTAAAAGGTTATCAAACTACTCCTTGAGGAGCTGTCTGATCAGGGCCCATATTGTTTGCAGACAAAACTTTTAAAGTTAAAAGGTTTTCAAAGTACTCCTACAGGAGCTGTCTGATCTGGGCCCATATTGTTTGCAGCCATAACTTTTAAAGTTAAAAGGTTATCAAACTACTTCTACAGGAGCTGTCTGATCTGGGCCCATATTGTATGCAACCATGCCTTTTAAAGTTAAAAGCTGATCAAACTACTCCTGCAGGAGCTGTCGGATCTGCGCCCATATTGTTTGCAACCTTGCCTTTAAAGTAAAAAGGTTATCAAACTACTCCTGTAGGAGCTGTCTGATCTGGGCCATATTGTTTGCAGCCATGCCTTTTAAAGTTAAAAGGTTATCAAACTAGACCTACAGGAGCTATCTGATCTTGGCCCATATTGTTTACAGCCATAACTATTAAAGTTAAAAGGTTATCAAACTACTCCTAGAGCAGCTGTCTGATCTTGGCCTATATTGTTTTCAACCATAACTTTTATAGTTAAAATGTTATCAAACTACTTCTACTGGAGCTGTCTGATTGTGGCTCATATTGTATTCAACCATGCCTTTTTAAGTAAATAGGTTATCAAACTACTCCTTCAGGAGCTGTCTGAACTTGGCCTATATTGTTTGTAACCATGCGTTATAAAGTAAAAAGGCTATCAAACTACTCCTACAGGAGCTGTCTGATCTTGGCCCATATTGTTTGCAACCATGCCTTTTAAAGTTAAAAGGTTATCAATCTACTCCTACAGGAGCTGTCTGATCTGGGCCCATATTGTTTGCAGACATGTCTTTTTATGTTAAAAGGTTATCAAACTACTTGTACTGGAGCTGTCTGATCTGGGCCCATATTGTTTGCAACCATGACTTTTAAAGTTAAAAGGTTATCAAACTTCTCCTACAGAAACTGTCCGAGCTGAGCCCATATTGCTGCCGTGCCTTTGAAAGTTAAAAGGTTATCAAACTACTCCTTGAGGAGCTGTCTGATCAGGGCCCATATTTGTTGCAGACATAACTTTTAAAGTTAAACGGTTTTCAAACTACTCCTACAGGAGCTGACTGATCTGGGCCCATATTGTTAGCAGCCATAACTTTTAAAGTTAAAAGGTTATCAAACTACTTCTACAGGGGCTGTCTGATCTGGGCCCATATTGTATGCAACCATGCCTTTTAAAGTTAAAATGTTATTAACTTCTCTGATCAGGGCCCATATTGTTTGCAACCATGCCTTTTAAAGTTAAAATGTTTTCAAACTACACTTACAGGAGCTGTCTAATCCGGGCCATATAGTTTGCAACCATAACTTTTAAAGTTAAAAGGTTATCAAACTACTCCTACAGGAGCTGTCTGATCTGTGCCCATATTGTTTGCAGCCATAACTTTTAAAGTTAAAAGGTTATCAAACTATTCCTACAGGAGCTGTCTGATCTGGGCCCATATTGTTTGCAACCATAATTATAAAGTTAAAATGTTATCAAACTACTCCTACAGGAGCTGTCTAATCTGGTCCCATATTTGATGCAGCCATGCCTTTTAAAGTTAAAAGGTTATCAAACTGCTCCTACAGGAGCTGCCTCATATGGACCCATATTGTTTTCAGTCAATGTCATTTAAAGTTAAAAGGTTATCAAACTACTTCTACAGGAGCTGTCTGATCTGGGCCCATATTGTTTGCAGCAATGCCATTTAAAGTTAAAAAGTTATCAAACTACTCCAACAGGAGCTGTCTGATCGGGGCCCATATTGTTTACAGCCATGCCTTTTAAAGTTAAAAGGTCATCAAACAACACCTACAGGAGCTGTCTGATCTGGGCCCATATTATTTTCAGTCAATGTCAGTTAAAGTTAAAAGGTTATCAAACTACTCCTACAGGAGCTGTCTGACATTGGCCCATTTTGTTTGCAACCATAACTTTTTTAAGTTAAAAGGTTACCAAACTACTCCTACAGGAGCTGTCTGATCTGGGCCAATAATGTTTGCCAACATGCCATTTAAAGTTAAAATGTTATCAAACTACACCTACGAAGCTGTCTGATCTTGGCCCATATTATTTACAACCATAACTTTTAAAGTTAAAAGGTTATCAAACTATTCCTACAGGAGCTGTCTGATCTGGGCCCATATTGTTTGCAACCATAATTATAAAGTTAAAATGTTATCAAACTACTCCTACAGGAGCTGTCTAATCTGGTCCCATATTTGATGCAGCCATGCCTTTTAAAGTTAAAAGGTTATCAAACTGCTCCTACAGGAGCTGCCTCATATGGACCCATATTGTTTTCAGTCAATGTCATTTAAAGTTAAAAGGTTATCAAACTACTTCTACAGGAGCTGTCTGATCTGGGCCCATATTGTTTGCAGCAATGCCATTTAAAGTTAAAAAGTTATCAAACTACTCCAACAGGAGCTGTCTGATCGGGGCCCATATTGTTTACAGCCATGCCTTTTAAAGTTAAAAGGTCATCAAACAACACCTACAGGAGCTGTCTGATCTGGGCCCATATTATTTTCAGTCAATGTCAGTTAAAGTTAAAAGGTTATCAAACTACTCCTACAGGAGCTGTCTGACCTGGGCCCATTTTGTTTGCAACCATAACTTTTTTAAGTTAAAAGGTTACCAAACTACTCCTACAGGAGCTGTCTGATCTGGGCCAATAATGTTTGCCAACATGCCATTTAAAGTTAAAAGGTTATCAAACTACACCTACGAAGCTGTCTGATCTTGGCCCATATTATTTACAACCATAACTTTTAAAGTTAAAAGGTTATCAAACTTCTCCTACAGGAGCTGTCTGATCTGGGCCCATATTGTATTCAAAAATGCCTTTCAAAGTTAAAAGCTTATCAAACTACTCCTACAGGAGCTGTCGGATCTGCGCCCATATTGTTTGCAACCTTGCCTTTAAAGTAAAAAGGTTATCAAACTACTCCTACAGCAGCTGCCTGATCTGGGCCATATTGTTTGCAACCATGCCTTTTAAAGTTAAAAGGTTATCAAACTACACCTACAGGAGCTATCTGATCTTGGCCCATATTGTTTGCAGCCATAACTATTAAAGTTAAAAGGTTATCAAACTACTCCTAGAGGAGCTGTCTGATCTTGGCCTATATTGTTTGCAACCATAACTTTTAATGTTAAAATGTTATCAAACTACTCCTACAGGAGCTGTCTGATCTGGACCTATATTGTTTGCAACCATGCCTTTTAAAGTTAAAAGGTTATCAAACTACTCCTACTGTAGATTTCTGATTTGGGCCAATATTGATTGCAGCCATAACTTTTAAAGTTAAAAGGTCATCAAACCACTCCTAGAGGGGCTCTCTGATCTAAGCCCATATTGTTTGCAACCATGCCTTTTAAAGTTAAAAGATAATCAAACTACTCCTACAGTAGCTTTCTGATCTGGGCCCATATTGTTTGCAGCCATAACTTTTAAAGTAAAAAGGTTATCAGCTTATTTCTACAGTAGCTGTCTGATCTGGGCCCATATTGTTTTCAACCATGCCTTTTAAAGTTAAAATGTTATCAAAGTACTCCTACAGGAGCTGTCTGATATGGGCCCATACTGTTTGCAGCCATAACTTTTAAAGTTAAAAGGTTATCAAACTACTCCTACAGGAACCTGTCTGCTCTGGGCGCATATTGTTTGCAACCATAACTTTTAAAGTTAATAGGTTATAAAACTATTCCTTCAGGAGCTGTCTGATCTGGGCCCATATTTTTTGCAGCCATGCCTTTTAAAGATAAAAGTTTATCAGACTACTCCTACAGGAGCTGTCTGATCTGGGCCCATGTTGTTTGCAGCCATAACTTTAAAAGTTCTAAATCTACTCCTACAGGAGCTGTCTGATCTGGGCCCATATTGTTTGCAACCATGTCTTTTAAAGTTAAAAGGTTATCAAACTGCTCATACAGGAGCTGTCTGATCTGGACCCATATTGATTGCAGCCATTACTTTTAAAGTTAAAAAAAGGTTATCAAGCTAGTCCTACAGGAGCTGTCTGATCTGGGCCCATATTTTTTGCAACCATGTCTTTTAAAGTTAAAAGGTTATCAAAGTACCCCTACAGGAGCTGTCTGATCTGGGCGCCTATTGTTTTCAGCCATAACTTTTAAAGTTAAAAAGTTATCAAACTACTCCTACAGGAGCTGTCTGACCTGGGCATATATTGTTTGCAGTCATGCCTTTTAAAGTTAAAAGGTTATCAAACTGCTCCTACAGGAACTGTCTGATCCGGGCAAATATTGTTTGCAACCATGCCTTTCAAAGTTAAAAGGTTATCAAACTTCTCCTATAGGAGCTGTCTGATCTGGGCCCATATTGTTTGCAACCATGCCTTTTAAAGTTAAAAAAAGGTTATCAAACTATTCCTACAGGAGCTGTCTGGTCTGGGCCCAAAATGTTTGCAGCCATAACTTTTAAAGATAAAAGGTTATCAAACTACTCTTTCAGTAGCTGTCTGATCTGGGCCCATATTGCTTCAACCATGCCTTTTAAAGTTAAAATGTTATCAAACTACTCCTACAGGATCT
This sequence comes from Lucinisca nassula, assembly GCA_963580285.1. NCBI lineage: Eukaryota > Metazoa > Mollusca > Bivalvia > Lucinida > Lucinidae > Lucinisca > Lucinisca nassula. The sequence continues at coordinate 43,532,061 of OY757026.1, forward strand.
GTCTGATCTGGGCCAATATTGTTTGCAACCAAAACATTTAAAGTTAAAAGGTTATCAATCTACTCCTACAGGAGCTGTCTGATCTGGGCCCATATTGTTTGCAACTATGCCTTTTAAAGTTAAAAGGTTATAAACCTACTCCTACAGGACCTGTCTGATCTGGGCCCATATTGTTTGCAATCATGCCTTTTAAAGTTAAAAGGTTATCAAACTAGTCCTTCAGGAGCTGTCTGATCTGGGTCCATATTGTTTGCAGCCATAACTTTTAAAGTTGAAAGGTTATCAAACTACTCCTACAGGAGCTGTCTGATCTGGGCTCATATTGTTTGCAGCCATAACTTTTAAAGTTAAAAGGTTATGAAACTACTCCTACAGGAGCTGTCTGATCTCGGCGCATATTGTTTGCAACCATGCCTTTCAAAGTTAAAAGGTTATCAACTTACTCCTACAGGAGCTGTCTGATCTGGGCCCATATTGTTTGCAGCCATGCCTTTTAAAGTTAAAAGGATATCAAATTACTCCTACAGGGGCTATCTGATCTGGGCCTATATTGTTTGCAACCATGCCTTTAAAAGTTACAAGGTTATCAAACTTCTCCTAAAGGAGCTGTCTGATCTGGGCCCATACTGTTTGCAGCCATATTTTTTTAAAGATAAAAGGTTATCAAACTACTCCTACAGAAACCTGTCTGATCTGGGCCCGTATTGTTTGCAACAATAACTTTTAAAGTTAAAAGATTATCAAACTACTCCTTCAGGAGCTGTCTGATCAGGGCCCATATTATTTGCTATCATGCCTTTTAAAGTTAAAAGGTTATCAAACTACTCCTACAGGAGCTGTCTGATCTGGGCCCATATTGTTTGCAACAATAACTTTTAAAGTTAAAAGGTTATCAAACTACTCCTTCAGGAGCTGTCTGAGCTGGGCCCATATTGTTTGCAACCATGCTATTTAAAGTTAAAAGGTTATCAAACTACTCCTACAGGAGCTGTCTGATCTGGGCCCATATTGTTTGCTACCATAACTTTTAAAGTTAAAAGAATATCAAACTACTCCTACAGGGGCTGTCTGATCTGGGCCCATATTGTTTGCAGCCATGCCTTTTAAAGTTAAAATGTTATCAAACTACTCCTACAGGAGCCCTCTGATCTGGGCCCATATTGTTTGCAGCCATAACTTTATATCAAACTACTCTTACAGGTGCCTCTAATCTGGGCCCATATTTGTTTTGTAGCCATAATTTTTAAAGTTCAAAGGTTATCAAACTACTCTTACAGGAGCTTCTGATCTGGTCCCATATTGTTTGCAATCATAACATTTAAAGTTAAAAGGATGTCAAATTACTCCTACAGGAGCTGTCTGATCTTGGCCCATGTTGTTTGCAGCCATGTTGAACTTTTTCCTTCATTCGCCGGAAATTACCGAGTTGAATATCGATTTCCGTAGGAAATCGGCAGTTAAAGTTACCTGTATATTTTGAAGGTTTTTTATATTAAAATTATGAAGGAAAAAAATCTTAACTCCTCGTATCTTATTTATCCTTAACACTAGAAAAAAGTCACTGTTATCCTCATGTAAGAAAATTATTCAGTTTTTATTTGGTGCATTTCAAAGTGATTAATAATTAATTCTTATTGCTTCCATCTGCAATTTAATGGCATGCCTATATGCTCCATAGACGGCAATGTATTTTTTAAAAAAACGTTCAGATTTCTATGTTTGGTTGCCAATATTAAATAGAAATGATTTGTTTGGAATTAAGTCACTGTTATATACTGTTAGACTGTTGTTCAAAGTTTACGATGATATAAAGTATTTTTCTACTGAAAAATGATAAATTGCTTCCCCGAGAGCTTAAAAATCGTTTATAAGCTGTTTTTCAGTACTGCAGTTCATGATGCGAAAATCGCTAAGTCCACATTATATGACCCAGAAATCGTATCAAACCTGTAAAGCTTTTTTTGTATTAATTTTGTAATTACTAGTAATAAACAACATGCGCATAATGTACTTGATACAGTGGTTATATTTCTCGGATTTCTTTATTTCATTTTGTCTCAGTTTTGTTACATTTATGTTTTCATTCATTATGTATGGGCGGCAAATATGTCAAAAAGGACAAAAATTGTCGAAATCATTAACTGTGAAATGGCGATTAAATGGCGATTAAAACCACCATGAAAAGTTAATTGGCAGTCTGAAGCCAGTGATTGATTTTGTTTGTTTGTTTGTATTGGAGTTTAACGGCCCAATCAACACTATTTAGGTCAGTTTTGAGCCGGTCAGTTTACCTGTCCACACTTTTCCTGAGCAAGCTTATACGTAAGCGGTTAACCAGTACAGTGCACATTCGCCTCATCGAGGGGGTTCAAACGAGCACCAACAATCTATGTTTTGTGCAGAACAAAACACTGTTTGCTATTCTGTTAATTTCTGTTAATGAGTTTCAACTCTGTCTGTACGCACAGTTACTTTGCAAACAGTGTAGAGCATGGTGCGACTGCTCAGGATGAGCCGTCTTTTCTCCAGATCTACACTGTTTGCCATTCGGTTGATGACTTTGACTAAACCACCGTCAATAAAAATGGAATTGTCTAAATTCACATTACGAAATCACGCCTGTACTGACAAATTTTACCACAAAAAAAATGAAAATGTTTAGATAGAAAATTCTGCTATTTTCCATACTTCTGTTCCAAAAATAGATTATAGGAACTCGTCAGAGCCGCCTCGGTGAGGCAGTTCTAACGAGTATCCACAATATTTGCTTTGATCAAAAATAAGAAAAAATAATGTATACTACTGTAAACCCCAGTTTTACAGAAAAACTTATTTATCTTCAATGCAGCTGATTTAAGGTTTTAGAGTAACAGTCAAATAAATAATGTATACCCCTATAAACCCCAGTTGTACTATATAAAAGTGGGGTACACGTGGGTCAGAATTATATAGGTGTGTTATCGTGATGACGAAGTTAACAAAAGTGCTTTAATTTAACAATGAGTTGGCGCGTGCCCGTCGTCCCCCACTATGTGTTACTCTTTAAAGTGTCAATCATGTGTAACCCTTAAAGTGCCAATCATAATATTGACGATAACGATTCGATTAATTAAATTAAATAAATAAATAAATAAATAAATAATGTTACAGTCTCATCATTGTTCACTTTTTGTGATTGATTTGATAGACAATTTTTGTGGTGTCTTGATTTATGTACAGTTTTATTAACTCTTAAAGTGTTAATCATAACTAGTGCAGATGACATTTTCCAGGTTTTGAGTTGATTAATTTCGAAAACACGTCTATTAAAAAATATTGAAAATTTTACCACCAAAAAATGAAAGTATTCAGATAAAAAAAAATATTGCTACTTTTCGTATTTCTAATGGAAACATAAATTGATGGAATCGTTACTTCCACCTTAGCGAGGCGGTTCTTACGACAAACAACAATACATGTTTAGCAGAAATAAGAAAAATAATGATCCATATTTTACTACATAAAAGTGGGTAATATTGGGTGTTTTTGTGATGTGATCATAAAACTACTGCCGCCCATTCACATATTAATTCCATGCCTCATTTTAATAAATAAATAAATAAATAAATAAATAAATAAATAAATAAATAAATAAATAAATAAATAAATAAATAAATAAATAAATAAATACATACATATGCCCTATCTGTAATCACCTTCTGTGACCGACTTTTAAGGCACTTTTTAGATCTTTCTTGAATTCTTTAAGTGTCAACCATAGCTCGACAAAAAACATTTTTCGAAATTGTGTTAAAATTGTTTAGGACAAACATTACAGCCGATTCAAATATGAGTGAAATGCCCTTTATAATAAATAAATAAATACATAGATAAATAAATAGGCTTATCTGTGTTTTCACATTATGTAACTTTTATGACGTCCTTTCAATTATTCAGAGAATATCTTATACAATATACTGTATATCGGTGTAGTGTTAACTCTTAAGGTGTCAATCATGACTTGGGAAGACAACATTTTTCAAAATGTGTTTACCTATAAGTTACTTTTTATGGCGTCCTTTTAATTATTCGGGAAATATCTTATACAATATACTGTATATCGGTGTAATGTTAACTCTTAAGGTGTCAATTATGACTGCGGCAAACCATCACGAAAATTTGACCCCCTATAACCCCACTTTCATATAGTAAAACTTGGGTTTGCAGGGGTATACATTATCTTTTTTATTTCTTCTTAAAAACATAGATTGTGGGTACTCGTTAGAACCGCCTCGCCGAGGCGGTTATAACGAGTATCCACAATCTATGTCTTGAGCAGAAATAAGAAAAATATCATTTTTTTTTCATCTGAAAATTTTCATTTTTGGTGGTAAAATTTACAATGTATATGTATAGGCGTGTTTTCGTCATGGAACAAAATTGGTTTTAATGTAAGAACTTTCTCATCTGAGTTCATCTGGGCTCCCGCCCATAGGGGCTTGGAGAAATATATGGGCTGCATGATGCTTCCACGCAGAGCTGAATCCGGCCCACACAATAGTAATGGTAAACTGCATAGAGGATCTAAGCCTGCATGTCCAGGAACCGCGGTGCGAGGCGGATGCTAATAAACCCTATTGGTTTCATTTGGCGACAGGGCTTGAGATTTCAATTCATCTCAATGTCGGGTAAAAGTCCCACAAAATTGTAAGCAACGTCTCCAAAATGACCTTTACCGTGTTGACGGGGACGTTAAACCTCAAATCAAACAAACAAACAAAATCTGAGTTCATCTTGATCGAGTCTTATAGGCGTGTGTTTGTGATTGGCTAACAATATTTTTCATGGCGTTATTTATTTAAATAAATAGATAAATAAATGCATAAAAAGATCGGAGTCAAGAGATTTCACGTATCATATTTGACCTTAATCCTTATTTAAAATCACTGGACAAGAGACTGACAAGAGATATAGACCCAATATTCTACATGTCAAAAAAAATAAATAAAATAAATAAATAAAAACAACAACAAAAAACACTACTACTACTACTACTACTAATAATAATAATATTGATAATTATTATTATTATTTATTTTTTTTTATTATTATTAAGCAATTCTACATAATGTAGTTCTTCAATATGTTAAATATGTTCGTTCATACTAGATGGCTCGAAATGAAAAGGCATGGTTGTTACTCCAAGAAGTTCTTTTTCACATTTAGATAGCCTTAATTTGAGCACTAGCGCTCCTTTGAATACCTACAGGTAGATCAAAGTGTCATATCTGCAGATATATGATTACTGATTCCCTGAGGTCAGCGACTAAAGAAAACATTGGTTATTCTGTACCTTGATCCCAGTGGTGTACAGGGAGATAACTCGAACATCTCGCCCAGATAGGTTTTAACGGAAATTTACGACTTATTCCGATCGCCGCCTATGAAGGAAAAAGTTCGGTATGCATAACTTTTAAAGTTGAAGGTTATCAAACTACTCCTACGGGAGCTGTCTGATCTTGGCTCATATTGTTTTCAGCCATAACTTTTAAAGTTAAAAGGTTATCAAACTACTCCTACCGGAGCTGTCCGATCTGGGCCCATATTGTTTGTAACCATAACTTTTAAATTAAAAGGTTATCAAACTACTCCTACAGGATCTGTCTGATCTGGGCTCATATTGTTTCCAACCATGCCTTTTAAAGTTAAAAGGTTATCAAACTACTCCTACAGGAGCTGTCTGATCTGGGCCCATATTGTTTGCAACCATAACATTTAAAGTTAAAAGGTTATCAAGATACTCATACAGGAGCTGTCTGATCTGGGCCTATATTGTTTGCAATCATGTCTTTTAAAGTTAAAAGGTAATCAAACTACTCTTACAGGAGCTTCTGATCTGGTCCCATATTGTTTGCAATCATAACATTTAAAGTTAAAAGGATGTCAAATTACTCCTACAGGAGCTGTCTGATCTTGGCCCATGTTGTTTGCAGCCATAACTTTTAAAGTTGAAGGTTATCAAACTACTCCTACGGGAGCTGTCTGATCTTGGCTCATATTGTTTTCAGCCATAACTTTTAAAGTTAAAAGGTTATCAAACTACTCCTACCGGAGCTGTCCGATCTGGGCCCATATTGTTTGTAACCATAACTTTTAAATTAAAAGGTTATCAAACTACTCCTACAGGAGCTGTCTGATCTGGGCCCATATTGTTAGCAAACATAAATTTTAAAGTTAAAAGGTTACAAATTTACTCCTACAAGAGCTGTCTGAACTGGGCCCATATTGTTTGCAGCCATAACTTTTAAAGTTAAAAGGTTATCAAACTACTCCTACAGCAGCTGTCTTATCTGGGCCCATACTTTTGCAGCCATGCCTTTTCAATTTAAAGGTTATCAAACTACTCCTACAGGAGCTGTCAGATCTGGGCCCATATGTCTGATCTTGGCCCATTTTGTTTGCAGGCATGCCTTTTAAAGTTAAAAGGTTATCAAACTACTCCTACAGGAGCTGTCTGATCTGGGCTCATATTGTTTGCAACCATGCATTTTAATGCTAAAAGGTTATCAAACTATTAATACAGGAGCTGTCTGATCTGGGCCCATATTGTTTGCAATCATGTCTACTAAAGTTACAAGGTTATCAAACTACTCCTACAGGAGCTGTCTGACATGGGCCCATACTGTTTGCAGCCATAACTTTTAAAGTTAAACGGTTATCAAACTACTCCTACAGGAGCTTTCTGATCTGGGCCCATTTTGTTTTCAGCCATGCCTTTTAAAGTTAAAATGTTATCAAACTACTCCTACAGGAGCTGTCTGATATGGGCCCATACTGTTTGCAGCCATAACTTTTAAAGTTAAAAGGTTATCAAACTACTCCTACAGGAACCTGTCTGCTCTGGGGGCATATTGTTTGCAACCATAACTTTTAAATTAAAAGGTTATCAAACTACTCCTACAGGAGCTGTCTGATCTGGGCCCATATTTTTGCAGCCATGTCTTTTAAAGTTAAAAGGTTATCAAACTACTACTTCAGGAGCTGTCTGATCTGGGCCCATATTGTTTGCAACCATGCCTTTTAAATTTAAAAGGTTATAAAACTACTCCTTCAGGAGCTGTCTGATCTGGGCCCATATTGTTTGCAACCATAACTTTTAAAGTTAAAAGGTTAAAAAACTACTCCTTTAGGAGCTGTCTGAAATGGTCCCATATTGTTTGCAACCATAACTTTTAAAGTTTAAAGGTTATCAAACTAATCCTACAGAAGCAGTCTGATCTGGGCCCATATTGTTTTCAACCATGCCTTTTAAAGTTTAAAGGGAATCAAACTACTCCTACAGGAGCTGTCTGAAATGGTCCCATATTGTTTGCAACCATAACTTTTAAAGTTTAAAGGTTATCAAACTAATCCTACAGAAGCAGTCTGATCTGGGCTCATATTGTTTGCAACCATGCCTTTTAAAGTTTAAAGGGAATCAAACTACTCCTACAGGAGCTGTCTGATCTGGGCCCATATTGTTTTCAACCATAACTTTTAAAGTTAAAAGGTTTTCAAACTACTCCTACAGGAGCTGTCTGATCTGGGCTCATATTGTTTGCAGCCATAACTTTTAAAGTTATAAGGTAATCAAACTACTCCTACAGGATCTGTCTGATCTGGGCTCATATTGTTTCCAACCATGCCTTTTAAAGTTAAAAGGTTATCAAACTACTCCTACAGGAGCTGTCTGATCTGGGCCCATATTGTTTGCAACCATAACATTTAAAGTTAAAAGGTTATCAAGATACTCATACAGGAGCTGTCTGATCTGGGCCTATATTGTTTGCAATCATGCCTTTTAAAGTTAAAAGGTAATCAAACTACTCCTACAGGAGCTGTCTGATCTGGGTCCATATTGTTTGCAGCCATAACTTTTAAAGTTGAAAGGTTATCAAACTACTCCTACAGGAGCTGTCTGATCTGGGCTCATATTGTTTGCAGCCATAACTTTTAAAGTTAAAAGGTTATGAAACTACTCCTACAGGAGCTGTCTGATCTCGGCGCATATTGTTTGCAACCATGCCTTTCAAAGTTAAAAGGTTATCAACTTACTCCTACAGGAGCTGTCTGATCTGGGCCCATATTGTTTGCAGCCACGCCTTTTAAAGTTAAAAGGTTATCAAATTACTCCTACAGGGGCTATCTGATCTGGGCCTATATTGTTTGCAAACCATGCCTTTAAAAGTTACAAGGTTATCAAACTTCTCCTAAAGGAGCTGTCTGATCTGGGCCCATACTGTTTGCAGCCATATTTTTTTTAAAGATAAAAGGTTATCAAACTACTCCTACAGGAACCTGTCTGATCTTGGCCCATATTGTTTGCAACAATAACTTTTAAAGTTAAAAGATTATCAAACTACTCCTTCAGGAGCTGTCTGATCAGGGCCCATATTATTTGCAATCATGCCTTTAAAGTGAAAAAGGTTATCAAACTACTCCTACAGGAGCTGTCTGATCTGGGTCCATATTGTTTGCAGCCATAACTTTTAAAGTTAAAAGGTTATCAAACTACTCCTACAGGAGCTGCCTGATCTGATCCCATATTGTTTGCAGCCATGCCTTTTAAAGTTAAAAAAGGTTATCAAACTACTCCTACAGGAGCCGTCTGATCTGGGCCCATATTGTTTGCAACCATAACTTTATATCAAACTACTCTTACAGGTGTTTCTGATCTGGGCCAATATTGTTTGTAGCCATAACTTTTAAAGTTAAAATGTTATCAAACTACTCCTACAGGAGCCCTCTGATCTGGGCCCATATTGTTTGCAGGCATAACTTTATATCAAACTACTCTTACAGGTGCCTCTGATCTGGGCCCATATTTGTTTTGTAGCCATAATTTTTAAAGTTAAAAGGTTATCAAACTACTCCTACAGGAGCCCTCTGATCTGGGCCCATATTGTTTGCAGCCATAACTTTATATCAAACTACTCTTACAGGTGCCTCTAATCTGGGCCCATATTTGTTTTGTAGCCATAATTTTTAAAGTTAAAAGGTTATCAAACTACTCCTACTGGAGCTTCTGATCTGGTCCCATATTGTTCGCATTCATAACATTTAAAGTTAAAAGGATGTCAAATTATTCCTACAGGAGCTGTCTGATCTTGGCCCATATTGTTTGCAGCCATAACTTTTAAAGTTGAAGGTTATCAAACTACTCCTACGGGAGCTGTCTGATCTTGGCTCATATTGTTTTCAGCCATAACTTTTAAAGTTAAAAGGTTATCAAACTACTCCTACCGGAGCTGTCCGATCTGGGCCCATATTGTTTGCAACCATAACTTTTAAATTAAAAGGTTATCAAACTACTCCTACAGGAGCTGTCTGATCTGGGCCCATATTGTTAGCAAACATAACTTTTGAAGTTAAAAGGTTACAAATTTACTCCTACAAGAGCTGTCTGAACTGGGCCCATATTGTTTGCAGCCATAACTTTTTAAGTTAAAATGTTATAAAACTATTCCTACAGCAGCTGTCTTATCTGGGCCCATACTTTTGCAGCCATGCCTGTTACAATTTAAAGGTTATCAAACTACTCCTACAGGAGCTGTCAGATCTGGGCCCATATGTCTGATCTTGGCCCATTTTGTTTGCAGGCATGCCTTTTAAAGTTAAAAGGTTATCAAACTACTCCTACAGGAGCTGTCTGATCTGGGCTCATATTGTTTGCAACCATGCATTTAAATGTTAAAAGGTTATCAAACTACTAATACAGGAGCTGTCTGATCTGGGCCCATATTGTTTGCAACCATGTCTACTAAAGTTACAAGGTTATCAAACTATTCCTACAGGAGCTGTCTGATATGGGCCCATACTGTTTGCAGCCATAACTTTTAAAGTTAAACGGTTATCAAACTACTCCTACAGGAGCTTTCTGATCTGGGCCCATATTGTTTTCAGCCATGCCTTTTAAAGTTAAAATGTTATCAAACTACTCCTACAGGAGCTGTCTGATATGGGCCCATGCTGTTTGCAGCCATAACTTTTAAAGTTAAAAGGTTATCAAACTACTCCTACAGGAACCTGTCTGCTCTGGGCGCATATTGTTTGCAACCATAACTTTTAAATTAAAAGGTTATCAAACTACTCCTACAGGAGCTGTCTGATCTGGGCCCATATTTTTGCAGCCATGTCTTTTAAAGTTAAAAGGTTATCAAACTACTACTTCAGGAGCTGTCTGATCTGGGCCCATATTGTTTGCAACCATGCCTTTTAAAGTTAAAAGGTTATCAAACTTCTCCTACAGGAGCTGTCTGATCTGGGCCCATATTGTTTGCAACCATGCCTTTTAAAGTTAAAAGGTTATAAAACTACTCCTTTAGGAGCTGTCTGATCTGGGCCCATATTGTTTGCAACCATAACTTTTAAAGTTAAAAGGTTAAAAAACTACTCCTTTAAGAGCTGTCTGAAATGGTCCCATATTGTTTGCAACCATAACTTTTAAAGTTTAAAGGTTAGCAAACTAATCCTACAGAAGCAGTCTGATCTGGGCCCATATTGTTTTCAACCATGCCTTTTAAAGTTTAAAGGGAATCAAACTACTCCTACAGGAGCTGTCTGAAATGGTCCCATATTGTTTGCAACCATAACTTTTAAAGTTTAAAGGTTATCAAACTAATCCTACAGAAGCAGTCTGATCTGGGCTCATATTGTTTGCAACCATGCCTTTTAAAGTTTAAAGGGAATCAAACTACTCCTACAGGAGCTGTCTGATCTGGGCCCATATTGTTTTCAACCATAACTTTTAAAGTTAAAAGGTTTTCAAACTACTCCTACAGGAGCTGTCTGATCTGGGCTCATATTGTTTGCAGCCATAACTTTTAAAGTTATAATGTAATCAAACTACTCCTACAGGATCTGTCTGATCTGGGCTCATATTGTTTCCAACCATGCCTTTTAAAGTTAAAAGGTTATCAAACTACTCCTACAGGAGCTGTCTGATCTGGGCCCATATTGTTTGCAACCATAACATTTAAAGTTAAAAGGTTATCAAGATACTCATACAGGAGCTGTCTGATCTGGGCCTATATTGTTTGCAATCATGCCTTTTAAAGTTAAAAGGTAATCAAACTACTCCTACAGGAGCTGTCTGATCTGGGTCCATATTGTTTGCAGCCATAACTTTTAAAGTTGAAAGGTTATCAAACTACTCCTACAGGAGCTGTCTGATCTGGGCTCATATTGTTTGCAGCCATAACTTTTAAAGTTAAAAGGTTATGAAACTACTCCTACAGGAGCTGTCTGCTCTGGGCGCATATTGTTTGCAACCATGCCTTTCAAAGTTAAAAGGTTATCAACTTACTCCTACAGGAGCTGTCTGATCTGGGCCCATATTGTTTGCAGCCACGCCTTTTAAAGTTAAAAGGTTATCAAATTACTCCTACAGGGGCTATCTGATCTGGGCCTATATTGTTTGCAAACCATGCCTTTAAAAGTTACAAGGTTATCAAACTTCTCCTAAAGGAGCTGTCTGATCTGGGCCCATACTGTTTGCAGCCATATTTTTTTTAAAGATAAAAGGTTATCAAACTACTCCTACAGGAGCTTCTGATCTGGTCCCATATTGTTCGCATTCATAACATTTAAAGTTAAAAGGATGTCAAATTACTCCTACAGGAGCTGTCTGATCTTGGCCCATATTATTTGCAGCCATAACTTTTAAAGTTGAAGGTTATCAAACTACTCCTTCAGGAGCTGTCTGATCAGGGCCCATATTATTTGCAATCATGCCTTTAAAGTGAAAAAGGTTATCAAACTACTCCTACAGGAGCTGTCTGATCTGGGTCCATATTGTTTGCAACAATAACTTTTAAAGTTAAAAGATTATCAAACTACTCCTTCAGGAGCTGTCTGATCAGGGCCCATATTATTTGCAATCATGCCTTTAAAGTGAAAAAGGTTATCAAACTACTCCTACAGGAGCTGTCTGATCTGGGTCCATATTGTTTGCAGCCATAACTTTTAAAGTTAAAAGGTTATCAAACTACTCCTACAGGAGCTGCCTGATCTGATCCCATATTGTTTGCAGCCATGCCTTTTAAAGTTAAAAAAGGTTATCAAACTACTCCTACAGGAGCCGTCTGATCTGGGCCCATATTGTTTGCAACCATAACTTTATATCAAACTACTCTTACAGGTGTTTCTGATCTGGGCCAATATTGTTTGTAGCCATAACTTTTAAAGTTAAAATGTTATCAAACTACTCCTACAGGAGCCCTCTGATCTGGGCCCATATTGTTTGCAGCCATAACTTTATATCAAACTACTCTTACAGGTGCCTCTGATCTGGGCCCATATTTGTTTTGTAGCCATAATTTTTAAAGTTAAAAGGTTATCAAACTACTCCTACAGGAGCCCTCTGATCTGGGCCCATATTGTTTGCAGCCATAACTTTATATCAAACTACTCTTACAGGTGCCTCTAATCTGGGCCCATATTTGTTTTGTAGCCATAATTTTTAAAGTTAAAAGGTTATCAAACTACTCCTACAGGAGCTTCTGATCTGGTCCCATATTGTTTGCATTCATAACATTTAAAGTTAAAAGGATGTCAAATTACTCCTACAGGAGCTGTCTGATCTTGGCCCATATTGTTTGCAGCCATAACTTTTAAAGTTGAAGGTTATCAAACTACTCCTACGGGAGCTGTCTGATCTTGGCTCATATTGTTTTCAGCCATAACTTTTAAAGTTAAAAGGTTATCAAACTACTCCTACCGGAGCTGTCCGATCTGGGCCCATATTGTTTGCAACCATAACTTTTAAATTAAAAGGTTATCAAACTACTCCTACAGGAGCTGTCTGATCTGGGCCCATATTGTTAGCAAACATAACTTTTGAAGTTAAAAGGTTACAAATTTACTCCTACAAGAGCTGTCTGAACTGGGCCCATATTGTTTGCAGCCATAACTTTTTAAGTTAAAATGTTATAAAAATATTCCTACAGCAGCTGTCTTATCTGGGCCCATACTTTTGCAGCCATGCCTGTTACAATTTAAAGGTTATCAAACTACTCCTACAGGAGCTGTCAGATCTGGGCCTATATGTCTGATCTTGGCCCATTTTGTTTGCAGGCATGCCTTTTAAAGTTAAAAGGTTATCAAACTACTCCTACAGGAGCTGTCTGATCTGGGCTCATATTGTTTGCAACCATGCATTTTAATGTTAAAAGGTTATCAAACTACTAATACAGGAGCTGTCTGATCTGGGCCCATATTGTTTGCAACCATGTCTACTAAAGTTACAAGGTTATCAAACTATTCCTACAGGAGCTGTCTGATATGGGCCCATACTGTTTGCAGCCATAACTTTTAAAGTTAAACGGTTATCAAACTACTCCTACAGGAGCTTTCTGATCTGGGCCCATATTGTTTTCAGCCATGCCTTTTAAAGTTAAAATGTTATCAAACTACTCCTACAGGAGCTGTCTGATATGGGCCCATGCTGTTTGCAGCCATAACTTTTAAAGTTAAAAGGTTATCAAACTACTCCTACAGGAACCTGTCTGCTCTGGGCGCATATTGTTTGCAACCATAACTTTTAAATTAAAAGGTTATCAAACTACTCCTACAGGAGCTGTCTGATCTGGGCCCATATTTTTGCAGCCATGTCTTTTAAAGTTAAAAGGTTATCAAACTACTACTTCAGGAGCTGTCTGATCTGGGCCCATATTGTTTGCAACCATGCCTTTTAAAGTTAAAAGGTTATCAAACTTCTCCTACAGGAGCTGTCTGATCTGGACCTATATTGTTTGCAACCATGCCTTTTAAAGTTAAAAGGTTATAAAACTACTCCTTCAGGAGCTGTCTGATCTGGGCCCATATTGTTTGCAACCATAACTTTTAAAGTTAAAAGGTTATAAAACTACTCCTTCAAGAGCTGTCTGAAATGGTCCCATATTGTTTGCAACCATAACTTTTAAAGTTTAAAGGTTATCAAACTAATCCTACAGAAGCAGTCTGATAAGGGCCCATATTGTTTGCAACCATGCCTTTTAAAGTTTAAAGGGAATCAAACTACTCCTACAGGAGCTATCTGAAATGGTCCCATATTGTTTGCAACCATAACTTTTAAAGTTTAAAGGTTATCAAACTAATCCTACAGGAGCAGTCTGATCTGGGCTCATATTGTTTGCAACCATGCCTTTTTTAAGTTTAAAGGGAATCAAACTACTCCTACAGGAGCTGTCTGATCTGGGCCCATATTGTTTGCAACCATAACTTTTAAAGTTAAAAGGTTTTCAAACTACTCCTACAGGTTCTGTCCGATCTGGGCCCATATTGTTTGCTACCATAACTTTTAAATTAAAAGGTTATCAAACTACACCTACAGGAGCTGTCTGATCTGGGCCCATATTGTTTGCAATCATAACTTTTAAAGTTAAAAGGTTACAAATTTACTCCTTCAAGAGCTGTCTGAACTGGGCCCATATTGTTTGCAGCCATAACTTTTAAAGTTAAAATGTTATCAAACGTCTCCTACAGGAGCTGTCTGAGCTGGGCCCATATTGTTTGCAACCATGACTTTTAAAGTTAAAAGGTTATCAAGCTACTCCTACAGGAGCTGTCTGAAATGGGCCCATATTGTTTGCAACCATAGCTTTTAAAGTTTAAAGGTTATCAAACTACTCCTACAGGAGCTGTCTGATCTGGGCCCATATTGTTTGCAACCATAACTTTTAAAGTTAAAAGGTTTTCAAACTACTCCTACAGGAGCTGTCTGATCTGGGCCCATATTGTTTGCAACCATGTCTTTTAAGGTTAAAAGTTTATCAAATTACTCATACAGGGGCTGTCTGATCTGGGCCCACATTGTTTGCAGCCATAACATTTAAAGTTATAATGTAATTAAACTACTCCTACAGGATCTGTCTGATCTGGGCCCATATTGTTTCCAACCATGCCTTTTAAAGTTAAAAGGATATCAAACTACTCCTACAGGAGCTGTCTGATCTGGGCCCATATTGTTTGCAACCATAACATTTAAAGTTAAAAGGTTATCAAAATACTCCTACAGGAGCTGTCTGATCTGGGCCTATATTGTTTGCAGCCATGCCTTTTATAGTTATACGGTTATCAATCTACTCCTACAGGAGCTGTCTGATCTTGGCCCATATTGTTTGCAACCTTGCCTTTCAAAGTTAAAAGGTTATTAAAGAACTCCTACAGGAGCTGTCTGATCTGGGCCCATATTGTTTGCAGCCATGTCTTTAAAAGTTAAAAGGTTATTAAACTACTCCTACAGGATCTGTCTGATCTGGGCCCATATTGTTTGCAACCATGCCTTTTTGAAGTTAAAGTTGATCAAACTATTCCTACAGGAGCTGTGTGGTCTGGGCCCAAGATGTTTGCAGCCATAACTTTTAAATTTAAAAGGTTATCAAACTACTCCTACAGGAGCTGTCTGATCTGGGCCCATATTGTTTGCAGCCATAGCTTTTAAAGTTAAAATGTTATCAAACTACTCCTACAGGAGCTGTCCGATCTGGGCCCATATTGTTTGCAGCCATGCCTTTTAAAGTTAAAATGTTATCAAACTACTCCTACAGGAGCTGTCTGATCTGGGCTCATATTGTTTGCAACCATGCATTTTAATGTTAAAAGGTTATCAAACTACTCCTGCAGGAGCTGTCTGATCTGGGTCCATATTGTTTGCAACCATGTCTACTAAAGTTACAAGATTATCAAACTACTCCTACAGAAGCTGTCTGATATCGGCCCATACTGTTTGCAGCCATAACTTTTAAAGTTAAACGGTTATCAAACTACTCCTACAGGAGCTTTCTGATCTGGGCCCATATTGTTTTCAGCCATACCTTTTAAAGTTAAAATGTTGTCAAACTACTCCTACAGGAGCTGTCTGATATGGGCCCATACTGTTTGCAGCCATAACTTTTAAAGTTAAAAGGTTATCAAACTACTCCTACAGGAACCTGTCTGCTCTGGGCGCATATTGTTTGCAACCATAAGTTTTAAAGTTAAAAGGTTATAAAACTACTCCTTCATGAGCTGTCTGATCTGGGCCCATATTGTTTGCAACCATGCCTTTTAAAGTTAAAAGGTTATCAAACTACTCCTACAGTAGCTTTCTGATCTGGGCCCATATTGTTTTCAGCCATGCCTTTTAAAGTTAAAAGGTTATCAAACTACTCCTACAGGAGCTCTCTGATCTGGGCCCATATTGTCTGCAACCATACCTTTTAAAGTTAAAAGGTAATCAAACTACTCCTACAGGAGCTGTCTGATCTGGGCCACTATTGTTTGCAGTCATAACTTATAAAGTTAAAAGGTTATCAACTTACTTCTTCAGGAGCTGTCTGATCTGGGCCCATATTGTTTGCACACATAATTTTTAAAGTTAAAAGGTTATCAAACTACTCATACGGGAGCTGTCTGATCTGGGTCCATATTGTTTGCAGCTATGCATTTTAAAGTTAAAAGGTTATCAACCTACTCCTACAGGAGCTGTCTGATCTGGGACCATATTGTTTGCAGCCATAACTTTTAAAGTTCAATTGTTATTAACTTACTTCTACAGGAGCTTCTGATCTGGGCCCATATTGTTTGCAGCCATAACTTTTAAAGTTGAAAGGTTATCAATCTACTCCTACAGGAGCTGTCTGATCTGGGCCCATATTGTTTGCAGCCATGCCTTTTAAAGTTAAAATGTTATCAACCTACTCCTACAGGAGCTGTCTGATCTTGGCCCATATTGTTTGCAGCCATAACTTTTAAAGTTAAAAGGTTATCAAACTACACCTACAGGAGCTGTCTGATCTGGGCTCATATTGTTTGCAACCATAACTTTTAAAGTTAACAGCACAAAAATTAAGCAGACGACAATTGTTGTGATTGGCATCTTAAGCGTTCATCGGATGCAGATGAAAACAACCGAAGCCCGTTGACGAACATCACGGAGCGCTCAACGGAAATTATGGAGGATAATGAGCTATTTATAGATAGTAATATAGGCAGAAACACTGTGTATAACCGGACAGTCGCCACATCGGAAGCGGCATTAGACTGTACACCTAAAAATCACTAGCGGCATATAAACAACCGTTGCTGTTGGTTACTTTCTGTCAGATAAGAAAGCAACGGAATGTAAAATTAGAACACGGTTTTCTGCATCGAGGGAAGAAATGGATGTACTTTACTCGTATGATTCTCATAACTTCTCATAGTGCTGCATTTTTTGTGCAGACCTAATCTTGTACGGCTCAATCGGTGATTTTCCTGCCTCTGTCGCCCGTCAACACGATGAATCCAGGTCAATATATTCGAAACTAAGGTCAGTCGGATACTTACACCAAAATGGAATCTTTTAAACACATATATTCTTTGACATCTGATAGCTGGTAGCATCTTAATATGAAGATTTTGTAAATGATGACCACTTGAAATGCACCAGTCACATTCGAATGACTGTACGACTAGCGGCAAGCTCATAAGATATGCTGTACGACTAGCGGCGATTGTTTCATTGTTTTACGAAAAAGCAGAATCCCAGTAAAAACGTTACATAACGAGCTCTAAGGAATATAAGATATTAGAAAATGAGGACTAAGTAGCAAAAGAGAGCATTTGTTCTTTATTTCACTTGATTTTATTTAAATATTTTTTACTACTTTTGTAATAATAGCACTTCTATGCAGATTACTGATACACGTACATAGTGGAAACATGGTCTGACGGGAAGAACATTATATACCGTGATGTGTTAGTTTGTTTGTAGGCTAACGGCCTAGGTCTTATTGAACCGCCGTCCACACTTTGTTTCGGTTGGCTTATTCACAAGTTTAAACCAGAAACTAAACTTGAATCAGTGGAAAGGAGAACATGTCCATAGAAAAGATGACATGTGAATTCCGTCAGACATTGTGTCCGACATCGCTGAGCGTGTCATATGATGTCTCGACTGTGATCCGGAGGGTCTGTTTTTATGCCTCCCCCCCCCACACACACACATATCCATTCCATGTAAGACGACATGAAAGCCGTAACAAAGGAAAGAAGCATAGCTAGAAAAGTAAAAATCCCAGCCTGTGGTGGGATTCTAACCTAGGCCACTCGGGTGAAAGTCTAATGCTCATACACATTTCAAAAGAATCATCAATTTATGATGACGAAAAGCAAATTTCGGCAAGTTGCCATTTTCTGCGAAAAGTGTCCGATTCCAGATGAGCGAGAAGCGTCTCATACCCATAAGCTACACCGGCCCCGATAGCTCAGTTGGTAGAGAGTCCGCTCCGGGGTACAGGAGGTCACGGGTTCGATCCCGAGCCGCG
The DNA here is from genome assembly GCA_963580285.1 of Lucinisca nassula. Lineage (NCBI taxonomy): Eukaryota > Metazoa > Mollusca > Bivalvia > Lucinida > Lucinidae > Lucinisca > Lucinisca nassula. Next base: position 43,550,366 of record OY757026.1, read on the forward strand.
ACATACCAAAGTCGTTAAAATGGTACCAGCTGCTCCTCGCTTGGCACTCAGATTTACGGGGTAGAGCTAGGACTGGTCGTCCCAGTGTCAGGATAATGTGACAGGGTGTCGTATCATGTAATGTGTCTGGGACACGATACTTCAGTGAGGCAGCACTATAAAAGTGAGCATTGAGCTCCCTGTCGCAACCAGACACCGTCGTGATATGACTGAAAAATTGTTGAAAGCGACGTTAAACCCGAATTCACACACACATACACACGCAAGCACGTACCCCCGCGCGCGCGAGCGCGCGCGGTCTATACTTTTGTTTGTTTGATTCGAGATTTAACGTCCCCGTCATCAATATTTAGGCCATTTAGGAGACGTGCCTTCCAATTTTGTGGGACTTTTACCTAACATTGAAATAAAATGACATCTCAACTCCTGCCGGCCAATGAAACCAATAGGGTTTATGTGCATGGACGGTCCGATTCGCACCACTTTGCTTGGGCAGTCTTAGACCTTCTAATCGGTTTACCAGTAATCGTGTGCGGTCGGTTTCAGCTCTGCGTGGAACCGTCATGCAACCCAATGTATTTCTCCAAGCCCCGTTGGGCTATTATTTTAAGCAAATTAATGAATATAATATATAGAACCCTCGTAAAATCAAATTGTCTGATTAAATAAAGTGGGGTTAACAGGGAAGTATTTCGATACCCAAAATATTTTCTACAAAAAGTAGGTTATGTCAAGCCAGGTCGTGTTCCTTCCCGTCCCACCCACCGTGTGCGCGGATTATGTGCATTACAACCAATGGATTTTTTACCAAGACAAACAGTCGCATATGTATATACTGTATGTACATAAATGTACAGATGTAGCGGAGTTGTGGCGCTGTTTAGTGCTATAAATTTTCGAATCTGTTCAAATCTGACATCACGAAAACGCGCCTATATAATACTGTTCCCTACAAACCCCACTTTTATATACTAAAACTGGGGTGTGCAGGAATATACATTATTTTTTATTTCTGCTCAAAAGCATATATTGTGGGTACTCGTTAGGTTCTTACGAGTACCCATTATCTATGTTTCGAGAAGAAATGTGGAAACCAACATAATTCTTATCTGAAAATTTTCATTTTTTGGTGGTAAATTTTTTCTGTTAATTTGAATAGGCGTGTTTTCGTAATGTATACAAATATTCTCCCGTTGTTTGTAATGTGAACAACAATGACAGCATGACACAATCCTACTGAGCACATGACCTTTGGGCGTAGATTCAATGTCATGACGTTGTATCGACGTTGATGCGACATTGTGTGCGCGTTATTTGCGAAAATCTTGTATACATGGATGCCGATTGAAAACACATTATTGTTGTTGTTGTTACAAAAATGTAAGGTATAATTTTATCACGTCAAACAAGTTATTTACGATGTTTTTCATTATTAATCTATTCTAATGACATTCTCTTCTCCGGCCCCCGCCCATAGGGGCTTGAAGAAATATATGGGTTGCATGATGCTTCCACGCAGAGCTGAATCCGGCCCGCACACTAGTACTGGTAAACCGCTTAGAGGATCTAAGCCTGTCCAGGAACCGGTGCGAGGCGGACCGTTAATGCTAATAAACCCTATTGGTTTCATTGGGCGACAGGACTTGAGATGTCATTTCATCTCAATGTCGGGTAAAAGTCCCACAAAAATGGAAGCAACTTCTCCAAAATGACCTTTACAGTGTTGACGGGGACGTTAAACCTCAAATCAAACAAACAAACATTCTCTTCTCCCTTGAACTTTCGTTTTCTTCATCTTAATGGCGTGTATATTTGCATCTCTTTCTTTCCTTCTGTCTGTCTGTCTGTCTGTCTGTCTCTCTCTCTCTCTCTCTCTCTCTTGATAAATAGAAAAATCATTACCTGGAATAGTCGCCTAGCTGTAAAATATCCCGACTGACCTTCCTACAGAAAAGCAGGGAATTGTCATTGTACTAACACTTCCAGATGATGACAAGAATAAAATAGAAGAAAAAGTTTTCAATCAAATTGGTCGTGAAAATCTAAAGCAAATAAATGGTCTTGACACTCTCATAATTTTTTTGGACAGTCAATTAATGAAAGATGAGCTGAGTGACAGTTTAGAAAAATTTGAACAATTTGAAGACTTTCAAAGGGTTAATGGACAGAGCATTACAGAATACATAGCAACCTTTGACTCTCACTATAGAAAACTTGAAAAATACAAATTAAAATTACCAACAGAGATCTTAGCATTCAAACTTCTCACGAAGGCAAATATCAGCAAAGAAGAAAAAATGCTTGTACTCACAGGCATGAACTACGCAAACAAAGAGACATTATATGAAGAGGCTAAACAGTCGTTGAAAAAAAATCCAAAGGGGTGTTACAGAAGTGAGTTCAAGCCCAGGACCAAGTATAAAATTGGAGCCTACATTTTAGCTGAAAATAAAGAAGCTTTATTAGCTGCTGGTTATGTCAAACAAGGTCACGGAAAAAGGTCAGTCAAGACAGGAAGATGGGGTAACACTCAAGGTGGGAGACAGCGGGCCCAGGGACCAGAAGTGAGAAGAAGAATGAATCCTACAGGACCAGATGGCAAGGTATTAACCTGCAGAGTTTGTGGATCATACAGGCATCTTATGAAAGACTGCCATGATAGTTGGGAGAACATTAAGAAGGTACATGTGGTCGAAGATGAGAATGTAGTGTTGTTTACAGGATACAGCAAAGAGGAGATATATCAGCTGGGCGTTGATGCACGCAACTGTGCAATACTCGACAGTGCTTGTAGCAGCACGGTGTGTGGGCAGAACTGGATAGATAGCTACATCAACCAATTGAATGAGGGTGACAGGAAGAAGGTACAGCAGACAGTAGGTGAGAGAACTCTTAAATTTGGTGGAGGAATACGTCTGAAATCTCAAGCTGAATACTGTCTTCCAGCAGTAATTGCTGGAAAAGAAGTATCAATTAAAACAGATGTAGTTAGATCAGATATCCCATTACTCTTATCAAGAAGTGCGATGAAAAAGGCAGGTGTGAAGATGGATCTGGAGAATGACTCGGCAAAAATATTTGGGAAAGATATTGCCCTGAACCTCACTACATCAGGTAATTACTGCATCCCTATTGACAGAACAGAAAATATAGCAGTTGACGAGGTGTTATCCGCAAAGCTTGAAGAAATGGGGAGACAAGACAAATTGAAAACTTTGCAGAAGCTGCACAGGCAGTTTGCTCATCCACATGCAAGAAAGCTTAAGTGACTGCTACAAGATGCAAATATCTGGAGAGATGACTATAAGGACTTGCTTGAAGAAATAGATAGTGTGATCTATGCAAGAGGTATGCAAAAACACCTGCCCGTCCTGTAGTTGGCATGCCTATGGCCACTCAGTTCAATGAGAAAGTGGCTATGGACTTAAAGCAATGGAATGGACGCTGGATTTCCATATCATAGACATGTGGTCAAGATATACCATATCAGTATTCATAAACAGGAAAAGACCAAGTGACGTTGTAAATGCTTTGATGCAGAACTGGGTTGGAGTGTTCGGAGTAATGGGATCAATGATGACAGACAATGGGGGAGAATTCAATGCTGATGAAATGCGTGAAGTGATGTCAATCCTAAAGGTGAGAGTACTGACTACTGCAGCTGAAAGCCCATTTCAAAATGGGCTATGTGAGCGGGTACATGCTGTGACAGACATGATGCTGCTGAAACTTGAAGAGGAAAACAGAAACACTGATAGCCAGACTCCGCTATGCTGGGCAAATATGGCACGGAATACATTACAGATGTGGAATGGATTTAGTATCCATCAGCTTATCTTTGGTAAGAATCCAAATTTGCCTGGTGTAATGACGGATGGACTGCCAGGACTTGAAGGGTCAACCAGTAGCGATACGTATGCACAGGATCTGAATGCCTTACATTCTTCACGCAGTGCCTACATCCAAACAGAGGTAAATGAAAGGATAAGGAGAGCTTTACGTGGGAAGATCAGGGCAGCTGAGGACATTTTTGAAAATGGAGACATGGTGTTCTACAATAGAGAGGGGAAAGAACGATGGCTTGGGCCAGCTACAGTTGTTTTTCAAGATGGTGAGGTGTTTGTGTTTTTGCGTCATGGTGGAATCTTTGTCAGGGTATCAACGAATAGACTGAAAAGAATAGATCAAGCTTTAGACAGAAATGAAAGCAGTGACAAGGCCCAAACTGTACCAGTTGACAACGGAGATGAAATAAATGAGGAGGAGGCAAGGGAGGAGTCATCTGTGTCAGAGGTTTTGTCAGGACTGGGTCCTGCTGATGGACGAAACTCTGTTGAACCACACAGAAATGCAGAAAATCAGTTGTCAGTTAAAGACAGAGAGCTGCCAGCAATCAACTCAGAGACAGCTACAGGTGGTGTTGAGAATGATAGAGACACGGAAAGATCAAGCAGTGTGAAAGCAAATGACAGTATCAGATACAAGCTTAATGATGAATGGGTAACTGGCACAGTTCTTAGTAGAGCAGGAAAAGCCACTGGAAAGTACAAAAACTGGTACAATATTAGGAATGAAAACAATGAGATAAGAAGCATTGATCTCGGAAGCATTCAATGGCAGAAAATACCTGAAACAGAAATCAATATTACTGAGGTTTCCAAGAGTGAGAGCTTAGGTAGTAAAGAAACAGACATTGCCAAAGAAAATGAACTGGAAAAATTAGCTGAGTTTGAAACATATGAGGAAGTAACAGACTGTGGACAAAAAGTTTTGTCAACACGATGGGTAATATCAAATAAGAATGGAAAAAACAAAGCCAGATTAGTTGTGAGAGAATTTGAAGAAAGAGATCTTGAAATACCACGAGACAGTCCAACAGTAGGAAAAGGAACTATGAGGCTATTGATTTCAGTTGCAGCACTTGAAAACTGGAAATTAAAAACAACTGACATAAAATCAGCTTTTCTACAAGGCAAAGAATTAGAGAGGGAGATATACATAAGACCACCAAAGGAGAGTCAAACACCACATGGCATAATCTGGAAGCTTAAACATGGTCTGTATGGGTTAAAAGACGGGGCTAGGCAGTTCTATGGAAGTGTCAGAGAAGAACTAATGAAACTTGGCTTCACTCCATGTAAACTGGATCCAGCAGTATTTTATGTTCATAAAGAAAACAGGTTGAGGGGAATTCTCTGTTGTCATGTGGATGATTTTTTACATGCTGGTGATGATATTTTTGAAACTTTGATGAAAAAGCTGAGGGGAAGATTTTCTGCCGGAAAAGTGGAGGAGAAAGAGTTCAGATATATAGGGTTCAAAGTCAAGCAGCTTGAAAATAGGATAATAATTGAACATTCTGAATATATAAACAAAATGGAGAATAAAACTGTGGATCCAAAGAGAGCCTCTGACAAACAAGAGCAATTGACAGCACAAGAACAAAATACATACAGGCAGTTAGTAGGTCAGTTGAATTAGGCGGCACAGGGATCAAGGCCGGATATGAGATTTGAAATGATAAAGATGAGCACGAAGTTAAAACAAGGTACAGTAGAGGATCTGGTACGAGTCATAAAAAAAAATAAGTCGGCTGAAAGACTTTCATTCCTATATGACATTTCCAAGGTTGAGCAAAACTGCTGAATTGAAAATTGCTGTTTTCACTGATGCTTCACTGGGAAATATCAATGAAGGAACTGGTAGTACTGGTGAATTCATTATCTGGTTGAAGGACAATACAGGGCAATGTTGTCCAATTGCCTGGAATGCACATACAGTAGAACTTCGATGGCTCGAACACCGATGGCTCGTTTACCATGGATGTGTCGAACCCGTTCTTGAGTCCCTAGGGGAATTTCTGTACATAAGAAATAGGGAGGGTAAAAATTAGGATGTTTTCGTCTTTTATCTTGCAAATGTATGCTGTGTGTACTCATTAGAATCGCCTCGATAAGGCGATTCTAATGATACACTCAGCATACATTTTTCATTATAGAACACAGAAAAAGATGTCCTAAAGTATGTCGTTATGCTTCCTGGCATTAGTCCTCAGTGGCTCGAACGACCCCTGTCTCGAACAGATTTTCATGGTCCCAAAGGTGTTCGAGCCATTGAAGTTCGACTGTAAAATCAAGAGTGTAGTAAGGTCTACATTAGCAGCTGAAACCTTGAGTTTGCAGGAGGGACTTGAAGCCAGTTACTACTACAGAGAGATGCTGGAGAGTGTACTAGGGGTTGAGCCGAGAACCATTATGATTGAGGCCTACGTTGACAATAAGAGCATCATTGAAGCTATACTGTCTACAAGGCTGGTTGATGACAAACAGCTTCGAGTGGATGTAGCAGCTATCAAGGAATCACTACAATTGCATGATGTGAACAAGATCCAGTGGATACCAGGACATTTGCAGTTGGCAAACCCGACGACCAAACAAGGTGCATCAGGGTTTAATCTACTGAAGGTGTTGCAGTCTGGACAGATGTTAAATGAACTGTGTTCCTGAGAACTAATCATAATGCTTTTTATTAAGATTTTTTTAAATCTTTTTAGCTTAAGAGGCTAAAATTAATAGGTTTAAAATTTTACAACTTTTCCTTTTGAAGCATCTTAATAATTAGCATTTTTTTTATTTTTCCTCAACTTTAAATTCCATTTGAATTTAAATCTGTTTACAACAGTAGTTTCAGCAAATTAAAAAGAAAAGGAAAAGAAAGAAAAAAGAAAGAAAATATAATTAATGTTAATTACTATAAGGTTAGGTAACTCTTCTATATCTGTTGTTAAAATACTCCTCAATGTTACTCTTCAATGCTAGAGTTACTGTTACTGATTATTCTTAACTGTGACGTCATGAACGTCATGGAAACGACGTAACGTCATGGAGTTTTTGTATGTCAACCATTGTTGTTAATAAAGTGTGTTGCTACTTCTAAGAAGTTTTCCTGGCGTTTATCAGGCTACACGTGATTTATGTACAGTGTAACGCACGAAGAAATTGTGTACATATTAAAGGTCTTATAATATGGATGTGTGTCTTCCGGATTAACTCATGCTCTCTCTCTCTCTCTCTCTCTCTCTCTCTCTCTCTCTGTTCGTTGGTTATTAGACGAAAGCTGGTCAGCATTACGTGTGCCACAAACACTCTAATCAAAGCATGCAACTGTCGGAAAATTAAGTCTTAGCAATCGAGGGTGTCCCTGGAAGTCTGATATAAGCATTTAGTAAGCATTATACATTCTGCAAATAATCCTATTCGAACGTGCAGACGCAGGCAAATCCCATTCTTGGCAATCTAGACTATTTCTGGAAGTCTTATCAGTCTTAAAGCTATCATTTAAAGTCCTGTAAACATTCTTATCCGATTGAGCAAATACTGGCGAATCCAGTTCCTAGCAATCTAAACTCTTCCTGGAAGTCTGCTCAGATTCTTTAAGCATTCAAACACTTCTATCCGACTGTGCGAATGTCAGCAAATCCAATTCTTAACATGGCCCCCGCCCATCGGGGCTTGAAGAAATAGATTGGGCAGCATGATGCTTCCACCCAGAGCTGATTTGTTTGATTATAAGTGTAATGTTCCCGTCAACACTGTAAATGCCATTTTGTAGCCGTTGCTTCCAATTTTGTGGGCTTTTTACCCAACATTGAGATGAAATGACATCTCAAGCCCTGCCGCCCAATTAAACCAATAGGGTGTATAAGCATGGGCGGGCCGACTCGCACCGCATTGCCTGAGCAGGGTAAGATACTCTAAGCGGTTTACCAGTACTCGTGTGCAGGTCGGTTACAGCTCTGCGTGGAGGCATCATGCAGCCCCTCTATTTTTTCAAGCTCCGAAGGGCAGGGGCTAACCAACCAGTGCTTAAACCGACCGGACATATGAGTACTGGTAAACCATTTAGAAGGTCTGAGCCTGCTGAGGCAAAGTGGTGCGAGCCGGCCCGTCCATGCATATAAACCCTATTGGTTTTATTGGACGGCAGGGATTGGGATGTCATTTCAACTCAATATGGGGTAGAAGTCCTACAACATTGGAAGCAACGTCTCCAAAATGACTTAAATAGTGTTGGCGGGGACGTTAAACCTCGAAATAATCAATCAATCAAAAAAAAAAACCAATTCTTAACAATCTAGACTTCTCCTGGACGTCTGATCAGAGTCTTAGAAGTCAGCATTATACAACCTGCAAATATTTCTATCTGACTATGTGAATGACAACAATCCGATTCTTAGCAATCTGGAATATTTCCGGAAGTCTGATCAGAGTCTTTTAAGTCAGCAGTTTACGCCATGCAAACAGTCCCATTCAACTACATGTATGCAGATGCTGGCAAATCCGTGGGTGTTCCTGAAAGTCTGATCAGAGTCGTTTACATATCCGACCATGCAGATTCAGGCAAATCCGAGTCTTGATCATCTAGACTACCTCAAAATGTGCCTTTCCGAATCTCTTATATATGTTTTCAATGGGCAGAGTTCTCTGTACAGTCAAACTTCAATACTCAAACACCTTCAGGACTCTGATACTTTGTTCGAGAGAGGATATACGAAATATTGATCGTTTATCATAGCGCCAGGCCATGAGGCTTTTGAGGGGGTGACTCAAATATTTTTTACAATCTTCTACAATAAAGGAAAGTTCTTGTTTGTTTGTTTGTTTGTTTGTATTAGAGTTAACGGCCAGGTCAACACCAGTTGGGTCATTTTTGAGCCAGCCAGTTTACATATCCACACTTTTCCTGGTCAGGCTAAAAGTAGACTTGAACTTTCCTACACGTTATAGAAGACTAATTGAAGAATAACCCAATCATTTTGCAAAAGGCGAGGCAAGTTTTCAGCTCACCAGAGCCGAAGGCTCCTGGTAAACTTTTTTGGATAGGCAGTGGCCCGTTGTTGTCTAGAGTTTGTAAATTTATGTATATTTCTTATTAGCCTGTATAAAAAGGGCAGCAAAAATGGGCTTGTACAAATGTGGTAGCAATTCTGAACGAGAGTTTTGCTCGTGGGCCCCTTTTTGTGTCTTTGTGTGAAAGCTTTTACTTGTTATGGGCCGCTTTTTACTTCTTGTGAAAGCTTACACTTGTTGCATCTAATGTTTACGCCAACGGACCTCCGTGACCAAGTTGATAAGAGCGCTGACTCTTAATCATTAGGTCTCTCACCGCTGTCTAGAGTCATGCACACGTGAGAAGCCAAGTTCTGCAACGGAAGGTCAGGTGGTTTTTATCCGGGTACTCCAGTTTTCGCCCACCTCTGATTAACAACCGGCTCAATATGAGTTTATTTAATAATGAAAGGGCCGTAATCCCCACCCCCAAACCCCACCACAAAAAAAAACAACATCTAAATAGTGTTGAGGCTGATAGGCTGACTTGGAAATGTCGCAATCGCCATTATTTCAAATATACACTCAATTAAACCACACGTAGCGTTGCTGCATTAGAGTCAGGTACAGAAGTTTTCGCTCACACTCGTATGCTAAAATGGCATCTGTCTTATCTCCAAAAGCAACATTTTTATTTAAGTCTACACATGCATTACAGATTGTGGGTGCTCGTAAGAACAGCCTTTTTGAGGCGGTTCTAACGAGTACCCACAATTTGTGTTTTTGAGCAAAGCCAATGACGCTGATGTATTCACCATAGGAAACCCCTCTTTCCTCGGGCCTTCGCCCATCGAGGCTTGGAGAAATAGATTGCGCTGCATGATGCTTCCACGCAGAGTTTAAACCGATCACACATAAGTACTGGCAAACCGCTTAGAGGGTCGAAGCCTACCCAGGCATAGTGGTGCGAGTCGGACCGTCCCTACATTTAAACCCTTTTAGTTTGTTTGGGTGACAGGGTTTGAGATATCATTTTATCTCAATGGCGGGTAAAAGTCCCATGAAATTGCAAGTAACGTCTCTAAAATGATCTAAATAGTGTTGACGCCGACTTGAAACCTCGATTCAAACAAACAAACAAGGCCTTGTTACACTGATGCGTTTTATTTTTGCTGACAAATACCCTTCACTTTACTGATCGATCAGTAGAGTTGCAGATGGACTTCGGGAACAAAAACAACAACACACGCAAAATATATAGCCCCCGTGGTGTAGCGTTAAACCTCCTATTCTTGTAAACAAGGTGCCCGGAGTGTCATTACAAGCTTCTCCACACTATCGGACGAGTCTTTAAGCCGAGGTCCCATGTTTATATGACTTTAGGTGCGTGTTGATGGGACGTAAATACACCCCCCACACACACACACACACGCGCGCACGCGCGCGCGCATTTTAGTTTTGTTTTACGAACGTTTCAAGATAATCTCAATATTTCAAGCAAATCGTTAATCAGAGGTGGGCGGAAAAGGAGTCGTCATCATCATTATCGGAGTTTTGATTAACGTGCAGCTGGTCCAAATTTAGATAAATGCGCCCCCTTCCATGTAACTGGTTTGCTGCACGCATAGCAGATCTCACAACATATCTCAAGGTATGTCTATCATGTGGGTCGATAGCAGAGGGCTTCCAGTCTCTGCGATATGTCTCTGTCAGCTGCTCCCAGGTCATCTTGGGCCACCCAGGCTCACGCCTTCCGTCTGCCTGTGTGTGACAGGCAGTCTTGACTGCACCGTTGGAGCGTTCCACATGTCCATACCAGTGGAGCCCTCTCTCTTTTAGGATGAGATCCAGGTCCCCAATGCCAAGCCGTGCAAGTAGCCGAAGAAAAAACTTCCTGACCTTCCGTTGCGGAGCTTGGCGTCTCACATGTGACCTGTGCAAGGATCGAACCACAGCAGTGAGAGACCTTATGCTTTTACCCACTAGGCCATGGAGTGCCGTTGCAAAACTTACGCGTATGGCATGCAAAACTAGATTACCAAAGCGTGCTCGTACCATTGCTCTGCTTTTTATATAGTACATTCTCTCTCTCTCTCTCTCTCTCTCTCTCTCTCTCTCTCTCTCTCTCTCTTTCGTTTACACCGTCAATCTCACGCATTTTCTGTCTTCTCGCAGAAAGTGAGAAAAGAGATAGAGGAGATAGTAGATAAGATGAAATTTAAGGACAGAGGAGAAAATGGAAAAATGAATGGGCGTGTAGAAACAGTAGAAACGACAACATTTCTCCTCTACCCTAACCTGCTGCAAGGACAACAGGCCTTGTCAACTGTAAACCAACATCAGTTAGACGCCCCAGTGACGCAAGACACACGTCACCTGTGCTTCACCCATCCTCCCCTTCATTACCGCTAAATAAAAAAAAATGTTCAAGCACGCACACAAACACACTCATACAGGAAAAGAAAATCCAACATTTGTACATGATATTAAAAAAAAAATCTGGCAACTACAGTGAGCGCCAAATCACGTCACCAGATGACCAATTAACAGAGAAACAGTGTATTTTGCTTTAAACATAAGTTGGTGTATTCATACGAACTCCATCGACTTTTATTTGTGACACATGTAAAATAAATTATCGTCGCTATTCGGACAGTTTTCTTTTGCACTTGTGGCGCTAGTGATGTAGTACAGTTGTCGCTAGTCGTACAGTCATTTGAATGTGACTGGTGCATTTCAAGTGGTCATGATTTACAAAATCCAAATATTTAGACGCTAGCAGCTATCAGATGTCAAAGACTACATGTGTTTTAACGTTTTCATTGTGGTGTAAGTAGCCGGTTTACCTTAATTTCGAATATATTGACCTGGATTCATCGTGTTGACGGGTGACAGAGGCAGCAAAATCACTGATTGAGCCGTACAAGATGAGATCGCCACAAAAAATGCACCACTATCAGAAGTAATGAAAATCATTTGAATAAAGTACACTCGTTTCTTCCTCCGATGCCGAAAACCGCAGTCTAATCGCACATTCCGTTGCTTTCATACCTGACAGAAAGTAACCAACAGCAACGGTTGTTTATATGCCGCTAGTGATTTTTAGGTGTACAGTCTAATGCCGCTTCCGATGTGGCGACTGTCCGGTTATACACAGTGAGAAATATGAATATGTTGTGCTGATCCTGGTGAAGGAATGTGCACTGTACTGGTGTAAGCCTGTCTAGGATAAGTGTGGATAGATAAACTAACGAACTAAACAGTGTTGACTGTGCACTTAAGCTCCAATGCAAACAAAGAAAAAAAAACAAAACACTCCCAGTGCTATGATTTGACTTATTCCCATTCTATCATAAAGAGTGTCATTGTCAAAAAGGCCGCACGAAGCGAAAGGGGCTTCAAGCATATCCACAAAGCGAAGACACAGATAAGCCTGCGTGAATGCGCAGGCAGATCTGAGTCTTCACGGTGCGCCATATGGATGTCCACCGATACAAAGCTTGGCCATTGACACAGTTTCTCCGTGTAATGCAACGTCATGACGTTTATGCAACGTCACATCTACGTTGATCTAACGTTGACCTAGCAACGTGTGCCTGCTGGGTTAGGTTGTATAGCTCTTATCAGATAAGATCGCTACATGTATGACGTCTTGTAGAACCCACGGGTACACATATAGCAAATACATTTTAATTTGTTTTATAGGTTGCTTTTTGGATCGACTGTTTTTCAATCGACCTAAAGTTATAAAGGTCAGAAACTGAATTAATGCTGTTGTCCACGTGACTGTCACTGTTTTGGGGGATAAAATAAGGCTATCAATAGAAAATCGTCGGATTATTTTTATCGTTAAATGTTATTATTATTTAATAGCAAAAGGTGCACTATTTTTATCGATGTTACATGCAAGTCAGTGTTGCGTGTGGCAAACACTGTATAACCAGATCAGAAGCCGCGAAATGTGGCGTCTGCTCAGCCGGCTGCTGTGGAATTGTCTCAAATTAAAAATCAGTGTTTGAAATAGACGACGGTATGTCAGGGTATATGTGAAATAGATGACAATATTCCTGTTACTAACCCTTACAACCCTTAAACCCGATACAGATACTTATACAAATGATGTAATAGCTCTGGGCCATCTTATAGGGATATATATTGATAATCATTCAGCTAGACACCCTATTTAGTTGAATGGACGTGTCCAACTTCAGTGATAAAAGGGTGCACTCCAGAAACTCAAGGGTGAGAGGGTTTGAGGGTAAATAAATCAAAGCACTGACAACACTAATTGGCCAATTGTTTCCGAGTGCAGGCTTGGAACGGTCATGTACTGTTTCGATACCCCCTTAAGTTCTGCGGCGTTTGATCTGGGTCTACATGTTTGCCAAACCCAACAATTGATTCAAGTCTAGAATAACTCTCTTACATGTACGTAACACTCTGATCTCATTATGGTCCAATGAACACGGCTATTTTTGGGTCGATTGTCAATCGACCAGAAAAACTCTCCAGTGTTAAAGTTCACTGAGGTCAGAGTGTTGCGTAAGAGGGTTATTTTGGAACCATTGGGGCTAGCAAACAGTGTAGACACAGACCAGAAGCCACTGAACATGGCGTCTGATCAAGATCTGTAAAATGTTCTTAAAAACTGGAATTCTAGGGTTAAATGAAACAGTTTAAATTACAGTCAAGGACTACTTCTCCGACCTACACTCAGACGACCGACAAGTACTCTCAGTGCTTTGATTTATATCTACCATTGAAATTATCTACATTCTATTTAGAAATCATAAAATATAACACATATACTATGATATGAGCAATGCAAACGCCGTTAATTTGTACCCGTGAGAGTTACCCGGATGAAGGGGGTATGACGTCATGCCATCATTTCTGATAAGAGTGTATCTGCTTTCATCTCGAAAAGGTATGTAGAGTGCACTCATTAGAATTGCCTCAGTGAGGCGATTGTAAGGAGTGCACAAAACATTCGTTAATTCTGGCGAGCGAAAGATATACTAATTACATACGCCCAATGGGTTGGCACTGTGGTTTACACTTCGTGCATGGCTCCGGCAATCCTGTCTCGGAAAAAATAAGGTTTCAAAAGTATTCGAGTTATTAAGGTTTGCTGTGTGTATTTTCTTACATAGGAACGCATCCGTAACAATTAACCCATTTATATAGTACCGTATACTCCTAAAGGGGTACTTGGCAAACAGTGCAGGCCCAGATCAGACGCCGCGGAACGCGGCGTCTGATCAGGGCCTCCTATGTTTGCTAAAAGTTCAGTCATTTTCCAAATAAATTTTGATGAAAACACAACCTGACAACCCTAAATTTTGAAATGGACTCTTGCTATATATAAGGAGGGGGAACTTGGCAAACAGTGCAGGCCCAGATCAGACGCCGCAGAACGCGGCGTCTGATCTGGGCCTCCACCGTTTGCTAAAAGTTCAGTCATTTTCCAAATAAATTTTGATGAAAACACAACCTGACAACCCTAAATTTTGAAATGGACTCCTGCTATATATAAGGAGGGGGTACTTGGCAAACAGTGCAGGCCCAGATCAGACGCCGCAGAACGCGGCGTCTGATCAGGGCCTCCACTGTTTGCTAAAAGTTCAGTCATTTCCCAAATAAATTTTGATGAAAACACAACCTGACAACCCTAAATTTTGAAATGGACTCCTGCTATATATAAGGATGGGGGTACTTGGCAAACAGTGCAGGCCCAGATCAGAAACCGCAGAACGCGCCATCTGATCAGGGCCTCCACTGTTTGCTAAAAGTTCAGTCATATTACAAATAAATTTTGATAAAAACACAACCTGACAAGTTGAACCCTAAATTTTGAAATTTGCTCCTGCTATATATAAGGAGGAAGATTCCATTTGGTACAAAAAGGGTTAAGATAAAGTAATATAATGCTATATATATAATGCTGTAATCTGCTCTGGAACTCAGAGATCATTTAAATCTGCGTACCAGTCAAGCCAAGTCGATACATGTTCATGTGCTCTCTCTCTCTCTCTCTCTCTCTCTCTCTCTCTCTCTCTCTCTCTCTCTCTCTCTCTCTCTCTCTCTCTCTCTCTCTCTCTCTCTCTCTGCAGAGTAAATACAGTGTTACTTTGGTTCGTGTAGCACCTTACTTGCCGACCGGCCCCGATAGCTCAGTTGGTAGAGTGTCCGCTCCGGGGAACAGGAGGTCACGGGTTCGATCCCGGGCCGCGCCATACCAAAGTCGTTACAAATGGTACTAGCAGCTCCTCGCTTGGCACTCAGATTTACGGGGTAGAGCTAGGACTGGTTGACCCGGTGTCAGGATAATGTGACTGGGTGGGGTATCATGTAATGTGTCTGGGGCATGATAAATCAGTGAGGCAGCACTATAAAAGTGAGCATTGAGCTCCCTGTCGCAACCAGACACCGTCGTGATATGACTGAAAAATTGTTGAAAGCGACGTTTAACCCGAATTCACACACACACACACACACACACACACACACACACACACACACACACACACACACACACACACACACACACACACACACACACACACACACATACCACACACACACACATTAGCTGCCGTCTGTCTTTGTTAAAAAATGCATGTATACCTCATATATCATGCACACTGATCTGAGAGAGAGAGAGAGAGAGAGAGAGAGAGAGAGAGAGAGAGAGAGAGAGAGAGAGAGAGAGAGAGAGAGAGAGAGAGAGAGAGAAGTATATGTTCTGTTCTGATAAAGTTTATGTTCAAATTGATGTGAAATTTTGCTGAGTTCGCATGCTCGAAAACCCCTTTTCGCTTAGTCTGACTGAAGTAGATGGTTTGACATTAGACTAAAATAAAATGTTTTCAAATGCAAGTTTCAACAACGCTAATGCGACGTTTCCGAAAACAACTTTGGTGCTCTTGAAATTGATTTGCCCGGAAATACAAACTTTTATGTTTCACGAGCTGAGAAAAGTCGCTTGTATCATTTGATAACAAGAAAGGGGTGTTTGAACCAAGGTGAAGGTCAGCCTGCGCATCTGCGTGAGGGAGCTCCCCGATTTTTTCCTATTTCAGTTTTACTGTCCTCTCAAGATTAGTTTTCTTGTTTCGGGCACATCGTTCATCAGAGAAGGGAGAAGACTGGACTACACAGAAAAACAACAACATCACAAAAAACAACAACAACAAAAAAAAAAAAAACAACAACAAAAAAAAACAACAACTAACTTTCCGTTGCAAAACAACGTCTTTCAGCACTTTGTCATGATGGAGATTATATTGTAGTCTCCTTTGGGATCATCGGGTCCATTTTGCGCCTTGGAAATTAATACGAGGGTCGCCGACGGGGCGTAATTGGCCGAAGCTGTCTAGTCTGGGCCGGACGGACTGATTTTACGTCTCGCGTGAGCGTCAGTGCGGGAACATGTGCATGCCCGCGTGAGTGTGTTTTATTTGCAAACGCAAATTTAATATTAAAACTAGAGGCCCATGTAAGCCAGAAACCGCTGATCTGGATGAGGTTGAGCAATTCTGAATCTCCATGTCACCAAAATGTATCCCATCAAGTTTCAGCTTAATCAGTCTTTCGGTTCAGGAGGAGAATTATGGCAGCCATCTGAGATATCGGAATGGAAATATATAGTTATTCTAAATCACCATACCACCCCATTACGGAATCACAACCGTGCGACATAGTGCATTTTTTCACATCTCCAAAATGGCTACTTTTCTGATGAAAATCTGTGATATTTTTTGCCATTTTTACTTCAAACATAGGTTGTGGGTGCTCGTTAGAACCGACTCATTGAGGCCGTTCTAACGAGTACCCAGAGCCTATGTCTTGGGGAAGAAATAAGAAAATAAGAATACCCCCTAAACCCCAGTTTTCTCTATTAACGTGGTTAAACAGGTTTTCATTTCACTATAAAGTGGGGTTTAAAAGGGTGTTCATTTCACGGACCTGTTCGCGTGATGCTGACGGCTGTCATCAAGTTTTAACTAAATATGACTTTCGGCACAGGTGCCTTTTAAATGTTTGCAAGTTGACCACCATGGTGGCCATCTTGGATATCGGAACAGAACGATTTTAGCAATTCTGAATCTCCATAATATTGACCTAGTGTCTCCAATCATGTTTCAGCTAAACCGGTCTTTGGTTCAGGACGGAATGTTGTTTGAAGAATTTCAAGATGGCAGCCATTTTGGTTATCGGGACCGTAGATTTTTTACCAAATCTGAATCTCCATGTCACTCCACTACCTCAAATCAAATTTCATCTCAATCTGACTTTCATTTCTGGAGCAGATACCATTTTAATCAGAATAGAAATTACTTAAGCAAATCTGAATGTCCATGTCGCACAAATGCCTCCCATCATGTTTCGCAACGAATCATTTGTGAAAACTTAATCACCATGTCGCCCCGATGCTTTCCATCAAGTTACAGCTCGACCCGATCTTTGAATCAGGAGCACCCGTCGTTCGAAACAATTCAAGATTGGCGCCATGGCGGTTGCCTTGGATATTGGAACAGAACGATTTTATCAAATATTCACCCAAATGCTTCCTTCACCTTTCAGCTCAACGTTCAGCTCTTTCTAACCTTTGGTTCAGGAGAAGATGCCATTTGAAGAATGTCAATATGGCCGCCATGTTAGATACCGGAGCGGAACATTTTTAGCAAATCTGAATCGCCATGTCGCCCCAATTCCTCCCTTCAATTTTCAGCTAGACTTGACCTTTGGTTTCGGAAGGGATGTCGTTTGAAGAATTTCAAGATGGCCGCCTTAGTGGACAACTTTAAAAGCGGAGCGGAATTTTAGCAAACCTGAATTTCCATCTCAACCCAATGCCTCCCATCAAGTTTTAGCTCGACCCTACTTTGGGTTCAGGAGAAGATGTCATTTGAAGAATTTCAATATGGCCGCCATGTTAGATACCGGAGCGGAACAATTTTAACAAATCTGAATCTCCATGTCGCCCCAATTCATCCCTTCATTTTTCAGCTTGATTCGACCTTTGGTTTTGGAGGGGCTGTTGTTTGAAGAATTTCAAGATGACCGCATTGGTGGACATCTTTAAAATCAGAGCGGAATTTTAGCAAACCTGAATCACCATCTCTACCCAATGCCTCCCATCAAGTTTCAGCTCGATCCCACTTTGGGTTCTGGCGGAATGCCATTTGGAGAGTTTTAAGAGGACCGCAATGGCATCATGGGTATCAGAACAATGTAGAATTTCCATGTCAGACCCATGTTAACCACCAAGTTTCGGCTCAATCCAACCTTTCGTTTGGAAGATGTTGCCCCAATGCCTCCCATCAGGTTTGAGCTAGATCCGACCGTGGTTAACAAGAGGTGTCGTTTGGATATTTGAACATTGATACAATCTTGGATATCCGAACGGAACTATTTAAGCTAATCTGAATCTCCATGTCGCCCCAACCCCTCCCATAAACTTTCAGTTTAATCCAATCTTTCGTTCAGGAGGAGTTGTTGATTGAAGATTTTCAAAAATGGAGGCATGGCGCCCATCTTGTAAATTAAATTAGGAACCGGATGCTTTTAGCTTTATGAGTGTTACCATATATGGGTATGGCGGCCATTTTGGTCATGTTACCTAGACCTAAAACGGTTCCCCCAATAAATGCGCCTTATCGTAAGGAGCAAAAATATATCTTATACTTTAGTACTGTATTCTGAATCGTTTGCAGGATAAAATGCATTCTCACTTTTCCAATACAAAAACATATGTGTCAAAGTTTGACCTAGGCACAAAGAAGGTCAAGGTCAACCCAGAGTCAACATTTTAGCAATTTATGATGGGCCTACGTACTAGATGCTATTTATCAAGTTTCGTGGAAATCTGCCCAGTGGTCCTGGAGAAGACTATTTTTGAAGGGCTTTTACCATAAATGGCTTGGCGGCCATTTTGGTCATGTGACCTGGACCCCATGAGCAAATTTTGGTTTCCCCCATCCCATAGAGGCTCCATATGAAATTTGACTTCAGTCGGCCCAACGGTTTCCGAGGAGAAGCAGTTCGAAAATTTTCACTTTTTTCGCCTCGGCGAGGCTATACTAAATGGAATGTAATAATTTGCAAATTCACTGGTTAGATCTCATTGATATCTATCAGTATGCCAAAAATTGTTTAAATATTCCAAGCCGTTAAGTCACTATCACCAATTTTCACAAACGGGTTACGGACGGACAGACAGACAGACCATATATGGCTATACGGCCATTTTGGTCATGTGACCTGGACCCCATGAGCAACTTTTGGTTTCCTTCATCCCATAGAGGCTCCATATGAAATTTGACTTCAATCGGCCCAACGGTTTTCGAGGAGAAGCAGTTCGAAAATTTTCACATTTTTCGCCTCGGCGAGGCTATACTAAATGGAATGTAATATTTCGCAATTTCATTGGTTAGATCTCATTGATATCTATCAGTATGACAAAAATTGTTTAAATATTCCAAGCGGTTAAGTCACTATCACCAATTTTCACAAACGGGTTACGGACGGACAGACTGACAGAATGACACGGTGATTTTAGGGCACTCTTAGAAAATCAACCGACTTCAGTCGGTCGCTTTTTCTGCGGGTCGTGCAATTGAATGATTTTAGCAAAATAGAAGTGAAGGCAATGATCAGATACATTTAACCCACACCTCACACCAGAGACACCAAAGGATAAGAAACAACATGAAACCACAGGCCCTAATGGGAACATCAATAGCGGAAAGCCATAAGGACAGTTACTTTCCCACAAAATGGCCAAATGGCTAACCAAAAACAAAATAATCTAAGCGGTACAAACATGCAAAGACAAGCCATAACAAAAATAAACTGCGACAGAAGAACGGCCTTGGAACGATCAGTGAAAGAAATTCCACTGTGTGTGTGTGTATGTGTGAGGGGGAGGGTGGGGTGGGGAGGGGAGGGGTTAAATCGATTTTACATGGCCTCAGTCCTCGCCCTTGCTTCCGTCGCGATTTAGACAAATAATTTGTTTAGTCTGCATGAAGGCCTCCTAACTCACCAGTGCAACATCTCCGTGAACACACACAAAAAAAAACAACCAAACCACAGAGATGAAACAAGGGTGAGGACGACAGCAAGAAACCACTGAAATGCTGGAGCAAAAGATTTCAACAGTTAGACTCCGATGGGCCCGATCAGAGACAAAGCATCACGCACCAACAAACATTACATAGAATTAGATTCTCTCTAATTCTCAGTAAGCCTTTACGCTGGAACCGTCATAGAATCTGATGCCTGACCCACCGGTGTGAAATTAAAGAGGGAGGCAAAGTTGTCAACCGTGATTGGCTTAACTACCATGCATGCAGTCTGACGTATAACATTTATGTTGTACCCAATTTTTATATCGAAGAATGATTTTACGAAATTGGGTGCTGAAGTCATTGCGGTTATATATTTTTCTGAATTTATATACTAAATCACCATACAATTCGGGTTCCGATAGACCTTATTGCAGAAGAGATTTAAGTGCAATATTGAATTTTGAAAATAAATCGGAATTCCGTAATTTTTAAATTAAATCGGAATGACGTCTATAAAATTTTGAAAAGGCTTTGCGTAGTTTATGGCACCGATAACCCTGACTAAGAAGTTTAGCAGTTAACAATTTATTACGAGTGTTGAAGTCAGTTATATGACTACACACTCTGGCAAATCGAATCAATTGCGAAATATAAACGCCATGGGATGGCGCAGGAGGAATATCACCATCCAAAAAAGGAAAATTTCAAATCTCAAAATCAAAATCATCGCGTTTATCATAAATTTTTGCAAGAAACAAACCCATCTACAATAGATAGATGTAAATCGAAAAACGGGGCCTCGGTATCAGAAGAATTTGCTTTATTTAAAGGTGCATTATTGAACTCCCAGGTCTCAAAATATTTTTTTGGTTTTTATCTTCAATTCATACTCCTTTGTCATGTGTACACTTTTGGAGCCAAATACAGCTTCAGAACTTTGTGAAAATGGTCGTTTTAAATCGTGTTTACCCTTCGCTCTGGACATGTGTTCGGAACTTCTGTTCTAAAAATAAATCTGTCACTTTACACATACATGGCGACAGTATCGTCTCTGAGTGTCGTCACTTATGGCATGGTATTCAGTGTCATATTTTTTCCGATTCAGGCATGGCCTAAGCAAACAAGGCCAAAAATGAACGTCGCATAACGTCATATATGGGAATTCTATTTTTGTCACGAACTAAAAATAGATCTAATTAGTGTTCGAAACCTAGTTAGGGAATCCCTCTCAAACTCGTTTACCTGTCATCATAATGTTTCGCATTTTCGCATAAAATGCATTCATTTGTATTGTTTTAAAGAAAAATACCGGCTATATGTATTTCATTTTTGGAAGCATTTTTACCGATAGCTCAATAATGCACCTTTAACTGAATGTCTGGGGGATAAATTTGACTGATCAAACCATCGAAGTAGGTATTGTCAATATTTAATAAATCATCCAAATATCTAGAAGTCGAGCTAAAAGCTTCCATGATTTCAGATTGATTTTCTATGGAACAGTATTTAGGTAAAAACTCAATTATGCAACATTGAGATTGCAATATGCAATTTTGATATTGTGTTATGCTTTATTCAGTTACAATTGTGCAACACTGCATTATGATATTCATTTTTGTAGTCTGATTTTGGAATTTGTGTAGTTTTCTTTCTGTTTCTCCTCCTATTTTGCAACTTGAAATTCCGATTCTGCTTCTTCTAGTTCCCATTATTCTCGTTCAGTGGCGCTGTGATCGTTCTTTCGTACCGTTCCCGTAAACGTCCGCCTGTATTCGGCAGATACCCAAAAAAATCTGCAAGCGTATTGGTGACACGGAGGAGTGAAAGAAATGAGAGAACTATATTTTTGGCATAAAACGGACGATTTGGGGACACTACACCCTTCCCGATAAAATCATTTACACATAATTTTTATTTTATATGTCAGACCAGGAATCAGCTTTGTTTGGTTTGTTTTGTGTCCAAGTTTGTTCTAAATATATCGCAAATGTGTTCAGGCCATTGCACCTCTAAAATATAAATGTGTTGTAAATACTTATACTAATTTTGTATGGCACCGAAAGGCTCCTGTCCTAATCGTGTAGACCTTTGTGAGACTGCTCCTTTATGATCACTTGAAAGCAAACATAGCTACAACTCTCTTTCGTGAAAATGCTTTCAGATAAACAACGACTTACGTTCCCTCTAACATTTATTTCTGATTTAGGGCATATCCAACGGAATTTCTAAAACTAGGCATTTTGGTTCTGTTGTTTGATTTGATGTGTTAACGTCACCGTCAACTCAATATAGGTCATTTTGGAGACTTTGCTTCCACTTTTGTGGGACTTTTACCCGACACTGAGATGAAATGACATATCAAAGCCCTGTCGCCCAATGAAACCAATAGGGTTTGTAAGCACCGCTTTGGCTCGGTAGACTTAGATCCTCTAAGCGGTTTACCAGTACTGGTGTGCGGGTCGGTTTCAGTTCATGCAGCCCATCTATTTCTTCAAGCCCCGAGGGCCGGGGTCTGATTCCCTGTTTATTTTGCCACATGTTTATATAGATGTTCGTAACTGTTTTTATTAAATGCATTCATTAATTTATAAGAAAATAGAAAACTATCTGACTTTTTATACTAGATTTTGGCTTCAAGTGACAAAACGCAAAGGTTTCCACCTTTTTGACAAAACACAACGCGAAGCAAATACTTTCATACCGGAGTGCAGGTGGAAAACCCGCACCTGCTACAATGTAACATATCAAGCGCTGGAAGCCTCTGTGGTGTTGTGGTTATGCTACTTGCCTTAGTAACCAGGGATCGCAGGATCGACCCCGGGCTTCTCCAGAATTTCGGATCAGTCTTTAAACCCAGGTCCCATCTCCGTATGACCTTAGCTGTTGGTGAGACGTAAAACTAAAAACGCACTCACACACCAAGCGCATCCCACCATTAAACACATCTTATTAATTCTGACCCCCCCCCCCCCCACACACACACACACTTGATCCCCACTTTTATAGAGTAAAACTGGGATTCACAGGAGTAAACATTATTTTTCTCATTTCTACTCCAAAATATAGATTGTGGGTACTCGTTAGAACCGCATCGAAAAGGCGCTTTTACGTGTACCCAAAATGTATATTTTAAGCAACAGTCAGAAAAATATCATCACGACTTTTCATCTTACAATTTTTGTTGTTGTATTTTTCGGCGGTAAAATGTACAAATCTAATGCATCAAAAACATTTTTTCTAGATTCTGTACACTTTAATAATAAGTGAATAAATAAATAAATAATGTCGTTAAGTTCCGCCAGGTAAACCTGGGTACGCTGTACGCGGTCTAACTGTAATAAAACAAGAAGAAGATAAAACTTTGGCGTAGACCTAATACATGGAAATACATGTAAGTACAAAATGGTTTGGATTCAGCCACTCCATTTGCCAAATCGTTACATGTAGAACTTGAAGAAATATGTAGTAGGCTGGTTAAGACAGTCGCGACACTAGCTCAGCAAGGTTTTGCTGGCTGAAGAGAGACGGACGGACGAACTGACAGACGGCTAGCTTTTTTTGCGTTGTGATTCTGTTGGATGAAAGCCATCATGCCCAAGTCTAACTTATGATGACAGACGGACATATGAATACGACAGCTGTCATTGTGACCACAGGTGCGTTTCTATGGTTGTGGGTCGGGGCTGAGTATGAGTAAGTAATGTTCATCAGAGTAACAATGGGAATAGAGGCACTGGTTGTTGTTTACCAGTTTCCCGCACGGTCAGCTGGTAAGGTCCCAGGGAACGAATCCATGCCCGCGAACAGGGAGACCATCGCGCAATTACTCCCTGAGCGGACATATACATACTTCTATAATATCCAAGCATTTGAGTTTTGAGTGAGGTTGCAATTAGTAACTAATATCTTTATAAGTAACACCTCAGAAGGATCAGATTTATGAAAATTGTATGAATTAATCAATTTTAACAATCTATGCTCATTTCAAATCCATGGATTCGGCACATGGTAATTTATTTTAGTAAATATTCAACGATAGAGTACTTTCCCCTTCGTCAAACAAGTATTAACTTTTAAATAAAAATCCTGTTTCTCATAAATATATAAATAAGGAACCCCGCTGTAATTTTTTTTTAAAGATGCAAACGTACACATTATTGTAAATATTCGAATTATTATATAGCCGGATAAAATTTATTGCTGCTGGCTTGAATTTTGCCCCTGGAAAAGCGAATGCGATCTTCTCAAACGGACGCTTGTCATCGGAAAAAAGATACGGCAAATCCACGGACATTACCGAACGTTACCGTCACCTCAATGACTGGTACCCCGTCTAACCACAGCAGAATCGAAACTGAATATTGCAAAATAGGACGTCCAAATGCCATATTTAAATACAAAGGTCTCAAATTAGAATGTGCATGTTGCATATTCGAATAAAGTAGTAAGATATGGAAAGGTTCATAATGCAAAGTGCGGTTTCAACAATTCATTTTGTAATTGCACATTGCATTATTGAGTTTTTACATTAATACTGTTCCATAATTTTCAGCAGAAAGGGACATTATGAAGTCTTTCTCATAACAAAACAAAAACAGATCAGCCACAAGGAGTGCGCAATTAGTACCCATCGGAATACCCACAACTTGTCTAAAAAACTTAGTACCAAATCTGATATAAATATTATCAAGTAGAAAGGTGAGAGCTTCACACTCTTTCTGACATGACCATAAAGTATAATTTTATGCTCTTCAGAAGTGAAAAAAAAAAAAAAGAATTTCTTACATTACATGCAAGATACAGAGAGTCTTCCCTATGAAATGGCCATTCAATTAAATCATGCAGTTTTTCTTTTATACGATTATGAAGAAGTGTAGTATAAAGGGTGCAAAAACCATAAAGTTGCAGTTTTATCCAATCTTTCGTTCGGGAGGAGTTGTTGTATGACGATTTTCAAATACTAGTCATGGCACCCATCTTGTAATTAGGATTTTAGCAAATCTGAATCTCAGTGTCGCCCAAAACACTCCCAAAGGGTTTAAGCTCCATCGGACCTTTGTAATGGTTCGGGCCGAGATGTCGTTAGAAGAATATTAAGATTGCTACCATCTTGGATATCCAAAAGGAACTGCCTTAGCAAATCTGAATCGCCATGTCGCCCCAATGCCTCCCATCAACTTTCAGCTCTATCCAACCTTTTGTTTAAGAGAAGTTGTCGTTTGAAGATTTTAAAAATGACCGTCATGGGGGCCATCTTGGAAATCGGAACAGAATGGTTTTATTTTTACCAAATCTGCATCTCCATTACGAAAACACGCCTATACAAATACATTGTGAATTTTACCGCCGAAAAAACTATTTTTTTAGATGATAAATTGTGATAGTTTTCTTATTCTGCTCTTAAACACAGATTGTGGGTACTCGTTAAAACCGTCTCATCGAGGCGCTTCTAACGAGTACCAACAATCTATATTTTACAGCAGAAATAAGAAAATTAAGGTTTACCACTACAAACCCCAGTTTTTCTATATAAAAGCTGAGTTCGAGGGGGGTCAAAATTATATAGGCTTGTTTTCGTGATGCCATGTCGCCCAGATGGCTCCTATCAAGTCCCAGCTCCATCCGACCTCGGAGGGGATGTCGATTGAAGAAAGTCAAGATGGCCGCCTTTGGATGTAGGAACGTAACGATTTTAGCCAGTCTAAATCTCCAAGTGATCCCGATGCTTACCAGCAAGTTTCAGTTCGACCTTACTTTTGGTTCGGGAGATGTCGTTTGAAGAATTTCAAGATTTCTACAATCTTACATGATCAGAACGGAACGATTTTAGCAAATCTGAATCTCCATGTCGCACGAATGTCTCCCATCAACTTTCAGCTCAAACCAACCTTTCTTTCGGGAGGAGTTGTCGCTTGAAGATTTTCAAGATAGCCGTCATGGCGGCAATCTTGGAAATCGGAACGGAATAGTTTTAGCAAATCTGACTCAATGTCGCCCCGATGCCTTCCATTAAGTTAAAGCTCCATCCGACCTTTCCAAAATAGCCGCCATTGGATATCGGAACGAAACGATTTTAGTCACCGCGATGCCCCCCCCCCCCCCCCCCCTCGTTTGAATCCCGATATCACCACGATTCCTCCCACCAGGTAGAAGCTTAATCTGACTTCCAGTTCTTAGGTGTCAAAATGTGAACTAAAGTTAACGTCTTAACGACGGGCGACCGGACAACAGTACACGGCATAAGCTGACCTGGAGCTTTGCAATATGTACAGGTGAGCTAAAAATCAGACGGACAAGGGAGCCGGAGCCTTATATACTCACCAATGAGACTTCGGCTCATGTGGGCTAAAAGACCTCTCTAGCCATATTCTCTTCTCGACCAGCGAAACACGCGCCCTGTTTAGGACAAGACTCAGCATGCAAAATACAAGACCCCCGACAAGCAAAGTACGCGCCATCTCTAGGCAAGACTTGGCAAGCGGAATACACGACTTCTCCAAGCACGACTCGACATGCGAAATATATGCTCGCTTGAGGAAAGATTCGATATTCGAAATACATGCCCTATGTGGGCAAGACTCGACAAGCGAAATTCACGCTGTCGCTTAATGTGCATGACCCGACATGCGAAAAAATGCCCTCTCTTGGAAAAGACGACATGCGAAATAACTCATACTTTAGGCACGATTTGACGAAATTCGAGGAAATTCACTCGCTAGGGAAAGACCCAACAAATGCAATACACGCAATTTTTAGGGCAAAACTCGACAAGTGATATACACGCATTATCTAGGACAATCCTCGACATGCGGAATGTATGCCATTTCCAGGACAATCCTCGACAAGCGAAATGCACGCCCTTTCCAGGACAATCCTCGACAAGCAAAATGCACGTCCTCTCCATGGCAATCCTCGGCAAGCGAAATGCACGCCCTCTCCAAAGCAATTCTCGACAAGCGAAATGCGCGCCCTCAGTAGACAAGGTACGATAGGTGAAATACACGCCCATTCTAGGGCAAGACTCAACAAGCGAAATACACGCTCTATCTAGGCAGTACCCAACAAGCTAAATACACACCCCCTCCAGTGCGATATACATGTACATGCCTTCTTTAGGTCAAGATTCGACAAGAAAAACACACCCTCTCAAAATAAAGACTCGACAAGCGAAATAAACACCCTCTGAAGGGCATTGCTCGGCATGCGTGATACACGCCCCACTAGGACAAGACATGGCATGTGAAATATACGCTCTCTCTTGTGCGAAACTCGAAATACGAAATACTTGCCCTCAGCAGTGTAAAGCTCGACATGAGAAGTACACACCCTCTCTAGGGCAAGACTCGACAAGCAAAGTACTCATCCCCTCTATGTCAAGACTGGACAGGCGAAATTCACGGCCTCACTAGGGCAAGACTCGATAACCGGAACACATGCCCTCTCTACACGTCCTTTATAGGGAAAGACTGTCTACCGTCATTATAGATGTAAATGTATATATTGTGTTTGAGGAGAAGAACTAAATAAGCTGATAGCTTCCGTTCTAATCCTGGTTATAAAGTAAAAATTTATATATTGTATTTCGTATGGTGAACAGAGAAATAAATATGTTTAAACTAAAGATCTAGACTCGACAAGCGAATTACACGTCGTTCTCTCAATTGCTAGACTCGACATCGGAAATACACGCCTTCACTAGACGAACCACACACCGTCTCTAGGCAAGACTAGACATGCTGAATACACGCCCTCCCCAGGGCGATACTTGGCGAGTACATGCCTCTCTAAGGCAATGCACAACAGGCGAGGTACAGAACGACTCTTACAAGTATAATACGCCCCCTCTATAAATAAATACACACTCTATCTCTATCGCAAGACTCGACATGCGAAATAAACGCCCTCTCTAGACAAGACTCGATAAGTAAAAATAACGCAATCTTTAATGACTCAATACCACCGATGACTTTCAGTCATATAAAGCAGATCAAAGTGGTACATTCTGAGGTAATATGAAATAGGTGCGACCTAACTGCAACCAACTGTTTTGATGCTTATAAACCTCCAATTTTGTGTATTCTATATTAGGTTTGTCTTTTTGAAATGAAAAGATTTTCTAAATGGACATTTGCAGTAGTACCGTAAAATTCCTATATTAAGACCTCCTTTTGGACTGTTCTAAAGTTTTACAGTCTCAAAGGTGGTCCCTGACTGAACAACGACAGCAACAAAGTTAAACTTAAACTGTGCAGTAGATAGTTAATCGAAAAAAATAATAATAAACAAGATGTGTTTGTGAAACACTGATGCCCCCGGACAGCGCATGTTAAATATGAAAGCAGTATCACTAAGCAGTCGAAAGGTATGGTCAATGTTTAAGTCTTGAAAAGTAGGTCAAGGTCACAATATGGGATCGTTTGAAAGGTCTTGTGACACAGAATGCTCATGTGAAATATGAAAGCCCTAACACTTACTGATCGAAAACTATGGCCAATGTTAAAGTTTTTAAAAAGTAGGTCAACGGTCAAGGTCACGAGGTCAAAAATTATGGTACCACTGGAAATGTCTTGTGAAAAAGAATGCATATGTGAAATATGAAAGCCCTATCACTTACCAATCGAAAGTTATAGACTATGTTAAAGTTTTTAAAAAGTAGGTCAAACGTCAAGGTCACAAGGTCTAAATTTATGGTACCATTAGAAAGGTCTTGTGACAAGGAATGCACATGTGAAATATGAAAGCCCTATCAATTACCAATCGAAAGTTATGGCCAATGTTAAAGTTTTTACAAAGAAGAGGTAGATCAAGTTCAAGGTCACGAGGTCAAAAATGATGGTACCGCTAGAAAGGTCTTGTGACAAGGAATGCTTATGTGAAATATGAAAGCTCCATCTGTTACCAATCGAAGTTATGGCCAATGTTAAAGTTTCTAAAAAATTTGAAAAAAGTAGGTCAAAGGTCAAGGTCACGAAATAAAAAATATGGTACCACTGGAAAGGTTTTGTGATAAGGTATACACATGTGAAATATGAAAGCTCTATCTATTACCATTCAAAAGTTATGCCCAATGTTAAGGTTTTTGTAGACAGACAAACGGACAGACAGAAGACAGACCAAAAACTATATGCCCCCGAATCTATGAGTGCTCTGTGATGAGTGAATGTTGAGATATAAGCATTTGAAAAACTTTAACGCAGTGTGACGGGAACGCACACGCAAATGTGCACAAATGAGGTGACAACAATAGCTCTCCATGTACTTCGTAAAGGCGAGCTAAAAATAGCCAGTGACCTTGACCTTCAGCCCCAGAACATGAGAGTTGAACTCGCTCAAGATATCATCATTACCAACATTGGTGTGAAGTTATATTTAAATCCATCCATAAATGTAGACACTAGAGCAATCACTATTTTTTTCTAAAAAAAAAGCCACAGTGACCTTGACCTTAGTCCCGGAACCTGAAAGTCGAACTTGCTTGAGATATCATCATACCCAACATTTGTGTGAAGTGACATTAAAAT
Source organism: Lucinisca nassula (assembly GCA_963580285.1). Taxonomy (NCBI): domain Eukaryota; kingdom Metazoa; phylum Mollusca; class Bivalvia; order Lucinida; family Lucinidae; genus Lucinisca; species Lucinisca nassula. Next base: position 43,579,790 of record OY757026.1, read on the forward strand.
CCATCTATAAATGTAGGCACTTGAGCGATGATGAAGTTTTTCTAAAAATAGCCACAGTGACCTTGACCCAAAACCCTGAAAGTTGAACTCACTCGAGATATCATCATACCCAACATTTGTATGAAGATATCTTTAAATCCATCTACAAATGTGGACACAAGTTTTTCCAAAATTAGCCACACTGACTTGACCTTCAACCCCTGACCCTGAAAATCAAAGTCACTCGAGATATCATGATACTCAACATTTGTGTGAAGTTATATTAAAATCAGTCCATAAATAAAGATGCAAGAGCAACGAAAACGTTTTTCTAAAAATAGCCACAGTGACAGTGACCGTGACCTTAAGCCGTGGACACTGAAAGTAAAAATCGTTGGAGATATCATCATACCCAATATTTGTGTGAAGTTATATTAAAATCCATCCATAAACTCTAATTATGACCTTGACCTTGGAGGTAAGGATCGTGTTTTTGTGTAAAAGGCAGATTGTCTCATGATGGCCAACATTTCTGCCAAGTAATTTCAAAATTCATCCATAAGAAAGTTATTGACAGCGTTTAAGTTTTGGACCTTTATTTTTGACCTTTGACATCTAAGTATGACCTTGACCCTGGAGGTACGGACTGGGTTTTGCATGTGACACATCGTCTTATGATGGTTAACATTTCAAAATTCATCCAGAAATAAGAAAGTTATTGACTGCGTTTAAGTTTTGGAAGGACGAACAAACGAACGATCGAACAGATAGACAGGGGCAACGCTATTTGCCCTTCTCCACCATTCTTCGAATGGCTGGGACTTAATAGAAGAAACCTCAATAAGCTCTTAAAAGCAGACTTAGGTGGTCTTAATAGTGGAATGTTTCTGTAATTTCTCCTGTTTCTTTACTTCTGTTGATTTTCCTCTTCATCACGAAAACACGCCTATATAATTTTGACCCCCTTGAACCCCACTTTTATATAGTATAACTGGGGTTTAAAGGGGTAAACCTTATCTTTCTTATTTCTGCTCCAAAATATAGATTGTGGGTACTCGTTAGAACCGCCTCGATGGGGCGGTTCTAACGTGTACCCACAATCAATATTTTGAGCAGAAATAAGAAAAATATCACAATTTTTCATCTTAAAATTTTATTTTTTTCAGCCGTAAAGTTTACGATGTATTTGCATGTTTTCGTTATGTCTCCTGTCCCTAACTTTCAACTCTATATACTCCCTTTTTTCTGAGAGATGACACAAAATGACCCTGGAGGATTTACATGTTGTTAAACCCAAAACAATCAAATTTTAAATATACACGGGGGTTACCCTTATCTTGCTGTTCACGACAACCCCTATCTTTGCAAACAGTGTAGATCCAGATCAGATGGCTTCTGCAGAAGCCATCTGATCAGGATCTTCACTGTTTGGCACGGGCCTCCGTGGCCTGGTGGATAAGAGCGCTGACTCTTAGTCATTAGGTCTCTCACCGCCGTAGGTTCGAGCCTCGCTCGGGCCACGTGTGAGACGCCAAGTTCTGCAACGGAAGGTCAGGTGGTTTTTCTCCGGGTACTCCGGTTTTCGCCCACCTCTGATTAACGATCGGCTCGATATGAGTGAAATAATCTTGAACCAAACAAAAAAAAAAAAATTCACTGTTTGGCATTGAGTTTGTGAATTTGTAGCAATAAATTACATCAAGTAATTTAATTGGTTGATAGACAGTGATGGGTGTGGATAAAATGAATATTCAGCAAGTGTTAAAAGGGGTGTTCATGTTGGGTTTAGGTTATTTCATGATACCAAAGATCACTTATCATGGGGTTTGTAATCATGACCTAGGTAGCTCAGACGGATGTCCCTCTGACTGGTGATCAATACCTGGGGTTTACAGGGGCAAACCTCATCTTTCTTACTTCTGCTTAAGAAATAGATCAGCTCTAACTGTGATTTGTTGAGTAAAAAATCACAGTTTGGAGGTCAGTTGTAAAGTAGATCAAATCACGAACGCGTAGCGCGCGTGATTTGTCTACATACAACTGACCGACAAACTGTGATTTATTGCTGAACAAATCACAAACTAGAGCTGATCTATTTCGATTCTAACAGGTTGAAAATCGGCAACAATGCTGTTGTTTCCTTCAAAATCTCACAACTTTTCGCCATTGTTAGAAGAAATCCCGCTAAAATTATCGACTGAAACACATGCATTTATTTCCTTTTCTAACGTTTTCGATGGGAGAATATGACGTTACACCGTCTAACGTCAAGGAAATCGACTAGTGACGTCATTAATTGGCAGTTTTTAATGACGTCATTTGTCACGCTCTTCCTTGCCGTGATTTGTTGTAGAATAAAACAGTTATTTTCCATTGCCTATATAAGCGCGCTGTGTTAGAATCTAAAATATAGATTGTGGCTACTCGTTAGAACCGCCTCGATGGGGCGGTTCTAACGAGTACCCACAATCTATAGTTTGAGCAGAAATAAAAAAAATATCACAATTTTCCATCTTAAATTTTTTTTTTTTTCGGAGGTAAAGTTTACACTGGATTTGTATAGGTATGTTTTCGTAATGTCTCCTGTCCCTCACTTTTATCTCTACTCTCTATATACTCCCTTTTTTCTGGGAGATGATACAAAATGACCCTGGAGGATTGACATGTTGTTAAACCCAAAACAATCAAATTCTGAATGTACACGGGGGTTAGATCGGCCCACGCCCATCGGGGCTTGAAGAAATATATGGACTGCATGATGCTTCCACGCAGAGCTGAAACCGATCTGCACACGGGTACTGGTAAAGAGCTTAGAGGATCTAAGCTTACCCATGTAAACCAGTGCGAGTCGGCCCGGCAATGCTTATAAACCCTATTGGTTTCATTGGGCGACAGGGCTTGAGATGCCATTTCATCTCAATGTCGGGTAAAAGTCCCACAAAATTGTAAACAACGTCTCCAAAATGACCGATACAGTGTTGACGGGGACGTTAAACCTCAAATCAAACAAACGGGGGTTAAAAGGGATGTTCGTGTTGGGTTTAGGTTATTTCATTATCACAAAGCTCACTTATCACGGGGTTTGAAATCATGACCTAGGTAGCTCAGTCGGATGTCCCTCTGGTGATCAATACCTGCCAGGATTGTAATTCTCTCAAGCAGATTGCTCATGTTATTCAGCCAGCTGATTCAAGAAGGGCAGGTGTCAGTTTCTGGCTAACGAATGTGCACAAATAGTTTACCACTTTACATATAGGTCTGCCCAGGAAAAGTATGGCTAGGTAAACTGACAGGCCCAAAATGACCTAAATAGTGTTAACTGGGTCATTAACTTCAAAACTAACAAATCTTTTCAGCTTAAGTGTTATGGTTATCAAAAGCGCAACAGATCTTTCATTATCTTATAGAGATTAATTTGTCCCTGCTCCAATCTATCTGGTCCACTCATGCACATGACGTAATTGTGACGTCACATCAACGTCGGTACGTCGCGGCATTTATGTAACATCACATCTACGTTTGTGCAACGTCATGATGTTGCAGAAACGTTAATTTGACGTCGCCCTAGCGACGTATGCTTGCTGGGGTGTTTACAAATAATTCCAAGGATTAGGAAAATGTTGATCATTACCGCAGAAGCATTTTATGGCCCTTTCAAGATAATTTCACTCATATTGAGCTAATCGTTAAAGAAAAGTGGGTGAAAACCAGAGTACCCAGAGAAAAGCCACCTGACCTTGGCGTCTGGCTTGGCCCGAGCAGGCACAAACCACAGCGGTGAAAGAGCTAATGATAAGAGTTGGCACTCTTTCCTATTAAGCCAGCAAGGCATATTTACAAGGGGAACTGCTCGTAAACATTGAGAGCACACCGATTGTAACACGGTCGGTCAGTGTATTTCACTGCTAACTTTACTTGCGATTTTGCGAATGCCCAATCAATATATATATATAGGCCAGGTTCAATAATAATGACTATCTTTTCTCGTCAATTTCTTCTTAACTTGAACAACTAAAGTGTTATTAAATAGGGTTTATTTGACGTCTGATGGGAGGTGTGAGGTAATTGTATCAATTCCTGGGCATTGCCTTCACCTTTAAAGGCTCTCCGTGGCCTGGTGAGAAAGAGTGCAGTCTGTTAAGCATCAGGCTATAGCTCTGGGTTCGAGCCTTGCTTGGTCACATGCAGGAAGCCATTCCTGAAAAAGATGGGTTTTCCACTGATACTCCACTTTTTGCCAACCTAGGATTAATGATAATCTCAAATAAGTGATATAAACTTGAAAGGGATGTGAAACCAGACTAAAAACTATTTTCTTTGTGTGTGGGACTGCCTCTTTTTCATATGACGTCGCGTCTGAGTGTAATAACGCCGTATAATAAATTCAGTAATCCACTAGTGGATTAAATATGCAAATTAGACACGCTCCGTGACGTTACATGTACAACGTCATTAACAACGTCTCGTTTACTAACGACGGAATATTGACATTTTTGTCAACAAACCGTGTATAAAATGTGTGTTTAATGTCATGATAAATAGAATCTTGCATTAATGAATTTATTAAACTCATTGAGGGAAATGGATAAAGTGCTCGGCAAAGCCTCGCATTTCATCACTTTTCCTCAACTCGTTTAATAAATTCAATAATACATGAACACTCATGTAAAATCCTCTATTTAACTTCTTAGGCTAGGTAGTTTTCTGAGCAGAACAAGGATATGAGCTGCAGACAAATCAATTAGAATTACACATCTGTATGACAGAGCAATTTTTCATGTCCACAAAACTAATGAAAATTCGTGATAATTTTTCTTGGTTTTACTCAAAACCGGTTGTTTGTTCTCTATAGAACTGCCTCATCGAGGCAAATAGAAACGAGCCCATCAAACTATGATTTTGAACAGATATAAAGACAAGAGGGCTATGATGGCCCTGGATCGCTCACCTGATCCATAGTGTAACAAGAGCTGTCGCATGACAGCATAGCTCGCCTGTTTCGCGACTTCAAGATATAAGGTAAAATTTATGAATCATGAAATATAGGTCACACTCACCTAGATATATTTGAGATCAATAATCAGGTCACATGGAACATATATTCCAGATATTACATTTCAGAATCAAATTGTGTCTGAATTATAAGGCGAAATCACTGAACCATGAAAATAGGTCACAAGGACCTAGATATATTTCTATGTCAATCATCGGGTCACATGGAACTAATAATCAAGGCGAGACATTTCTCCATCAAAAAGTATTCATGATAATAAGCAAAATCACTGAACTATGAAATATAGGTCACACTGACCTAGATATAATTCAAGCTCAACCATGGGGTCACATGGAATAAATAATCCAGGAATGACATTTCTCCATCAAATAATGTTCAAGATAATAGGCAAAATCACTGAACCATGAAATATAGGTCACACTGACCTAGATATATTTTGCGGTCAATTATCTGGTCACATGGAACTAATAATCCAGGAATGATATTTCTCTATCAAATAGTATTCAAGATAATAGGCAAAATCACTGAACCATGAAATGTAGTTCATACTGGCCTAGATATATTTTGAGGTTAATAATGGGGTCACATGCAACTAATAACCCAGGTATAACATTTCTCTATCAAATAGTATTCAACATAATAGACAAAATCACTGGACCGTGAAATGTACGTCACCATAACCTAGATATATTTTGCGGTCAATTATCAGGTCACATGGAACTAATAATCCAGGTATGACATTTCTCCATCAAATACTATCCGAGATAATAGGCAAAATCGCTGAACCATGAAATATAGGTCACAGTGACCTAGAAACATTTGAGGTCAATCGTGGAGTCACATGGAACTAATATCCCAGGTATGACATTTCTCCAACAAAAAGACTTCAAGATATAAGGCAAAATCACTGGACCTTGAAATGTAGTACACCATGACCTTCACCCTTTCACATTTGAACCAATGTCACTTAATTGGCTGATGTATAACCAATTGTGTCTATAACTTGCTAGTATAATGGAAAGGTATACAACAAATTACAAAGGTGTCCTGGATTTTGACCCCTAGCCCCACCCCATCCCCACTCCCAGGCATGAACCCAGGGATGTGTTGTCTTTGAACCTCAGAAGACACGCCCAGGCATCCAAGTTGTAAATATGAATGCTTTGTGATGAGTGACTTGAGATATAAGCATTTCAAAAACTTTAACATAGAATTACAAAGGTGTTCTAGATTTTGATACCGAGCCCAACCCTGGGGCATGAACCCAGGGGTCTGTTCTCCTTGAACATCAGAAGACCCTCCCAGGTACTTAAGTTCCAAATATGAGTGGTCTGTGATGAGTGACTGTTGAGATATAAGCATTTGAAAAACTTTAACACAGTGTGACGGGAATGCAAACGCGCACGTTACCCGAGGTGACAACAATAGCTCTCCATGTAATTCGTACAAACAAGCTTACAAGTGGGCCCCAGGGAGGGCCATTATTGGCCCTAGGGCTTTAATGTGCATAATATTGAGTTGAGGGAGGTCTTAAAGGTGAAGCTTCATACCAAACATCAACAAAGGCTATAATTTTAACAATCTTGGCAAAAGTCCACCAGATGAAGCTTCACACCAAATATCAAAGACCTTGGCCTTGCGGTTTCAGAGAAGATTGTTTTAAAGACATTCCCTACATAAGCCTATGTAAAACCACGGGGTGGGGGCACTTGTGGCCCAGGGCTATAATTTGAATAATCTTGCTATAGGTCCACTAGATGAAGTTCCATACCAAATATCAAAGACCTACAGACCAGCTACTGGTAATTACCCATATTTTTTTTCTCCGCGGTAATAGGCTTTTTTTCTCGGAGAACCAGCGATAAATTTCTCCGAGAAGAAAAAAAATTCGCGTTTCAAAGCGGTTAATTTCACCGCGAAACGCCGCGAAATTTCTCCGCGAACATCGCTTTTTCTCGGAGAAAGGCAATTAGTACAGGTGAAGACGTTCACGATGTTTCTCCACGAAATCTGCCTTAACCTACATGTATATTTGTTCAAGTGCATGTATATTTTTCATGCATTAAAATTTGGTACACAAAGTTTGAAGCATATGACGAAATGCATGTTCTTTGTACAAAAATCGACAACTCTAGCGATCGTAAAGTATGATTTTGATCCGGTTGGAATCAAAATGATTTGCATCTTATGCACTTTACAACGCAGTATGAACATGATGATTGTTTTCTGTGTTCCTTTTTTTACTGTTGTGTAAACGCTTCATAAATTGAAAACTGTTGATTTTCTATCGGTTTACCATATTGGAGTACTTTATTTTTTTCTCAAGTAAATACTATAGAAAAATCAAACTCAATGTATATAATAACAGGGATCCTGCTTGTACATGTATGTATGGGCGCTGATCTCACTCTACATTTTGATTGATCTTTTTCTTACACTGCGAGTAATTAAACATCACTGATGCTTACACTTAAGCTCACATGTAGCCCGAGTGAGAGATCTAATGTTTAAGAGTAGGCCACGGAGGCCCGCTTGTGTTTCTTGTCTTTACAATTCAATTTTGCTCATACATTTATTACATTAACCCATTTCAGAATGGAAACCCCTAAATGGGTACCGTGGCAAACAGTGCAGGCCCAGATCAGACGCCGCAGAACGCGGCGTCTGATCAGGGCCTACACTGTTTGCAAAAAGTTCGGCCATTCTCCTAATAAATTATGAAGAAAATACAACCTGAAACCCCTAAATTTTGAAATAGACTCATGCTATATATAATGAGGAAGATTCCATTTGGTACAAAAAGGGTTAATATGGGGAAATTGCGAGGCAAGCATTCCAAGGCTGCATATAAGTCTGATTGGAAAGGTATGTGAAATTTGAAGCATTTTCGCTCCAGTGCAGACTTCTCGCTACAATTTGCTAATTGCAATCATAGTCGACGTGAAGAAATAATGTGAACCAGTCAAAAATTTGCAGGGATACTTTATTTTTCTATATAGTGTGTCTATTTGGCGAAATGACCGTAAATGAAAGTTATTCCATTTACAAGTATGACGTTTAACAAAAAACTTGCCCTACGCCAGCAAGTGCATGTATCCTTATTCCAGCTTCCGCAAATTGTTGAACCGTCTGGCAACGTCCTTTTCGTATGCGTAACGCTGATTTGCAATATATTTGAACTGACAAAAAGCGAAATACTACTGAAGATGGCCAGAAAGGGCGACATCACAGAAAACATGTTACAAATGGCACCAACAGGAAGAGCAAACCGAATATTTGATACACAATAAGAATGCAACGGAAAGGAAAGTAATCAGCTGTTTCTTCTCCAACGAGAAAATGGCGTTTTATCAGCCTAAGAGAATCCATTGCTGGGGCTGAAAGTCACTACAGTTTCTGTGTTCGTATAAACAGTTTTACTGACATGGCGTTGCATTGACGTTGGTACGACGTTGCCTGGACGTCATGTGCCCGCTGGGAATAACTAATCTTTCTTATGGGTGGCACGGATCCAATATACATATATATTGTTCCTTGTTAGTGTCGTTCAAACGAGTAACACGACCTACGTTTTATAACAAAAATAAGAAAACTAATGAAATATCTGTAATCCCAACTTCATTGCAGTTACATGTAACATACTGATATCAAATAACTGAAAACCACTACTCGAAATTAATAGTAACAAGTACTCTGCGCGGAAATAAATTTGATTGCTCAGGCAGACTAAAGTTGTTGTTAAATGCTCGTATCTAAGTTAATGAGGACGCCTAGGCATGATATAGTGTGTTGCACGTACGAGTAAGGCCGCGGTTACGCTATCACGTATTGAGAGCTAGGTTTTAGCACATTAAAAAACGTAGCAGAACGACAATAAACGTAGTAAAACATAGTGAAAATCTACTACATGGCAACATAGGTCACAGTTTCACCGTCACTTATTGAGGGCTAGGTTTTACTGCATGTTTTAAACGTAGCAAAACGGCAATAATCGTAGTACATACGGTTATATATGGCTACAGCTGCGTTTGCTTTGAAATTTCAAAAACATACATGGCATGGCAATATACGGAGCGTATTTTTGTTTGTTTGATTGATTTGAGGTTTAACGTCCCCGTCAACACTGTAAAGGTCATTTTGGAGACGTTGCTTCCAATTTTGTGGGACTTTTACCCGACATTGAGATGAAATGACATCTCAAGCCCCGCCGCCCACTGAAACCAACAGGGTTTACAAGCATGGACGGGCCGACTCGCACCGCTTTGCCTGGGCAGGCTTAGATCCTCTGAGCGGTTTAGCAGTACTCGTGTGTGGGTCGGTTTTAGCTCCGCGAGGAAGCATCATGCAGCCCATCTATTTCTTCAAGCCCCAAAAGGCGGGGGCCGCTATATACGGAGCGAATATCTAGCAAAAACACGTAGTTAAACGCTCTAAAACGCATACAAAGAATAATCAGCCTGCGCTTCAGTGCATTCTGGTCAGTCTTTGCTGTAAGCGCAAGGGATAGTTAGCCAACCGCACTCCTTTCTCCCTGAACTCAGCAAACTTCTCCTTATTTTCTCAGGAGGGAGCAGCCACTTCTACATGTATTTATTTTGGGGCCAGATTTGGTCCGAGTTTGGGCCTGACATTACCAGTATTTCTACTCAAAGTTATAGGTTGTGGATTCTTTTCGTATTTTTATGGTAAAATTTTCTACTAGATTTGTGTAGTAGTGTTTTTTTAGAAAGCACTTTCCTGCATTTTTTTTAAATTATTACCTCCCTTTATGACTCTGTGACATAATGCTAATAAACACGATTTTCCTGATCATTGCCTTCGCATTTATCTCACATAATTTCTTTCAAATTTTTTTTGATATTGCAGCGTAAGGAATCATTTGTTGTGAAACGTGGAGTATGAATAAAAATCAAAAATGAGTTCCTTTAAGAGCAATGAAAACATTCATAAGAAAGAAGATGGGTCATACTACGTAGTTTCGGCTAATAAAGCCTCATCAGTGACCCTGTAATGATCCGGCAAAGACAGCCAGAGGAAACATACTGCAATTTTGCGAATTTCGAATATGCAGTCGATTCAAAGTAGAAGTAAAACAAAGATCAGGAATTGATACAATTAACTTACTCAACCCATAAAAGACACCAAAGGGAAAGAAATACAAACATTAAGCGACCAGACCATAATGGAAACCTAAACAAAGGAATGCCATAAGGACAGTTACTTTCCCACAAAATGGCCATATGGTCATCCGAAACTAAAAGACACAAGTGATACACACAGTAAGTAACAAACAACAACATAAAATAAATCGCCACAGAAGAGCCGCCTTGGAACGGTCAGTGGAAGATTTCCACTGGGGGGCTTAAATCGATTTTACGTGGCCACAATCCTCGCCCTTACTTCCGTCGCGATTTAGACAAATAATTTGTTCAGTCCGCATGAAGGCCTCCTAACTCATCAGTGCAACATCTCCGTGAACACAAAAATCAAAGAACCACAGAGGTGAGACAACGGTGAGGACTCGACAGCAAGAAACCACTGAAATGCTGGAGCAAAAGAAAACCAACAGTTAGACTCCGATGAGCCCGACCAGAGACAGAGCATCAGGCACCAACCAACATTACCTTGAATTGGATCTCTCTAATTCTCAATAAGCCTTTACGTTGGAGCCGTCATAGAATCTGAGGCCTGACCCACCGGCGTGCAATTAAAGAGGGAAGCAAAGTTGCCAACCGTGATTGGGTTAACTACCATGCATGCAGTCTGTCGTATAATATCCATGTTGTACCCAATCTTTTTATATCGAAGAATGATTTTACGAAATTGGGTATAAAAGACTGACTGATATAAATCAAAATGGGGACCAAATTATTAAAAACCTGTCTAGAATATGAGTCTAAACCAATAATTTATTTCTGATTTCTCAGAATATTCAAAGGACCAAAAGTAAAATATAAACTGCACTATGGTTGATGTACGGGGAGACGTTTTACGGCCGCCACACGGCACAACACCAGCTGCAGTGAAGGCAAATAAAAATAAAAAATGAGTTCCTTTAAGAGCAATGAAAACATTCATAAGAAAGAAGATGGGTCATACTACGTAGTTGAAGTCGTATAGATTATAACACCGTTATGAGTTTAAATTGACTTAGCTTTTATGTTACGTGAAAATTTTTCTCCACATTCTGGGGAAGCCCCTGTGTGCTATCTTAAAAACCCAGTTCAGTTCTACTCTCCACATAGTCTATACTCTCCCCAATGGCTTAAAGACAGGTTTGGAGTAAGATTCACATGTAAAATGAGCTAAGGAATAAAAGTGTATAATATTTACCTCATTGTGCCAACATACTGACCTGACCACTCGATTCGACAGACAGTTTTTCTGACAACTAAAATTGATGAAAGCTTCAGACTGCCTACAACAGTAAAATGTCCGAAAACGAAATGACGTTAGTTCGAAACTCATATTATGTTCGGCCCTTGTCATATATTTCCTCGGAGTCCCTTTCTGTGGAGTTTCACCGCATTTGTGGTCTAAGGGAAGGAACTGAGTTGTTTTATTTCTTAATTATTTTCTAGCATTAAAACAATATTTACAGAAAATAGCAACACATTTCTTTTAATGAGATGAAGACTGAGGCTCCGTATGAGAATGCGATTTTTTCGTATTTCATCATTTTCGTGATTTTCCTTGTGTTAGCCTTTAAATCCTAAGAGTAAAAAGTTTTTAAATTTAGAAACAGTCTTTAGATTTACAGACAGTCTTTAAATAAAACAACTTTCTTAGACCTGATGAAAGATTACTGCCTACTGAGCTGGCTTTTTGAAAGTCACGCCGACATCATGGGAGCCTGAAGGGACCACAGGAATTTAGCACCAGTGTTTCAATGACACGTTTCAAGTCGCTGCGATCTTAGCACTCCTGTTCCAGCCAGACTCAAGAAGACAGTGAAGAAACAGCAGCCTTCTGCGACGGAGAGACCACTACAAGAAACAGCACCAAAGACGGTGACCATCGAGGTTCTGTTATCTCCGACAATCACCAGGCCACCTCCGACAGCAAGCGCCGAACCTGTGCCCGCACCGACACTGCAGCAACCTTCGCCTGCACCAGCGCCGTCCTCGCCAGAGCCAGAGCCTTCTCAACATACCCCGCCGGAGCCACCAAAGAAGCAACAACGCAAGACTTCGCCGCCTAAGCCAGCCTACCAACCGCTCGCACCAGACATGGACTTCGTAACGATCGACCAGCATTTTCGGGTACAAGACCACTACGACTGTCAAGCTGTCCGCCACTACGGTGACCACGACCTCTACCTGCTTAGCAGGATGCCTACGGGTCGAACCTACCCGTACGCTACAGCGTGCTACGCTTTCCAACATTTGGAGAACGGCATTTTGTACGAGTCGAGGTCATCGGATGCGGGGGTCGATGAGTTCGTTCCAAGAGCTTGGTGGTTCTACAAGCAGCATTTATGCATGGCCAAGCCGGTAGGAGATGCGGAGGGCTTGTACCAGCGTCTGGATTATTACGCACTCATCCTGCCTGCTGGTTGGGAATAAGACTTGCGACCTGTCTTCTTCCTGGACCACTAGCCGCGCGTTTCTGTATGGAAACTTGCATAGGCATGCTTCATTTGCAGCCTATGTCCGATGGCCAAAATCGCGCGGCCCCAATAGAGAGCACCGTTGGCCTACTTTCTGCTCTCGAGCACAGTAGAGAAATCGCGATCTAAAGCCGATTTGTCACTGATTACTCTACATTTTTGGCTCAGTTTAGATTGGCATTCAAAATTTCTAAAACTGGCAGTGCTTCACTTTACTCGGTAGGGCACAGGCAGTCCAACGCGATTAACTCTTGTTGGACAGACTGCCGCGATTCACAGCCCAGAAGCACATAACTTACGTTGTGGAGATATGGAGTTCTGTCCGTTCGACCCTGGCAGACGTAAAATGCCTTAACTTGAAGGAACGAACGAACAAACGTAGCCGTGTCATCATCTTCATTATTCTCTGTTCAGCTCTGGGTTTATGAAAGGGTACTTCCAGAGCCACTTGTGGCTTTCTTGAAGTCATGCCGACTTCATGGGATTCCTGAGGTGACCACATGCCTTCAGCACCAGAATGTCACTGTCGCTTGTCGTTAGGATCTGCGCAGTCCAGCCCCGAGCCAGAACCAAGGCAGCTCCAAGACTACGCCAAGCAGCACCACCAGCAGTCTAATGCCACATTTCTGGCCTGACCGAGGCAACATTTTCAGAAACTGAATGCAGATAAATATTGACAAGACCTTGCCAATGAGATTGTTTAATGCTTGATTTCTTTATAAATAGCCTCATCGAAGCAATTTTCCCTAACTGGCACGGGCGTATAAATTTCAAACCGTTAGAGATATTTTATGCAATTTTTCGGCAAACAGAGATATATATTGATAAGATCTAGTCAACAATATAGTTTAATGCCTGATTTCTTTATATAAATGGCCTTGCGAAGGCCAAATAATCACAAACTGATTGCAGGTATATAACTTTAATTTTGATAAGTTTTGAAAAGCAGATGTATATTGACAAGACCGTCTAATGCCTGATTTCTTCACAAGAAGTCTAGCCAAGGCAAAGGTGTTACTAGCCGACTTTCAGACAACTAGGATTATTTTGTTACGTTTTGGCATGCAGATAGATTGACAAGACCAAACAAATGAGTTTGTCTAATGCCTGATTTCTTTATAATTAGCCTCGCCGATGCAAATAATTCACTAACTGACAAAGTCGTTGTAACTTTCAAACCGCAAGGAGTGTTTTGATAAGTTTTTGCAGGTAGATATATATTGACAAGATTGGATGAATTATATTGTTTAATGCCAAATTTCTTGATATTGAAAACCTCTCCGGGGTAAAATAATAACAAATTGATTTTAGATATATTATTCGCAAGGTATATTTCAATACTTGTTGCAGGAAGATATATATTGGCAAGACCTAACCAATTTGTATAATGCAATATTTTTTATATAAATAGCCTCGCCGAGGCAAATTTTTCACCAGCTGGTGATGGGCATATAACTTTCAAACCGCTAGGAATATTGTGATAATTTCCCCCGGCATGAGAAGAATGCTGAGTGGTATGTAGTTTTCGTCCGGCGTCGTTTTTTCTTCCGTCTGTTTGTCCTTCTGTCTGTCTGAGCCCACGAAATGATAGTTAACTGGTTTCTATAGAATTATTGCGAAACAGTCATTTGCAGTTTTTTTTCGTCATACATTATATCACTATAACACTCATTTCATGAGAACAAATAGCTTTTTAAGTGGCTGTCACACAAAAAAGTGACACATTACAATCTGTCCTGTCTACGAAAAGTCAAATATTGACTGTTTCGTGAGAACGCGGGGATGTCTGTCAACACTTAACTTCAAAGTCTTGCTTTAATTCTAATATCTTGCTAATCACTTGTCCAATACATTTTATTTTGGTGTATCGTGTTTCTTTAGCAATGCCTTAAACAGGGGTCAGTAACACTCCTGGGTCAAGTGCCCGGGTTTGGCTAGCGCCAGTAATGAGGATATAGCCATATTGGTAATTTCCAGATTTATTTTATTTTCCTTTAACTTTGCAGTGTGAACTTATAAAGCCTAACTGGTATTACTTAAAAATAGACAAGTATAGGGTATAGTTCCAGTTATGTGGCTGCTGCTGCTGACAGAAGGTCAAGTCGCATAATTTGAATGGTCATTGTAAACCTTTGCCAGTCATCGTGTTGACTGCATTGAAGTTTTATATGATATATTATAATTTACAGCAGATAATGTTTAGTTACAGTCATGTGACTGCTGCTGCAGCTGACACAGAAGGTAAATGTGACAGTGACAGGACTTTGCAGGATATTCATGTTACATGTTTATGGTCGCTTCATGTTTGTGTTTCTTTCCCTTTTGTGTCTTTGATGGATGGAATAAGTTAAATGTATCGATTCCTGATCGTTGTTTTATTTCTTCTACTTTTTTTATGTAAAACATTTGATCTCTATCTTTTATGTTATTGGAAGTTGATATGTGGTATTACTTGACAGCTGACAAAGTACAGTAACACTGATTTGACTTCTGCTGCCAAGATCGCACACTTTGAACTTTGATTGAGATAGTAATGTTAAAGTTTTTGTATAGTTGTGAGTTTCATTGCATACTTCAAACCTATGATTAGGTTTGATATGTAGACATTTCTATGGGTGCAGAAAAGATACTGCTGCCAGCAGATCAAGGTCATAAACTTACTATTAAGAAATCGAGATCAAGGTCATAAACTTAAAAATTGTGCTCTGCAATACATGGCTGCATCTGCCGATGGCATCCATGACCCCTTGGTCACTTTCTCTAGTTTTTTTTTTCCTTTCGCTGGCAAGAAGTATGGCAGCTATTGGTTTAGTTGCCAATTCTATCACTGATTTGTTTTGCTGTCTCAGTTAAAACCAAGTTTATAGACAGGAAATGCGCATTACACAACTTTAGAATTTCTCATCTTAGTTTTAAGTATGACTGCTATTGAAAAATAAAAGCGATTCACCAAATGACAGTAGTATTTGATCATTATTGATTTTTAAGGTTCTAAAGCGAATTGTTACGGGTTGGTCATGTTTGCAAACGACAAACATTACGCACATTTATTATTATTATTATTATTGTGATAATGCTCTTTTCATTCTGCTGACTAGAAAGCAGCAGACCTTTCCTTTGGATTCTTTTTAAAGAAGCCAACTTGTCTCTTAACTTGGAGCAGAACTACAAAATTCTCCAAGATAATCAGCGAAGTTTGCACAGACATGCAACCTGGGTATCTTGTTAAGTCTACTGTACACCCCGAAGGTAACTGGCCGCCGTGTCCTAATGGGTAAGAGCGCTGACTCTTAACCCCGATCAGTACCAGAAACCCATAAAGGGGTACCTTGGCAAACAGTGCAGGCCCAGATCAGACAGCGCAGAATGCGGCGTCTGATCAGGGCCTACAATGTTTGCAAAACGTTAAGCCATTTCCCGAACTAAATTTTTAAAAAAAAAAAAAAAATAACCTGACAACCCTAAGTTTCAAAATGGACTCCTGTATATATAAGGTGGAAGATTCCATTTGATACAAAAAGGGTTAATCATCGGGTCATTAGGTCTCTCCGCTGTGGTTTGCGCCTCGCTTGGGCCACATATGAGACGCCAAGATCTGCAACAGAAGGTGGTCTTACTCCGGTTTTAGCTCAACTCTGATTAGCGGTCCGTTCGAAATAAGTGAAATACTCTTGAAAGTGCCGTAAATCCACTAAACACCCCGAGGATAACGGGCATCCTTAAAGCGTATTTATTAGTTAGGGGTGGGTGAGGGGTCGGGGAAGGAGACTTGGTAGCGCAAATAATGCGTGCGAATGCAAAGTAGCATGTCCTTTTTCAAGCGCCTGCATGAAGCATGGCGCGAAATAGGTGTCTGGTTTTTCGTCCGTTCGTTCGCGACATAGACCTAGCCTGCGGTGGAATGCATGTGTTCTTCTTTAACTGGTCACTAACTTTGCATTCAAAGCACCGCTTGCTGTACCAATTTGACTGTTTGTTAAATCATAAATAAATGAGGCGAATCTGAGCTTTTGGTTTTGTTTGTTT
Source organism: Lucinisca nassula (assembly GCA_963580285.1). Taxonomy (NCBI): domain Eukaryota; kingdom Metazoa; phylum Mollusca; class Bivalvia; order Lucinida; family Lucinidae; genus Lucinisca; species Lucinisca nassula. The sequence continues at coordinate 43,596,418 of OY757026.1, forward strand.
GAGGTTTTACGTCCCCGTCAACACTGTAAAGGTCATTTTGGAGACGTCGCTTCCAATTTTGTGGGACTTTTACCAGACATTGAGATGAGATGACATCTCAAGCCCTGCCACCCCATGAAACCAACAGGGTTTATAAGTATTGACGGTCCGACTCGCACCACTTTGCCTGGGCAAGCTTAGATCCTGTAAGCGGTTTACCAGTACTCGCATGCAGGTCGGTTTCATCTCTTCGTGGAAGCATCATACAGCCCATCTATTTCATCAAGCTGAGCTTTTGGTAAATGTCACATATCATTATGGTGTTAATAACCTACAAGTACGACTCATTATGAGAACTCTCCTATTTAAATATTTTGTAAAATTTTACCACTAAAACGGAAAATTTTCGGATTAACTTTTGGCATTTTTTTCATATTTCTGCTCAAGATTTTGGGTCCACTTTAAAACGACTCTGCGAGGCGGTTCTAACGAGTACCCACAATCTATGTGAGCAGAAATTAGATAAATAATGTATACCCTTATAAACTCCAGTTAAAAGTGGGGTAAAAGCGGGTAACAAATAAATAGGCGTATTTTTGTGATGTGAATAAAAGTTGTCATGAGACTTTTAAAAAGGGATTATACAAAGGAGAAATAAATTACTAAAATGAAAATGTGTAACATGAATGAATATTTGATAATGATTTAACAATGACTACCATTTGCCTTCATTTACATAAACAACGCAAAACAAACGAAGAAATAATAATTAGCCGTAAATTATAAGTAAGCCCAGTTGTATTTTTTTCTCCACGAAAACGCGGGTAATTTCATTTTCAATGAAAGCAATCGGTCAAATTTTCGCCGAGAATCTCCGAGAATTTTCTCCGCGAAACCGGGAAATTTCTCGCTCATTTTATCTTTTCTCGCTGTTTTGCGGAGAAAATAGCCGATTTCGCATTAGGCGGTTTCTCCGCGAAACAAAAACAAGAGGGCTATGATGGCCCTGGATCGCTCACCTGATCCATAGAGTAACAAAGGCCCCCCCGGGAGGGCCATTATTGACCCAGGGCTATAATGTGCATACTGTTGAGGTAGGTCTAAATAGGTGAAGCTTCATACCAAATATCAACAAAGGCTATAATTTGAACAATCTTGATTAGGGTCCACTAGATGAAGCTAAACACCAAATATCAAAGACCTAGGCCTTGTGGTTTCCGAGAAGAAGATTTTTTTTAAGATATTCCCTATATAAGCCTATGTAAAACCAAATGGCCCCGGGGCTTGGGTTTTTTTTTTGGCCTCATGGCTATAATTTAAACAATCTTGATAGAGGTCCACTAGATGAAGCTTCACACCAAATATCAAAGACCTGGGCCTTGCTGTTTCAGAGAAAAAGATTTTCAAAGATTATCTCTATATAAGACTATGTTAAACCAAAGGGCCCAGGGGCGGGGGCACTTGTGGCCCGAGGACTATAATATGAACAGTCTTTGTAGAGAACCATTAGATGAAGCGCCATACCAAATATCAAAGACATGGGCCTGACAGTTTCAGAGTAAACTAGAAATGTGTCCAAAGCACACAGACGCCCCCGCTTAGCACATTAATCTTTAAGTGGTGCAAATACCAATCTGTGCGAGTTTCGGCGTTCCACCAATAGTGACCTTGACGTTAAAAGTCGAAATCGCTCGAGATATTGTCATAAGGAACATTTGTGTGAAGTTATTTTGAAATCGGTGAAGAAATGTAAGCGCTAGAGGGGTGACAAAGTTTTTCTAAAAATAGCCACAGTGACCTTGACCTTGAAAGTGGAACTCGCTGGAGATATTGTCATAAGGAACATTTGTGTGAAGTTATATCGAAATTAGTCAAGAAATGTAAGCGCTAGAGCGAAGACAAAGTTTTTCTAAAAATAGCCACAGTGACCTTGAACTTGAAAGTCAAAATAGCTTGAGATATTGTCATAAGGAACATTTGTATGAAGTTATATTGAAATTGGTGAAGAAATGTAGGCGCTAAAGCAATGACAAAGTTTTTCTAAAAATAGCCAGTGACCTTGACCTTGAGGTGATGACCTTGAAAGTCGAACTCGCTCAAGATGTTGTCATAAGGAACATTTGTGTGAACTTATATTGAAATCAGTGAAGAAATGTAGGCGCTAGAGCAATGACAAAGTTTTTCTAAAAATAACCTCTGTGACCTTGACCTTGAGGCCATGACCTTAAAAGTCGAACCTGCACGAGATATTTTTATAAGGAAATTTGTGTGAATTTTATTGAAATTGGTGGTACAAATACCTTAACCAAAGTCTTAAACATTAAAAATTTTCTAATTCTATGACCTTGACCTTGAGGTCATGGGTATGGGTGGGGGTATTGCTGAATAAACCATTGGACCTATATGTATCATCATAGTAAATATAAACCAAATCCATTGTATGGTTATGAAAATATGAGCTCAAGTTCTACCTGGTACAAATACCTTAACCTGGGTCTTAAACATTAAAAATTTCAAGTCCATGACCTTCACCTTGAGGTCATGGGTATGGGTGGGGGTATTGCTGAATAAAACTTCAGTCCTATATCTATCATCATACCGAATATGAACCAAATTCATTACACGGTTTGGAAAATATGAGCTCAAGTTCTACCTGGTACAAATACCTTAACCTGGGTCTTAAACGTTAAAAATTTCAAAGTCCACGACCTTGACCTTGAGGTCTAGGGTATGGGTGGGGGTATTGCTGAATAAAACTTTGGACCTATATCTATCATCATACTAAATATAAACCAAATCTATTGTATGGTTTGGAAAATATGAGCTCAAGTTCTACCTTGTACAAAAACCTTAACCTGAGTCTAACAGGATTACATACGTACGTACGTACACACTTTCGTACATTCGGAAACCGTACGCACGTACCCACGGACGCACGTACGGAAAAATGAAAAACTATATGCCCCCGGCATCATACGATGCGGGGGCATAAAAACAGATTTTTCAAGATTTTCCCTATATAAGTCTATGTAAAACCAAAGGGCCCCAGAGGGGAGGGGGCATTTTTGGCCCCAGGGCTATAATTTGAACAATCTTGGTAGAGGTCCACTAGGTGAAGCTTCACACCAAATATCATAGACCTGGACCTTGAGGTTTCAGAAAAGAATATTTAAAGATTTTCCCTATCTAAGTTTATGTAAAACCAAAGGCCCCCGGGGCGGGGGCATTTTTGGCCCCAGGGCTATAATTTGAACAATCTTGAAAGAGGTCCATTAGATGAAGCTTCACGCCAAATATCCAAGATCTTGGCCTTGCGGATCCAGAGAAGAAGATTTTTAAAGATTTTCCCTATATATGCTTATGTAAAACCAAAGGCCCCCGGGGCGGGGGCGTTTTTGGCCCCAGGGCTATAATTTGAACAATCTTGAAAGAGGTCCACTAGATGAAGCTTCATGCCAAATATCCAAGATCTGGGCCTTGCAGTTCCATAGAAAATTTTTTTTAAAGATTTTCCCTATATTAGCCTATGTAAAACCAAAGGCCCCCGGGGCGGGGGCATTTTTGGCCCCAGGGCTATAATTTGAACAATCTTGAAAGAGGTCCATTAGATGAAGCTTCACACCAAATATCCAAGATCTGGGCCTTGCGGTTTCAGAGAAGAAGATCTTTAAAGATTTTCCCTATATTAAGCCTATGTAAAACCAAAAGCCCCCGGGGCGGCGGCATTTTCGGCCCCAGGGCTATAATTTGAACAATCTTGGTAGAGGTCCACTAGGTGAAGCTTCACACCAATTATCAAAGACCTGGGACTTGCGGTTTGAGAGAAGAAGATTTTTAAAGATTTTCCCTATATAAGCCCATGTAAAACCAAAGGACCCCAGGGCGGGGGCGTTTTTGGACCCAGGACTATAATTTGAACAGTCTTGGTAGAGGTCCACTAGATGAAGCTTCATACCAAATATCGAAGACCTGGACCTTGCGGTTTCAGAGAAGATTTTTAAAGTTTTCATTTAAAAAATCTATTTTTAGCTCCTGTGACCTAGATGTGCAACAGACCGGAACCATTTGAACAACTTTGAAAGGGGACCACCTAAGGATCATTCCTGTGAAGTTTGGTAAAAATCCGATCAGTGGTTTAGGAGGAGATGTTGTTTGAAGAAAAAGTTTACGCACGCACACACGCACGCACGACGGACAAAAAGTGATCACAAAAGCTCACCTTGTCACTACGTGACAGGTGAGCTAAAAATGGGTTATTACCGGTAGCTGGTCTGTACCTGTAGGGTTTCATAGAAGATTTTCCTTATATAAGTCTATGTAAAACAAAAGGGCCCCGGAGTGGGGGCATTTTTGGCCCAAGGGCTATAATTTGAACAATCTTGGCAGAGGTCCATTAGATGAAGCTTCATATAAAATATCAAAGTCCTGGGACTTGCGGTTTCAGGGAAGAAGATTTTTTTTAAAGATTTTCCCTATATAAGCCTTTGTAAAACCAAAGGGCCCCGGGGCGGGGGCATTTTTTGCCCCAGCACTAATTTGAACAATCTTGGTAGGGGGTCCACTAGATGAAGCTTCATACCAGGGCCTTGTGGTTTCAGAGAAGAACATTTTTTAAGATAGGACACGGATGCCCCTGCCTGGAAATATGTCTATGTTCGTATTTATCCATTTAAAGTTATTGACGGTGTTAAGTTTTGGACCTTTTTTCACATTTGACCTCTAAGTATTACCTTGACCTTGGAGGCAAGGACCTTAGTTTTGTGTGAGGCAGATTGTCTCCTGATGGCCAACATTTCAAAATCCATCCATAAGAAAGTTATTGACTGCGTTCAAGTTTCAAACCCTTTGAAATTTGACCTCCAAGTATGACCTTCACCTTGGAGGCAAGGACCTTAGTTTTGCACTCGACACATCGTCTCATGATGGTCAACATTTCTACAAAGTTATTTTAAAATCCATCGAGAAATATGAAAAGTAATTGACTGCATTTAAGTTTCGGATGGACAAACTGAGGGACGAACAGACAGGGGCAACGCTATATGCCCTTCCATCATTCTTCGAAGGGCAGGGGCATAAAAATCTATTTTTGGCTCCTGTGACCTAGATGTGCAACGGAACGGAACCATTTGAACAACTTTGATGAAAGGGGACCACCTAAGGATCATTCCTGTGACGTTTGGTCAGAATCCAATCAGTGGTTTAGGAGGAGATGTCGTTTGGACGGACACACGACAGACAAATGCACACCGTAATGATCAAGAATTGGGGCTGATTAGCCTAAGCAAACAGTGCTGACCCAGATCAGAATGCTCCTGAATGGGGAAGTCTGAACAGGGTCTAAACTGTTTGCCATTCTCTCCACCATTTGGGCTCCTTGCTGGATTGTGGAAGATGTTTTTTAAATTTTGGATAATTACAGGAAGTTCTCAGTGATATAATTACAGGAAGTTCTCAGTGTCAGAGTTAGAGGATTTTTACGGTATCCTTTAACCCCAAAACCTATTGGCAAACAGAGCAGGCCCAGAACACTGTCTGATCAGGGCCTCCACTGTTTGCTGGTATCCTTTAACCCCAAAACCTATTGGCAAACAGTGCATGCGCAGAACACCGTCTGATCAGGGCCTCCACTGTTTGCTGGTATCCTTTAACCCCAAAACCTATTGGCAAACAGTGCATGCCCAGAACACTGTCTGATCAGGGCCTCCACTGTTTGCTGGTATCCTTTAACCCAAAACCTATTGGCAAACAGTGCAGGCCCAGAACACTGTCTGATCAGGGCCTCCACTGTTTGCTGGTATCCTTTAACCCCAAAACCTATTGGCAAACAGTGCAGGCCCAGAACACTGTCTGATCAGGGCCTCCACTGTTTGCTGGTATCCTTTAACCCCAAAACCTATTGGCAAACAGAGCAGGCCCAGAACACTGATCAGGGCCTCCACTGTTTGCTGGTATCCTTTAACCCCAAAACCTATTGGCAAACAGAGCAGGCCCAGAACACTGTCTGATCAGGGCCTCCACTGTTTGCTGGTATCCTTTAACCCCAAAACCTATTGGCAAACAGTGCAGGCCCAGAACACTGTCTGATCCGAGCCTCCACTGTTTGCTGGTATCCTTTAACCCCAAAACCTATTGGCAAACAGTGCATGCCTAGAACTCTGATCAGGGCCTCCACTGTTTGCTGGTATCCTTTAACCTAAAACCTATTGGCAAACAGAGCAGGCCCAGAACACTGTCTGATCAGGGCCTCCACTGTTTGCTGGTATCCTTTAACCTAAAACCTATTGGCAAACAGTGCATGCCCAGAACACTGATCAGGGCCTCCACTGTTTGCTGGTATCCTTTAACCTCAAAACCTATTGGCAAACAGTGCAGGCCCAGAACACTGATCAGGGCCTCCACTGTTTGCTTAAATATGTTCTAGAAAGGGTTATCCTTTGGAAGCAAGGAATGCACCACAGAACTGGAAAATATGGAGTAAACATGTTTTCTGGGCCAGACTACGGTAGCTAGTTTCGGCCAATTAGGCCTCATCAGTGACCCTCAAATACTTTAAAATTCCACAATGGAATCAATGATCCCAAAGGACAAGAAAATATGGGTGTGTGTGTGTGAATTGGGGTTTAACGTCGCTTTCAACAATTTTTCAGTCATATCACGACGGTGTCTGGTTGCGACAGGGAGCTCAATGCTCACTTTTATAGCGCTGCCTCACTGAAGTATCATGTCCGAGACACATAACATGATACCACACACAGTCACATTATCCTGACACTGGGTCGGCCAGTCCTAGTTCTACCCCGTAAATCCGAGTGCCAAGCGAAGAGCAGCTAGTACCATTCTTAACGACTTTGGTATGTCGCGGCCCGGGATCGAACCCGTAACCTCCAGTTCCCCGGAGAGGACACTACCAACAGAGCTATTGGGGCCGGTAGGACAAGAAAATATAAACTACACTGATGCAGGGCAGGGAGACTATGGCCGCCACACATTCCCAGACACCAGCTGTAGTGACAAATATGTTCTAGAAAGGATTCAGTCTTTTTCCAAATAAATTTTGAGAAAACAACCTGTCACCCCTAAATTTTGAAATGGGCTCCTGCTTATGTAAGCAGGAAGATTCCATTAGGTACAAAAAGGGTTAAACCCCAGTTTTCTGCGTATGAAGTGGGGTTTACAGGGGTTTTCATTACATGGACTTGTAAATATGACATTTGAGATGCACATGTACAAGCAGTGATTTCTCCAGTCACCTTCCTTTATTGGGTGTATTGGCATCAAAGAAAATGAAACCAACAAAAATCTATTATTGCATTTTAATGTCACCAACCAAAACATGTTAATATACAGAGTAGCGGGCATTTACAAACAAAACTTATTAATCTGCTATCATATGGTATGTAAACTGCAGACATTGATGATGCTTAAACCAATGCCTGCTGTTTGTCATGTACTTCCACACAGGCTTAAACCTATGCCTGCAGTTTGTCATGTACTTCCACACAGGCTTAAACCAATGCCTGCAGTTTGTCATGTACTTCCACGCAGGCTTAAACCAATGCCTGCAGTTTGTCATGTACTTCCACACAGGCTTAAACCTATGCCTGCAGTTTGTCATGTACTTCCACACAGGCTTAAACCAATGCCTGCAGTTTGTCATGTACTTCCACACAGGCTTAAACCAATGCCTGCAGTTTGTCATGTACTTCCACACAGGCTTACACCAATGCCTGCAGTTTGTCATGTACTTCCACGCAGGCTTAAACCAATCATTACGAAAACACGCCTATACAAATACATTGAAAACTTTACCGCCGAAAGAAACTAATATTTTAAGATGAAAAATTGTGATATTTTTCTTATTTCTGCTCTGAAATATAGATTGTGGGCACTTGTTAGAACCGCTTTGATTCTGCTCTGAAATATAGATTGTGGGTACACATTAGAACCGCCTCATCAAGGCAGTTCTAACGAGTGCTCACAATCTATGTTTTAGAGCAGAAATAAGAAAAATAAGGTTTACCCCTGTAAACCCCAGTTTTATTATATAAAAATGGTGTTCAAGGGGGTCAAAATTAAATAGGCGTGTTTTCGTGATGGCCTGCTGTTTGTCATGTACTTCCACACAGACAAATTTACAAGTAAGATTATGTCTATCAGGTCTAAAATAACATCTCACACTGACAATAACTAAGCACAATACGTTCAACAATAATAACTTAGAACAAATAGCCAGAATAAAAACTTCAACCCTTTTTGTACCAACTTATATATAGCAGGAGTCCATTTCACAATTTAGGGGTGTCAGGTTGTGTTTCCTTCAAAATCTATTTTGAAAATGGCTGGACTTTTTGCAAACAGTGTAGGGCCTGATCAGACGCCGCATTGTGTGGCATCTGATCTGGGGCTGCACTGTTTGCCAACTACCCATTTAGGGGTTTCTGGTACTAAAAGGGTTAAAATGCATACTTGCTTGATTTCTAGAATTGGCAAATGTGAATATTTTTTCCTCATTATACCTGAAAGGCTAAGAAAAGAAGCTGCTCAGGTTTTACTCGATATGTCTGCTGAGAGTTTATAACATTCTCATAATTTTGCAACATTATGGACTGGGCTAAAACCAAAGATAATCAAAGCACTGAGAGTACTGGTTGGTCGATTGTCTCTGAGTGTAAGTTGGGAAAATAGTCCTGAACTGAGAATTGAACTGTTTGGTTATTCCTTGAATTCCAGTATTTTTAAGCAAGCAGTGTAAACCTGATCAGACACCGCGTTAAGTTGTGTCTGATTAGGTGGTCACTGTTTGTCAATGCCCCAGAGCACGCGCTCAGTCCAGATTTTTACACTGCATTCCGACGTAAGAGGTAGAGGACTATAGATGCTTTAAACAACCGGTACCTGCAACAGTCAAGGGTATTAAGGGTCTGTATGGTCACCAAAATTGTTTTCATTGCTGTTTCTTATCATTTTCGATTTGAAAAATGTTTACATTTCTCTATCTTTTCTTGTAAGCATTTCAGCGTGAATAAAATTGTTAATGATGATATTTGTTAATGATGATATATCTTTATGCTTATAAGAATAACTATATCATATGAAAACATAACGGGTAGTATCTGTTGTAAAAGGTTTCTATTCAAAAGTAGCATCTAACTAACAACGTATCAATAAAATGGTTGACATTTAATTTTCGGTTTCCCATCCCCACTTAGAACACCTACATAGAATAATAAGGGGATGGGAACAATTGCGACCAGGGATGAATCGTCCCTATTTTTGTGATGATCTGCAGGATACTGTGGTAGTCACGCTTACCCGCAACATGAACAATATGTTTTTATTGGTCTACCATAGTTTATTTGTAACTGAGTGCCTGCTATCATGCCTTGAACTTTTAACCCATTTTGCACTGAAGGGAATCTTCCACTTTATATACAGTACAAGTCAATTTCAAAATTTAGTGATGTCAGGTTGTTTTCTTCAAAACTTATTTGGAAAATGGCTGAACTTTTTTTTTGCAAACCGTGTAGGTCCTGATCAGTCAGCGCGTTCTACGGCGACTGATCTTGGCCTGCAGTGTTTACCAGTGACCCGGTTTGGAATTCCCGGTACATACACAAAATGGGTTAATCTGTACTGAGCTATAAAAAGACGCAAGGCGAATTAATCCACTATACTTTCATTCATTAGTTGTACACGGAGAATCTATGTGTAAAATTTATTATTATTGAAAAGCAAACTGGAAGACAGGTGCGTTCATGAAATAAATTGACAGAAAATGCAAATTATTCTCTTCAGCTCCATCAGTAGTTTCATTTTACATATGAAGAACTTTTGAAACTGATTTCAATATAGAGCAATATTTTCTCAAGGATGTCTCTGTGGTGATTACGGTAGGTCATCTGCACTAGCTAGCCGTTTTAGTCTAATGTTAAATCTGGGTCGACTGTCGATTACAATCAACCCAAAAACATTTGAGGAAAAAACTCTGGAAACCGTGTCCAAATGGCTGGTAACCAACTAGAACCAATTTAATTTGCTATGTGAAAAAACAATGGAAACTATTTTGTAAAAGAATACAGATGCAGAAATTATTGTCATCTTCACTGATAAATCACTAATCGATCACACAATCGATCAAACAATAAGTACAGCGAAATTCCGCTAATAAGACCACCTAAAATTCAGACCATTTCTGCTTTAAAAAGCTTTAAAAGTAGGTTGCACTTTTTATTTCTTTGTGTTTCCTGCATACAGTGTCCTCTAGTCAGAGACCACCTTTGGGACTGTTCAAAAGTGGTCTTAAAGACCACCTTTGGGACTGTTCAAAAGTGGTCTTAAAGACCACTTTTGAACAGTCCCAAATGTGGTCTTAATATAGGAATTTTACTCTATATAGATTATATATATATCAACATTACAAAGTTATCATTAAAAGCTAAACCTTGGCTACTTTGTCAACATATATTCCTGCTTCCAACTGCGGCATATTTGTTCAATAAGATGTCAACTCTTATCTTGCTGTTCATGACAACCCCTATCTTTGCAAACAGTGTAGATCCAGATCAGATGGCTTCTGAAGAAGCCATCTGATCAGGATCTGCACTGTTTGATATTCAGTTTATGAATTTGTGGGAATAAATTACATCAAGTAATCTGATTGGTTCAAAGTCAGAGATGGGTGTGACTAAACTGAATATTCAGCAGGATAAGGGTTAATAGCACACAATAGAAGTTATTACATGGTGCATCAACACTATGAACAAGAAATCCCTAATCAATCACAGTCCCTCAGTATCATGTTGAAAAGAACTAACTAAATTCAGGCCACCATACATCATCTTGCTTACAAAAGTTTATAAAAGATGTGAAACTTAAAACAGAACTAGCAGTTGGAACCGTAACTTTGAGACTGTGACCAGGCATACGGTTTTATGGAAAGAGCAACAAGGTTTAAACCAACAGATCTTACTTCCACAACAAGAATTGGAGCAGACTGGTTCAAAGACTCCCTAGTTGCAGTCATAGAGGTGAATTTTCAAGGTGGAGATCCTGAACGACATTGATCAAAAGCAGGTTACTCTGGTATCTACAATTTCAAAATGCTACAGAAATTATAGCTAGTGCAATTTGACCAGAGACTGACCACATGCAAAGAATAAATTAATCAATGCAATCACAAATAGGTCAGCTTAAACTTCTCTTGAATTTGCGGCATCACGTGAATGGCCCCACCCCATGATAAAGATAAACGTCGCATATACAAAACAAATAACATAAGCTCTGTAGAGCTTTTATTGCGACAAAGTATCCTTTAACAAATACTGGCACATCTCAGGGCACCCCTGGTTGGTGTCACTGAATGCGTCTTATCAGTAGAAAAAGGAATATATATGGTTTAGGGGTGGGGATCTGAATAGTTTCTGAGATATAGGGCCTTTTATGCACTGGAGGGGGTGGGGCATGGCCCGGCACACCCTAGGGGACCCATAGGTTGGCATAAAGGCATGTGGCTAAAAGTTCAATCAAGGAATATTTCTATAAACGTTTTGTCAAAATATCTGCGAAGGTTTTTAAGTAAATGCGATTTTTCTATTTTCCCCATTATAAGTCTATGTAAACTAAGTTGCCATAGCAACCAAACTAATGAGCCGATTTTCATTAAAAGCACAAACTTTCAATCCCCTAGCCCAAGGATGCTTCAGATGAAATTTGGGCTGAATCAGCCCAGTGGCTTCTGAGACGATGTTTGAAAAGTGTTGACGAGAATGACGCAGATGACGGCAGCGACAGACAACTGCCTATCCTATAAGCTCCCCCGGAGCCTTCAGCTCTGGTGAGCTAAAAAGCAGAAATTCAGTTTATTTGATGATCCTGCTATTTCCCAATGAACTGGATCCTTCACTGGATTGTTCAGCAGCAGGGGGTTTAAAGCTACAAACCTAACTCCCATCACAAGGGTTTGACCTGGGTCCTTCAATAGATTCTGCAATTGTTGGTTTGATTTAAGGTTTAACGTCCCCGTCAACACTGTAAAGGTCATTTTGGAGACGTTGCTTCCAATTTTGTGGGACTTTTACCCAACACTGAGATTAAATGACATATCAAGCTCTGCCGCCAAGTGAAACTAATAGGGTTTATAAGCATGGACGGGCCGACTTGCACCGCTTTGCCTGGGCAGGCTTAGATCCTCTAAGCGGTTTACCAGTACTTGTGTGCGGGTCAGTTTCAGCTCCGCGTGGAAGCATCATGCAGCCCATATATTTCTTCAAGCCCAGATGGGTGGAGGCTGAGATTCTGCAATTGTATATATTATACAAGTTAATGCAAAAACGACGTTTGTTGACTTATAGTAATGAGATACAAGTTGCAGGAAAATGTGTGTATTAAATAGAATTAAAATGATTTTAATCAAAAACTAAACTAAATATGGAATTAAAACAATTTAATCTAAAACTAAAAATGGGATGTACTTTCCCGAACATAAATCTATGATATTGTTATTTAAATGCTAACCAGGATTAAAGAAAAAGGTAGAACAGTCTTTTTTAACCCTTTTTGTACCAAATGGAATCTTCCTCATTATATATAGGATGAGTCCATTTCAAAACTTAGGGGTGTCCAATTGTGTTTTCTTCAAAATTGATTAGAAAAATGGCTGAACTTTTTGCAAACACTGTAGGCCCAGATCAGACGCCACGTTCTGTGGCGTCTGATCTGAGCCTGCACTGTTTGCCATGGTACCCATTTTGGGGTTTCTGGTACTAAATGGGTTATAATGAAGACATTAGCATATATTTTACTATCTTGATAATGAAGTACACCTAGATGTAAATGTTATTTTGATTACTTCCTTATCAGAAAAAAACCCTGGTATTACATGTTTTGGAAGACACTTGAAAATTGCAAAATAGACCAGATTTTTCTAAAATAATAGGCAAGTTCCTTTTAATTTTCTATTGACACTGATATTGTTCAATAAAACATTTAGCATGTCCAATCTCTTCTCTTGTCCATACAGAAATCTCAGACAGTAAATAAACTGCCAATCACAATGTCTCATCTGTGAAAAAACAAAAAACGGCCAATCAAGAGAGTCTCATCCTGATGATCACTATCTGCCAATCACTGTCTGACCCAGACCTATGAACACCTACAATATATACAAATAAACATTAGGGTGAAGCCGATTACAAAAACACGACTATTCCAATTGTTTGATTTGAGGTTTAACGTTCCTATCAACACTGTAAAGGTCATTTTAGAGACTTTGCTTCCAATTTTGTGGGACTTTTACGAGACATTGAGATGAAATGACATCTCAAGCCCTGTCGCCCAATGAAACCAATAGGGTTTATTAAGCATGGACAGACAGACTCGCACCGCTTTGCCTGGGCAGTCTTAAATCCTCTTAGCTGTTTTGTTTGAGGTTTAACGCTCATGTCAACACTATTTAGGTCATTTTTTGAGAAGTTGCTTCCAATTTTGTAGGACTTTACCCCACAGAGATGAAATGACAAAGCCCTGCTACCCAGTAAAACCAACAAGGTTTATAAGCAGGACTGTCTGGCTCACACCACATTGCCTGGGCTAGCTTAGACCTATCGGGTTTACCAGTACTCTTCTGCAGTCAGTTTAAGCTCTGCATGGAAGCACCAAGCAGCCTAATCTTCCTCCAAGCCCTGTTAAAAGGAATGCAAAACTGACTAAAACAAAGACACCTACCAGGTATCCCAAGATTATTGCAGCATCAATACTTCTTGTTTTGCCTTATATTCAGTCTGGATGTATCCACCGCTCATCTTTTAGATCATGATTTTAGTAGAATATTTGCTACAATCAACCTTTATACCAATAGCGGATATGCAACAAATCATAAGAATGACAATTATTGTAAATTGATCTAATTCTAAGCTCAAGCAAGATTTGGGATTAAAGAAAACCTACCGACTACACATCCTGTGCAGTTGAATGCAAGGATAACAGCAGGCTCCATGATTACAATCTGGAATGCTGACAAATCTACTCCAGCTACTAGATGACCATCACATCGCCTCTTGACCAACACATAATCCACATTACTATCACTATGACCATTACCATGACCATCACATCTGTCCTGAGTCATCTTATGCCACGCTCTAAGTAGGACTCTCCGTGCTGAATTAAAAGTAAAAAAAAATAAATAAATAAAAATAAAAAATAAATAAAATAAAAAAGTCCCTTAAGAAGATCTCTACTTGATATTTAGAGCCTGCCTGGGTAGCCCAGTCTGATCAGGACCTGGGTTCGATACCTGCCTGGGTCTGCAACGTTCTTTGTGGAGATTGATCATGAAATCTTTTCTACGGTCACTCTCCCCCTTCCACTGATTCTATAAGTGCAGTTGTGAGCTGTCAAAAGAATGTGCACTGAACTGGTTAACCGTTTACGTATAAGCCTGCCCAGAAAAAGTGTGGATAGGTAAACTGACCGGCTCAAAATGACCTAAATAGTGTTGACTGCAATACAAGTAAACTCCAATACAAACAAACAAAACTTGACATTTGTTTGGAGTGTCACAGCCAAATCAACATTAGCTGTTATTAAGAGCCAGGCAAACAAGCAATTAGGGGCCAGTTCAAAACTTACATGACTGAACAGATTTCACTAGCTCTAAACATAGATCAATAACAGGTTCATTTAACAATCAAGACTTTGAGGGTGACTGATAGAACACTGAACATCACTACAGCCAGCCGTTAAAATCCCTGTTAAAAATGTAGTTTGTATTCCTATCACTACGTGTATTACTATTCCTATCACTGTATTACACTGCCAGAACTACCACTGGACAGTCACACAATGAGCAAGCAATCCCAAGTCTTTCACAGTCCATCCTTCTATCACATTACATCTACATATAACGACCAATGTCAAAGAACCAAACATACTGAGTGTGGTATGATCTAGACTGATGAAAGCATCGTATTTTTTCTATTTTCGTAACTGTCAAACTCACTTATCTAGACTTCATGATGAAACTATCTATGTTATGTACCAAACACATTATTTTGGAGTCATCGTTTAATGCACAAGTCTGTCAGTACTAGTTCACACAGTAATTGAAGGAATCCAATAAGCCTAAATGGAAGTGGCTTGTTACATGACTATCCAACTTTCTAACTGATTGCATTTATTTTAATTGATTATTATTTTATCTATTTATATATTCATATGCTTAATTACTGTTTACTATTTACTTACGGGTTTAATTATTCAATTATGTAGTTATTTATCAATTCATAAGATTATTTCTTTTTTTTTATTTTAGTATTTATTTACTTATTTAATTTTTAAGATTTTAAAGCTAAAAGGAGACGGTCATACTACAAGTCAAAGTTTAAAGAAAATTGCAGTCTTAGATGCGTAAGACAAGCGCTGAATCATGCGATTTCAATAACTAAAGAGACACACAAATAATACATTTGTATCTATCATAAGCCCCACAGTGATTAATTTGCATGAAATTTAGCACCAAAACACTAGATGGATGGAAAAGGCAGCTGGGCAACTTCCAATTTCATATCAAGACACTTTTTTTGTTTTTACACCCCAATCAAGATTATTTCACATTGAGCCAATTGTTAATCAGGTTAGAAAAAACCAAAATACCAGGAGAAAAAACATCTGACCTTCCATTGCAGAACTTAGCATCTCACATGTGACCCAAGCCAGGCTGTGAGAGGCTTTATGATTAAGAGTCTGTGCTCTTATCCACTATGCCATGAAAGCCTGTTGAAATAAAGGAGTTAAATATCATGAAATAGGATGGAGGCTGGGGGATTTTTTTTCTCTGAAAAATGTTTATAGATTTAGTTTACTGTAGTAATACCTCTTTTTGGCATATGGATGCTGTGCTTAAGTTCTAAATCCCAACAACTTGGGTTTTTCAAAACTTGACCACCTGAAATACTTTGCCTCGAGTTTTAACGTCCCTGTCAACACTGTAAAGGTCAGTTTGGAGACATTGCTTCCAATTCTGTGAGATTTTTACACGACATTGAGATGAAATGACATCTCGAGCCTCATGAAACCAATAGGGTTTATAAGCATGGATGATCCGACATTGGCACCGCTTTGCCTGGGCAGGCTTAGATCCTATAAGCAGTTTACCAGTACACTTGTGCGGGTTGGTTTCAGCCCTTCGTGGAAGCATCATGCAGCCCATATACATTTCTTCAAGCCCAGATGGGCGGGTGATCCAACCCAAACTCCCGGGTAAACATGTCCTGGTTGATCCATGACTCATGGTTTCGTTTGTTTGATTTGAGGTTAAACCTCCCCGTCAACACTGTAAAGGTCATTTTGGAGACGTTGCTTCCAATTTTGTGGGACTTTTACCCGACATTGAGATGAAATGTCATCTCAAACCCTGCCGCCCAATGAAACCAATAGGGTTTATAAACATGGACGGGCCGAATCGCACCGCTTTGCCTGGGCATGCTTAGATCCTCTAAGCTGTTTTCCAGTACTCGTGTGTGGGTCGGTTTCAGCTCTTCGTGGAAGCATCATGCAGCCCATATATTTCTTCAAGCCCTGATGGGCGGGGGCGACCAAGACTCGTGGTAAAACTATGTAACGGTCATAAGGCAAAACGTTACAATATCAACAGAAAGGTGAATGTACATGTGAATGTATATGTCAAGGAATGTACATGTGAATTTTAACAGCCTTATCACTTAATAAAGTTATGGCCAATTTTATAGTCATTTAAAAAGTAGGTCAAATGTCAAGGACTAGGGAATTATGGTACCACTGGAAAGGTCTTTTGACAAGAAATACACATGCGAGTTATGCAAGTCCTATCACTTACCAATAAAAAGTTATGGCCAATGTTATTTTAAAAAGGTGAAACATCAAGGTCATAAGGTTGAAATATATGGTATCACCGGAAAGATCTTGTGACGAAGTATGCACATGAAATATTAAAGTTCTATCACTTAACAATCGAAAATAAGCCCAATGTTAAAGTTTTGAAAAAGGAAGTCAAAAATCAAGTTCAAGGTATCAGGTCAAAAATCGTCAAATCACCAGCAAGGTCTTGTGGCAGGAATGCCGAGGTAAAATGTAAAATCCACAGCAACTAAACTAAAGAGCCTATTTTCATAAACTTTCAATCCACCAGTCCTAGGATGCTACACATGAAATTTGGGCGCAATCGGCCCAGATGTTTCTCAGGAGATGTTGTTTGAAAGTGTTGACAACGACGGACAACTGCCTCTCCTATACGCTCCCCAGGAGCCTTCAACTCTGGTGAGCTAAAATGAATGCATAAACAATCAATGCTCCAGATTTACAAGGTGGTAACGGGCTTTGTCACAATTATTTGGAACCCATTATGGCACACAAAGCTGAAGCTTGTTTTGAGTGTGACGACCAGTCAACACATATGCTTGCACTGAGCCTATCAGTTTACCAAACTCTTTTTCCCAAGCAGTACACTGAACACTCCTGGGTAGGCTTAAAACCTAAGCAGTTTACCAGTGCCCCTGTGCGGTCGGTTTCAGCTCTGCATGGAAGCAGCATGCAGCCCAATCTATTTTCTTCAAGTCCGATGGGGGGGGGGGGGGGAGGAGGCTGGGTTCAAGGGGCAATAACTCTAAAAGCAGGTAAATCTGAGTTATGGTTCATATGTTCTGCATGTCATATCAATGTTGCTTTAAATGTCTGAAGTTTTGTGAAAAAATCTCAAATGGTATCATTGTTATGAAGTGGACACAAAACTGATAGCCGGCCTCGGAAGCTCAGTTGGATGCACGTCTGACTGGAGATTAGGACACAGGTTCGATACCTGCCGGTGTTGGCAACATTCTTAAGTGGAGATTGATCATGTAATCGTTTCTATGGTCATTCTCTCCCTTCTGCTGATTCAACAAGGAAAGTAAATATTTTTTTAACTTTCTTTTGCCAGAAACTTAACTCCAAAAAGTAAGAAAATCCGAATTACAGCTTATATGTTCTGCACGTCGTCTTATGGTGCTCTACATATCTGTGAAGTTTGGCGATATCTAAATTGTACCAGAAAATATCGGACAATATAACATACACCGCCTCATTTTTAGTGGTGGGGCAGGACGACATCTTAAGCCCTGCCTCCCAAACGAACTAAAAAGCTTATAGTGCACTGGATGGTCCGATTTGCAGAGCTTTAGTCCTAAGCAGGTTACCAGTACTCACATGTGATCAGTTTTTGCTCGTCAATATAACTAGCCTCGCCTTATATTCTGTGTGTATGCATTATCTTTGTTTGATTTGAGGTTTAACGTCCCCGTCAACACTGTAAAGGTCATTTTGGAGACCTTGCTTCCAATTTTGTGGGACTTTTACCCGACATTGAGATGAAATGGCATCTCAAGCCCTGCCGCCCAATGAAACCAATAGGGTTTATAAGCATGGACGGGCTGACTTGCACCGCTTTGCCTGGGCAGGCTCCCCTAAGCTGTTTACCAGTACTCGTGTGGAAGCATCATGCAGCCAATCTTTCTTCAAGCCCCGATAGGCGTGGACCAATGTATTATCTACTTATATTTCAAATTAAAGAAAGCTTCAATTAACCCTCTTTATACAGGCATTTGATATACAACAAAAATAATTAGAATGACAATGGCAACTAATTCTTAGCTCAAGATGTGACATTTATAGAAAACCTACCACTACACATGCTGAGCAGTTTAATACAACGTTTTTGCTAGGATGACATCAGACTCCATTACAATCTGGAATGCTGACACCTCTACTCCAGCTAAGAGATGACCGACAATTGACCATCACATCACAACATGACCATCTCATAATCCACAAGACTATCACTATGGCCATTACCATGACCATCATACGCCACATTATGATTGGCTGTGCTGCACTAGAATGAAAGAAAATATATAAAATATAAAAACATCTGTTAAGATTGATGCTTGGCATTTGATGTAAATTGTTTGACTTTTCACAGGCCAACCAACATTAGCTAGGTTATTTAGAGCTAGGCATCCAAGCAATTAGCGGCCAGTTCAAAACTTACATTACATTGAACAAATTTCACTAGCTCTTACCGGTAATACAGATCAATAAGTTCATTTATCTAACAAGGATTTGAGGTTAACTGATAGAACAATGAACATCACACCAGCTGCTGTTAAACTCCCTGTCCATCACTGTAAAATGTAGTTTCTAGTCCTATCACTATTACAATGCCAGAACTACCACCGGACAATCTGATATAAAGAGGAAGCAATCCCCAGTCTATCACAGTCCATCCTTCTATCACATTACATATACATATAATGACCAATGTCAAAAAACCA
This sequence comes from Lucinisca nassula, assembly GCA_963580285.1. NCBI lineage: Eukaryota > Metazoa > Mollusca > Bivalvia > Lucinida > Lucinidae > Lucinisca > Lucinisca nassula. The sequence continues at coordinate 43,615,737 of OY757026.1, forward strand.
AACAGGCTAAATGTGGCATAATCTAGACTGTGATGAAAGTACATTTTGTTTCTAATTTTGTAACTGTCAAACTCAATAATCTAAGACTTCATGATGAAACTATCAATGTTTTCTGACAGATTAATTCGGAGTCATAAATTTTATGCATACATCTCTTGGTTATAGTTCACACAGACATTGAAAGAATCCAGTAAGCCAACCTTTACCAAAATAGAAGTGAAGGCAATGTTCCTGGATTAATTCATTCTAGCAGCATATCAGTTTATACCAATGGATAATCGACCATCATAAAGTTAATTAAAATGTGATATAAGTGGCTTGTAACATTACTATCCCACTTTGTATTTGATTGCATTTATTTTGATTATTATTTATCTATTTATATATTTATTTAATTAATTACATATTAGTTTAACTATTTACTTTTGGCAAGTTACGGCTTTAATTTTTCAACTGTTTAGTTATTTATTAATTCATAAGATTTTTATGGGTTTTTTTCCTTTTGTTTTATTTTAATATTTATTTAATTTTTAAGATTTTAAAGCTGAAAGATAACAGTCATGTACACTGCAAGTCGACAAAGTAATTAGAAGAAAATTGAAGCCTCAGATGCGCAAGACCAGCGCCAAATCATGCTTCAGAGACACAACCAGAATAGCTTTCATAAGCCGCACGGTGATATTAATTTGCATAAAAGTTAGTACCAAAAACTAGATGGAAAGGGCAGCTTCCAATTTCATAATACCAAGACTGCGGCAAATGAAGACATTTTTTGTGTTTTTTGTTTTACAGCCCATTCAAGGTTATTTCACTTACATTGAGCCAATTATTAATCATGGTGGGCAGAAAAAAAGACCCGGAATTAAATTGCCTGAACTTCCATTGCAGAACTTGGCATCTAACATCTGATCCAAGCCAGGTCTTTTGACAAGAAATGCACATGTGAGTTATGCAAGTCCAATCACATACCAATTAAAAGTTATGGCCAATGTTATTTTAAAAAAGGTCAAACATCAAGGTCTTAAGGTAAAAATATATGGTATCACTGGAAAGATCTTGTGACGAAGTATGCACATGTGAAATTTAAAAGTTCTATCACTTAACAATTGAAAATAACGTCCAATGTTCAAGTTTTGAAAACGGAAGTCAAAAATCAAGTTCAAGGTATCCGGTAAAAAATCAGTCAAATCACCAGGTCATGTGGCAGAAATGCAGAGGTGAAATGTAAAATCCCTATCACCAATCGTAAGTTATGGCCAAGTTTTTAAAAAAGTAGGAGAAAGTAGAATTCCTTCCCACTCCAAATCTTGTGCAGTGGAATCCATGTTATCCTAGTGCAGTGGAATCACTAAGATAAGTCCTTAAAGAAAAATGTAACGGTAAGTTGATCATATAATGACCAATGGAAATCAAACAAGCTGTGCGTCACAAGATTAAGACTTCTTGATTTAAGAATCTTTTTTTTTCGATTTTGTAGCCTGTATCAAACTCTTACCCAGGTTTCATGTCAAAAATGTTTTGATTCGCCAACAGGAAGTGGATGGGGGACCACAGAACGCTCTGTCTATATCCGCACTGCTCGCTCAGCATCTCCAGAATCCTCCAACAGACTTCCATGAAACCCTGGCCAAATATTCACTTCAGTGAAACCATGGCCACAATTGAAGGTCACAAGTTTGAATCTTTGAATTTTGTGCCCCCTCTATAGTTTGCAGCCCCAGAAGGATTATCAGTAAACTTTGGCCGGACATATCCCACCAGTCTGAATCCCTGAATCCTGTGCCGGCTCCACACCCCGTAGGACTCACATTGGCCTAATTTAGTAAGTGTAAAAGCCTAACTCAACCAGGCCAACCTAATGTGAAGCCACAACTGAACGTCATCATTTTCATATACATTTTATTATCTCTTTAACCCCCGATTCCCACCAGCCCTGGTCAAACACCTCCACAGTGAGCGCTGCAGAACGCATAACCACACCATCACAACACTAGTTGAGGGCCATAGCTGAAGACCACGAGTCCGAGCACCGAACCCCATGTCCGCTCCATATCTATTCCCCACCCCCCTTGGAAGATTTTCATTCAACTCCAGCCAAACAATTGCCCCAGTGAGAAAATGTGCAGAAACAGCAACTCAGTCATGCAGACACAAGATCATGGTCACAGCTTTGCCTCCCCTCCATTTATATCTCCCTACCCCAAGGAGGAGAAATAGATGTGCTGCATGATGCTCCCACGCAGAGCTGAAACCGACCACACACGAGTACTGGTAAACCGCTTAAGATGATCTAAGTCTGTCCAGGCAAAGCGGTGCAAGCAGGACCGTCCATGTTTTTCATTGGGAGATAGGGTTTGAGATGTCATTTCATCTCAATGTCCAGTAAAAGTCCTAAAGAATTGGAAGCAACGTCTCCAAAATGACCCGTGCAGTGTTGACGAGGACGTTAAACCTCGAATCAAACACTCGAATCAAACAAACAAAACCAAGAAGGACCCTCATTCAACTTTGGTCCAATGAAGATTTGAATATGATGATATGCTGAACCCACAGCTCAACCATGCAGACTCCAGGTGAAGGTCACAAATGAAGGTCACAGGCCCCCAGCCGTGAATTTCCTGTGTGCACCACATCCCCCGTCCCCCACCCTTGGAAAGATTCTCACCAAACCTAGGTCAAATGAGGGCCCCAAAAAGATGAGCAGAACCTGCATCTCAAACATCCAGGGCGAAACTGCGTTTGGGGACATAGCTGTCCCTCAGCCTGCCCTGTTCAATTCTGTAACTGTGTCAAACACATTGTTTCGAAATCTGAAAGAAATATTTTTTGCACTAGTCATTAGGTATTTAGTTACTTTTCAATGGAAAACACAAAAATTAGCTATTGTACGGGTACACTCTAGCAGCATATCAATAGAATATATTTTAGATCATTAAATAAATGAGTTGAAATGATTCAAAAGTAACTTGTAGCATGACTATCCTGCCCACTTCCTAACAGAATTTATCTTTACCTATTTTAATCATTTAATAACTATTTATTTATCTACTAAGCTATTGAATTTTTACTTTGTAACTATTTTTATATTTATTTATTTACTTTATTTTTTTACTTATGTATTTTATACTTATTTATTAATTTATTTCTTATTAATTTATTCATTATTTAATGTTTATATTATTTATTTATTTACTTTATTTTTTACTTATTTATTTTATACTTATTTATTAATTTATTTCTTATTAATTTATTCATTATTTAATGTTTATATTATTTATTTATTTACTTTAATGTTAAGAAGTCAACAAAACAGGTCATTCTACAAGTTCACAAAGTTATCAAAAATTGAACAAGAAAGCAATCCAAGGGACAGCCATATCGCCCTGCCGGAGCCCAACCCAGAATGCCCAAGCCACAGGCTCCACTCATCATCCCACCTAGGCCATAATTTGAGCAAAGTTCATGAAAATCCCTCCATGGGCAAAAGGGAAATAGAGCTGACAGGAAACCCTAAGGCTCAACAGTATGACCCTCATCTGCAATCCTCACCCAGAGCCTGCATGATTAAGCTACCAGTTCAGCATATCATCCCATTCTGTCCAACACTAGACCAAAGCCCAATCAAAATCCTTCCAATGGCAAGGAGATTATCAGATATAGCAGAGAAACAAATCTTGAGCCCAAACTCCCAAGCCCTAACCACCTTTAGTATTTCAGGTGGTCCAGTGTTGAAAAACCAAGTTGTTGGGATTTAGAACTTAAGCAAAGCATCCTTATGCCTAGAAGAGGTATTATAATTACTACAGTAAACTAAATCTAAAATCATTTTTCAGATAAAACAAAATCCCCCAGAGTCCACCCTGCTTTGTGACATTTTAAGGCAGTTCTTATTTCAACAGACATTCATGGCCTAGTGGATAAGAGCACTGATTCTTAATCATTAGGCCTCTAACAACGAGCCTGGCTTGGATCACATGTGAGATGCTAAGTTCTGCAATAGAAGGTCAGGCAATTTAATTCCAGGTATTTTTTTCCCAACTGATTACAAATTGGCTCAATGTAAGTGAAATAACCTTCAATGGGCTGTGAAACATACAAAAAAAAAAACAAAAAAAAACACTTAATTTGTTATTATGAAATTGAAAGCTGCCCTGTCCATCCATCTAGTGTTTTGGTACTAACTTTCATGCAAATAAATATCACTGGTTTGTGATAGCTATTCTGTTTGTGTCTCTAAAGCATGATTTGGCACTTGTCGTGCACGTCTGACACTTGAATTTTCTTTAAATTACTTTGTGGACATGTAGTATGATTGTCTCCTTTCAGCTTTATACTCTTAAAAATTAAATAGGTGAATAAATATTAAAATAAAACAAAAAGAAAAGAACAAAAATCTTATGAATTAATAAATAACTAAACAATTGAAAATTAAACCCGTAAGTAAATAGTTAAACTAATATGTAATTTATCAAATAAATATATAAATAGATAAATAATAATGAATGAAAATAATGTAATCAAATGGAAAGTGGGATAGTCATGTTACAAGCCACTTATATCACAATTTAATTAACTTTATGATGTTTGATTATCTCTTGGTATAAACTGATATGCTGCTAGAATGAATTAATCCAGGAACATTGCCTAAAGGTTGGCTTACTGGATTCTTTCAATTTCTGTGTGAACTTACCGAGAGACGTGTGCATAAAACGATAACTCCAAAATAATCTGTTTGGCACAGAACATTGATAGTTTATATCATGAAGTCTTAGATTAGGGAGTTCGACAGTCACGAAATTAGAAAAAACATGCTTTCATCACAAAGTCCAGATCATGCCACATTTAGCCTGTTTGGTTTTTTGACATTGGTCATTATATGTAGATGTAATGTGATAGATGGATGGACTGTGATTGACTGGGGATTGCTTGGTCGTTATATCAAATTGTCCAGCGGTAGTTCTGGCAGTGTAATACACGGTGATAGGACTAGCAACTACATTTTACAGTGATGGGCAGGGTGTTTATCGGTAGCTGTTGTGATGTTCATTGTTCTATCAGTTAACCTCAAAGTCTCGTTAGATAAATGAACTTGTAGTGATCTGTATTACCGGTAAGAGCTAGTGAAATTTGTTCAATGTAATGTAAGTTTTGAACTGGCCACTTATTGCTCAGATGCCTAGATCTAAATAACCTAGATAATGTTGGTTGGCCTGTGAAAAGTTGAACAATTTACATGAAATGCCAAGCATCAATCTTAACAGATGTTTTTATATTTTATATATTTTTTTTCATTCTAGTGCAGCACAGCCAATCATAATGTGGCGTATGATGGCCATGGTAATTGCCATAGTGATTGTCTTGTGAATTATGAGATGGTCATGTAGTGATGTGATGGTCACTTGTCGGTCAATTCTTAGCTGGAGTAGAGGTGTCAGCATTCCAGATTGTAATGGAGTCTGATGTTATCCTAGCAAGAATGTAGTTGTAATAAACTGCACAGCATGTGTAGTTGGTAGATATTCTATTAATGTCACATCTTGAGCTAAGAATTAGTTGCCATTGTCATTCTAATTATTTTTGTTGTTTATCAATGGTCGGTATAAAGAGGGTTGATTGAAGCAAGTATTCTACTAAAGTCAGGATTTAAAAGATGACCTTTCTTTAATTTAAAACTAAGTAGATAATACAAACACACTGAATAGAAGGTGAGTCTAGTAATATTGATGAGAAGAAACTGATCACACATGAGTACTAGTAAACTGCTCAAAAACTAAAACTTTGCGAATCAGACCGTCCAGTGCATTAAAAGCCCTTTAGATTCATTGGGCTTTAAAGGTCGTCATGCCCCACCACTAAAAAGGAGGCGGTGTATGTTATATTGTCCGATATTTTGATACTTTTTGGAGTTGATGCTCTTTGAACATAGCAGTATCTATCAGTTTCGTGTCTTGTTTGTTTGTATTGGAGTTTAAAGGCCCAGTAAACACTTTTAGGTCATTTTTGAGCCGGTCAGTTTACCTATCCACACTTTTCCTGGGCAGGCCTATATGTAAACGGTAAACCAGCACAGTGCACATTCTTTTGCAAGAAACTGGCAACTTCCCTTCTTGAATCAGCAGAAGGGAGAGAATGACCATAGCAACGATTTCATGATCAATCTCCATGAAAGAATGTTGCCGACCCCAGCAGGTATCGAAACTTAGTCCTGATCATTAGTCAGACGTGCATCCGACTGAGCTACAGAGGCTGGCTATAAGTTTCGTGTCCGCTTCATAACTGCTACCATTTGAGATATTTTCACTAAACTTCAGACATTTAGAGCACCATGAGATGACCTGCAGAACATTTGAACCATAACTTTTAGAGTTTTTGCCCCTTGAACCCAACCCCGCCCATCAGGGATTGAGGAAAATAGATTGGGCTGCATGCTGCTTCCACGCAGAGGTGAAACCGACCACACAGGAGTACTGGTAAACAGCTTCGGTTTTAAGCCTACCCGCGTATAGTGTTGCAAGTCTGACAGTCCATGCATATAAACGCTATTGGTTTCATTGGACGGCAGGGCTTGAGATGTCATTTCATCTGAATAGTGGGTAAAAGTCCCATAAAATTGGAAGCAACATCTCCAAAATGGCCTATACATTGTTGACGGTGACGTTATACCTCAAATCAAACAAAAGATTGTCCCTTGAACAATATCCATCAATCCATGAAAACTTTTCTTCGGTCATTTCACACTGAAGATGCTTCAAGAATTGCAGTTGTCAGTTTTGGGCGGAATTGTTCAGTGTACTGCTTACCGTGGTGCAGTGGTTACGCTACTCGCCTTGTAAACCGGGGATCGCAGGATCGATCCCGGGCTTCTCCAGACTTTCGGATGAGTCTTTAAACCGAGGTCCCGTCTCCGTATGACCTTAGCTGTTGGTGGGACGTAAAACTAAAACTCACTCAGTGTACTGCTTGGGAAAATTAATGGTTTGGTAAACTGACCGGCTCAGTGCAAGCATGTGTTGACTGGATGTCACACTCCAAACTAGCTTGAGCTTTGTATGCCATAATTGGTTCCAAATAATTTTGACAAAGCCCGTTACCACCTTGTAAATCTGGAGCATTGATTGGTTGCTATGGCAAATTGTTTCCATAGACTGATGATGGGGAAAATTGAAAAATGGCATTTACTGCCAATTAAGTCACCAGATATTTTGACCAAACAATAATAGAAATGTTTCTTGAGTAAACTTCTTTCAGCCATATGCTTTTATGCCAACATGAGGGTCCCCCAGGTTGTGTCGGGGCCATGTCCCAACCCCAACATTTCATTTGATCATATAAAAAGATAAAAGATAAAGAAGACCTATTTAATGTTGTATATCATAAACAAATACCATAAGCTCTGTAGAGCTCTTATTGTGACAATGTATCATTAACACTTACCTGCCTTCACTTATTAGCTCACCTAGAGCACAGGTCAGCTGATGCCGTGGCCTGTTGTCCATTGTTAGCTTTGAACATTTTCGACAACTCTTCCCAAACCGGAAGTCAGATTAAGCTGATACATGGAGATTCAGATTTGCTAAAATGGTTCCGTTTGGATTTACAAGATTGCTGCTATGGCAGCCCTCTTGAAATTCATCAAACAACCTCTCCCAAACCAAGTTGAGCTGACCTGATGGAAGAGTGAGTGAGTGTTTCAGTTTTACGTCCCACCAACAGGTAAGGTCATACGGAGACGGGACCTCGGTTTAAAGAGAAACCTGATGGAAGGTGTGTGTGTGTGTGTGTGTGTGAATTCGGGTTTAACGTCACTTTCAACAATTTTTCAGTCATATCACGACGGTGTCTGGTTGCGACAAGGAGCTCAATGCTTACGTTTATAGTGCTGCCTCACTGAAGTATCATGTCCCAGACACATTACATGATACCACACCCAGTCACATTATCCTGACACTGGATCGACCAGTCCTAGCTCTACCCCGTGCCAAGCGAGGAGCAGCTAGTACCATTTTTAACGACTTTGATATGTCGCGGCCCGGGATCGAACCCGAGACCTCCCGTTCCCCGGAGCGGACACTCTACCAACTGAGCTATCGGGGCCGGTCTGATGGAAGGTATCGGGGGTTACATGGAGATTCAGATTTGCTAAAAAGTCCATTCTGATATCCAACATGGCCGCCATGGGGGCCATCTAGAAATTCTTAAAATGATATCTCCTCCCAAACTAACGGTTGAATTGAGCTGAAACATGATAGGGAGGCATCAGGGTGACATTTAGATTTAGATTTGCTCAAATTGTTCCTTTTCAATAGCGAAGATGGCCACCGTCGTTGGTGGCCACCTTGAAATTCTTCAAACGACATCTCCCGAACCAAAGTTCGAACTGAGCTGAAACTTGATGGGAGGCATCAGGTTGAAATGGAGATTCAGATTTGCTAAAATCATTTCATTCAGATATCCAAAATGGCAGCCATCTTGAAATTCTTCAAATGACATTCCAAACCAAAGGTTGAATTGAGGTGAACTTGATTGGAGGCATCAGGATGACATGGAGATTCAGATTTGCTTAAAATGTTCCATTCCGATATCCAAGATGGCTGCCATCTTGAACTTCTTTTATAGAACATATTCAAATGCATCACGATAACACACCCGTATGCCATAGTGCATTTTTCACATCTCCAAAATGGCTACTTGTCTGATGAAAATCTATGATATTTGTCTTACTTATACTGCAAACATAGGTTGTGAGTGCTGGTTAGAACCGCCTCATTGAGGCAATTCTAACGAGTACCCACAACCTATGTTTTGGAGCAGAAATAAGAAAAATAATGTTTACCCCCATAAACCCCAGTTTTCTCTATATAAGGTGTGTTTATGGGGGGGGGGGGATCCAGTGTTCAATCTAGGATTTGGTGTTAGGGGCACTTGGGCCCACAGACCTTGCAAAAGGGGACCATTTGAAAATTTAGGGGGTCCATAGATTATACTAAATTTAGCTGCAAGATCCATCTTTAGTTTGAAATTTAGGTTGCATGATAACGAGGGCCATGATGGCCCTGGATCGCTCACCTGATCCATAGAGTAACAAGAGGCCCATGGGCCACTATGCTCACCAGAGCTCAGGCGGGTACTGCCCACTGGCAGCCATATATGTCTTTAATTTATTGATTATAAAGTCTCCCAAACGAACACCCTTTTCCAAATGAGCACCCATGTGGACTTTGTATCTGAAATATTAGGCCTTTTATTTAGTGGAGGGGTTGGACATGGACCCAACAGAGCCCAGGTTGGTATCACTGAATGCATCTTATCATAATGAACAAGAATATATATGGTTTAGGTGTGTGGATGTTGCTGAGATATAAGGCCTTTTAAGCTGTGGAGGGGTTGGAGCATGGCCCTCGCAGACCCCAGGAAATCTAGGATTGTTGTCCTTGAATGTGTCTTATCATTAAGGAACAAGAAAATTATATTGTTTAAGAGTTAGGATCTGAACTGTTTCTGAGATATGAGGCCCTCTTATGAAGTGAAAAGCAGAGGAATGGCCCCTGTGGACCGCCAAGTTGGTGTGACTGAATGCATCTAATCACAAGGAACAAGAATATATATGATTATGAGGTGGGGATCTTAATGGTGTCTGAGATATATGGCCTTTTATGAAGTTGAGGGGGTGGGAGGCATGGCATCACACATTGCCCTAGCACAAAGAGACCCCAGGTTGATGAGACTGAATGAGTCTTATCATAAGGAACACAAGTATACATGCATAAGGGGTGGGGATCTGAGCAGTTTCTGAGATATATGACATTTTATGAAATGGCAGGGTTGGACATGGCCCTGATGCACCCCAGGAGACCCCTAGGTTGGAATCACTGAATGCATCTTATAAGGAACAAGAATATATATGGTTTAGGGGTGGGGAGCTAAACCGTTTCCGAGATATTAGGCCTTTTATGCAATAGAGGGGTGGGACATGGCCCGGGCAAATCCAAGGGGGCCCAACAGGTTGCGGTCACTGAATGCGTCTTATCATAAGAAACAAGAATATATATGGTTTTGGGGTGGGGATCTAAACGGTTTTTGAGATATTGGGCCTTTCAAGAAGTGGAGGGGGTGGGGTATGGCCCGGGCACATCCCAGGGGACCACCAGGTTGGTGTGACTGAATGCGTCTTATAAGAAACAAGAATATATACTGTTTTGGGGTGGGGATCTGAAAGGTTTCGGAGATATATCCCCTTTTATGAAGTGAAGGGGTGGGGTATGGCCCCGGCACACCCCGGGAGCCACCTAGGTTGGTATCACTGAGTGAGTCATAAGAAAATATATGGTTTAGAGGTGGGGTTCTGAACTGTTTCTGAGATATTGGGCCTTTTACGAAGTGGAGGGGTGGGGCAAGGCCCGGGCACATCCCAGGAGACCCCTAGGTTGGTGTGACTGAATGCGTCTCATCATAAGATAGGACACGGATGCCCCCGCCTGAAAATATGTCTGTTCATATCAATCCATAGAATGGGCCTCTGTGGCCTAGTGGTTAAAATGCTGACTCTTGATCATTAGGACTCTCACCGCTGTGGTTCGAGCCTCGCGCGGGTCACATGTGAGACGCCAAGTTCTGCAACGGAAGGTCAGATGGGTTTTCTCCGGGTACTCTGGTTTTCGCCTACCTTTGATTAACGATCGGCTCGATATGAGTGAAATAATCTTGAAAGGGCCGTAAAACCAAAACCAAAAAAAAAAAAACCCATAGTAAGTTATTGACGGTGTTCAAGTTTTGGACCTTTTTTTAATTCACATTTGACCTCTAAGTATGACATTGACCTTGGAGGCAAGGACCTTGGTTTTGTGTGAGGCAGATTGTCTCATGATGGCCAACATTTCTGCCAAGTAATTTCAAAATCCATTCAGAAATAAGAAAGTTATTGACTGTGTTTAAGTTTCGGACTAATTGTCTATGCTGTTTGCAATTGTATATACCAAATGCATGCCGCAAAAGTATGTCGCAACATGTGGGAAAATGCAAATTTTCCGCAAAAAGTCCATTTGTTCGCAATTGTCTATGCTGCATCTCTGTGGCAGGTTTGGAAAGAGTAGCTGAAACTGCCGGTAGCCCCGACCAAAAATGCGCTATAGTAATTCTATTGCACCCCACTTGTGGAACCCACCCGGGGGCGGGTGGGTGGGCCCCACATTATTGCGGGTGCGGGGATGAAAAATAATTTTGTCCCAGAACCCCCACTCTCTATACTACTCCAGGTCTTTGATATTTGCATTGTAGCTTCATCTAGTGGACCTTTTCCAAGATTGTTCAAATTATAGCCTTTGTTGATATTTGGTATGAAGCTTCACCTTTTTAGACCCCCAGGGGGGGGGGGGGGCTAATAGGATGGACATTGTCCGTTCTCATCTGCGTCATCGTCGTTTACACTTTCAAACGACATCTCTAAAGCCACTGGACCGATTGGGCCCAAATTTTATTGGAAGCATCCTTTGGCTGGGGGATTGAAAGTTTTTTTGTTTTTTTTATGAAAATAGGCTTATTAGTTTGGTTGCAATGGCAACTTAGATTTTCCATAGACTTTTAAAGGGGGAATATTGAAAAACGGCGTTTACTGCCAAGTCATTGCAGATATTTTGGCAAAACTTTTATAGAACTATTCCTTGAGGGGACGTTTTAGCCACATGCTTTTATACCAATCTGGGAGTCCCCCAGGGTGTGCCAGGGCCATGCCCCACCCCCTCAAGTGCATAAAACGCCATATATCTCAAGAACCATTCGGATCCCCACCCCTAAACTGTATATTCTTTTTATGCCTTAAACGCAGTCAATAACTCTTATTTCTGCATGGATTTTGAAATTACTCTGTAGAAATGTTGACCATCATGGGACGATGTGCGCGTGCAAAACCGTGGCCATTACCTCCAAGGTTAGGGTCATACTTAGAGGTCAAAGGTAAAAAAAACAGACTTTTTGCAGAAAATTTGCATTTTTCCACATGTTGCAACATACTTTTGTGACATACTTCCGGCATATACAATTGCAACTAGCATATAGACAAATGCATCTGGTATATGAGAACGCAAAACTGCGAGATGACCTTGCGGAGCTGGAGGCCGAAAACGCAAAACTGCGAGAAGACCTTGCGCGGTTGGCCCTCCTGCGGGGAAGGACGAAGTGCCTAAAGAAGGGGACGAAGGTATAGCGCCTTTCAACGGACATAGAGGAACAAAAACGAAATACAGGTACTATAGTGCATTTTTAGTGCATTTTTGGTCGGGGCTACCGGCAGTTTCGGCTACTTTTTGCAGACCTGCCACAGAGATGCCTGCGAGAGGAGAGGCGGCCATTTTTCGTGTAGCCCAATTTCAATTTATACAAACAGTGCCCAAAAACATCTCTAGCAACTGTACACTAGATCTACTATGGCAGTGCAAGCAACAGATAGCTTTCTGTTTTACTTGCCAGAATTAGAAATAAATGCAGCAACTTATTCCATGACCTTTATATTAATCACTTAATACCTAACCCTAGTTATAGTTGCTCCGATGATATCGAAGATGCAGACCATTACTTCTTTAGGTGTTCAAATTATAAGGGGTATCCACACACCTTCTCCAAAAGAACGCGCACAAGAGCAATCTTGTATCAGACATCTCCAAGGTCGACCATCTGGTAGGGAACCTAGGCCGCACCCACCTGCGTCCCCTCCCCGGCATTCCAACATTCGTCAATGTCTACGTCTTCGGCTACCTGCACTGCGAGGACTGTGTTCCATTTCGGACGACTCTCTTGCACAACCGTAGAGGACAACTCCACAAAAAACATCGTTGCGTGGATTTCTACCCCCGTCTGCAAGAGCTGGGGACAGCCCCCCGACGGCAAAGCTTGCCGCTACATACAAACATCCTCCACACGCACGCGGCCCGAGAGGCTGCCGAAGGCGGTGTCATCCTAGAGAAAGTCTCAAGGATCGAGTACGACACAGACAGAAAGGCGCCAGCAAAGTGGCGAGAGATCTACCCGGAAACAGAACCGGCCGGCCTCTTCGTGGCGAAGGTAAATGTCTCCGAAATCCCTATGGTCGAGTTGCAGGACTCCTTACCGGCCTTCAAACGCCTGCTCTTGGGCCACGGCTAAGAGGAGGCCTGGGAGAGGGCTGTCGATTGGGCCGCGGCCGACTTCGGGTTCCGCGCATGCCCCATCTTCCGGCTAGACATTCTGGGGGTCGACGAGGCGGGTGTAGAGTTGGGACCACGCCGATGCTATACCAAGGACGACAATGCAGGCACAATCTTGGCGGCCATCAAACGTCCTACACAGCTGCATCCAAACGGTCCCAACCCGGGAATCCTCCTACCCCCCTCTACCTCGGTTTCGTGGGTTTGGAGAACCGAGGAGTGACCTCCCAGTTTTCTAGATGGGAAACCTTTTTGTCCTGCGTGGGCCAGGGTTTTCTGCAAATACACAACAGATACACAATAGGTGTATAGCTGGTACTTGGCAAATGCACAGCAATGTTTGGCAAAGTGCACAGCTTGTACTTGGCAAATGCACAGCAATGTTTGGCAAAATTGGCACAAACCCACCAAAAAAAAGCACTTTCCTTGGATGCCAAGCACTTTCCAGCAAAGAGAAGCACTTTCATGGAAAGGAAAACACTTTCCTGGATTTCCCATCTAGAAAACTGGGAGGTCTGGGAACAAACTATGCCTTCCAAACGGAAACCATCCCAAGACGAGATCCAGGAAATCCACTCTCTGCATGGCAAGCTGTCTGCAGCCGAGGCGAAGAAGCGCTTTGGCATCTGGTTCATGAGGCTCTGCAAGATATGGCGAGACCAGCCTGCCTCTGCCGTTGCAAAGCAACAGCAAACTGCTAGTGGTCCCGATGTTCCCTTTGAAGATGCCGTTTGTTCCGGTGGAACAACTGCATGAGACCGCGGGTCCGAATGTCGAGGACTTCTACACGTTGCTGCGCAACAGCCTGGGCCAACTCTAGTCCCGCCTAGAGCGAGCCACAGGCCTGTTTGTGGCAGTATTGGCTGCTCTGGAGCAGGGGGAAGACAAAGAAGAAGACGAAGATCTAGAAGAGAGGAAAAATCAGGAGGCCCATAAAAGATAACCGGGCGGTCCTCAAGAAAATAGAGCAAATGGTAGATATTGCCCGAGGATGGGTATACATTTCCATTGCCGCCGCGGTTGTCTGGGCGGTGGTCGCAAAGACCTGGAACCATTTAGGCTCCGCCACACACGAACAAGCCGTCTAACACCAACCGGCCAGCCGTTGTTCCAGAACATCTAGCGCAGAAGCAACTGCCGGTCAGGCATCCCTTCTACATTGAATAGGCCACCCACCGGCACAAACCCCTCCCCACGTAGGACAAAAAAGCACCCATATTCTGCACAGCTCGTGGAGGGATTGTATGGCAGATGGCCAGTGTGGAGGCTATGGATACCGTCCTGTCCTTCCTCTTTGTATGCATTGTTTTTCTGCCTGCAGAGGATGGGGCTCCCCTAGTTGCGAATGTCCGAAGACCACCAAGTACCTACCAAGTCAAAGCTGGAGCTGGCGGGTGCCCAAAGACCCACAAAGTCGAAGCCTGGAGCTGGGGAGAAGATCACTGGTGGGAGCCAGGGGGTTGCTCAACTAGGCGGCGCTATTTTTTTCAGGTGACAGCAAAGCTTTGAGGCACCAAGCGGAGCCTCTGTGTTGCCAATTCGCTTTGCCAAGCTTTGCCTTGGAACATTTGGACGAGAATTTGTGTATAGTGTATATATCCGCAGAGCAAGAGCTCAAAGTCCCCAAGAATCTCCAAGTATCTTGGCAAGAGCTGGCCAAACAACTACTTGGTTCCACTCGGAAGCAAAGAAAAGCAGCAGGTATCGAAGTAGTCCGCAGAAGGAGGTGCACGCCACGCTTTCCTTTCGAGCTGTTCCAGGAGCAGCAAAGGCATATGAAAATGGGCCCCGAGAAGCAAGTTCGCGAGTCGCTGGAGGACCTAGAGTTTGCTGTGCGAACTGCGGCAGTTGGAGAGAGCAGCGCTACCATATTGGGACTTATTGATGCAGAAACAGCAAAAAAATGGTTGGGGTGGGAGTTGGGGGAGCTCTACGCCGTTGGCCGTTGCCGGGGAGTTTTCTTCTGCATCTGTGGGCGGACAGTGGTGGTCTAGACGGTGTTCTCTTTGCGAACTATAGCAAGGGTGGCAAGGCGGTCCTTCGGCAGTGTCGGGAAAGTGTGCTTTTTGCAACACTTCGATACCACCGATCGTTGCAACCTCCCTCTCGAGTTAGTGCCCGTAGGTTGGCGTTTCCACATCCGTCCCAGGCTCTCCATCCTCGCCCACTGGAACCAGGAAGAGCAGAATGCGAGGTGCGTCGCGGAAGGTAGTCCAAGCGTAGCGTCGGCAGATGTGTTCGCCAGATGTAGATTGAGTGCTTTCTTGGAGCTCTTGGGATTTGGGGGTTGGACCTCCAGGAGACGAGACTGCTGCTCTGCCTCCAGCAGAATCTGGTGCTCCTGCTCTTTCGGCAAGAGCCTGGAGGGCGGCCAGTCGTGGGGGGTTCTTGGGCAACGACGACCTGGATTGGGTTCCAAGAGACCATGCGGCAGTCTCACGACTGGAAGACCTAAGAGTATCTCGATCTCCAGCCCGGAGAGCCTGCCAGCACCGATGGGAAGGACCCAGAAGGTTGTCTTCCCGTACTTGACTGTGTCAGACTCTAAGGAGTTGGACCACCCATCAAGCTCCTTTTGATTCCCTATGTCGCCCATACACAAGTTGCGGCACCCAACTTCGTTGGTAGTTGCTTTGCAACTTTCTTTGCAGCCGCGCAGCACAACTCTCGGCGATGTTGCTTTGGAACGTCTGTATCCCAGGACGAGCTACTTGTGTATTCCGAAGGAAGAGTCTATGTCCGCCACCTTGCCAGACGGGCCTCGCAGGGTGTCTTCGACCTCGTTGCGTTTCTGGTGCGATTTTTCCGTGTATCATCTGTGTCCGCCGACCACTTTGGAGAGGCGCTCCAACTCATCAGCCCGACGCCGCTGCTCTTCCTTGTGTTGCCGCTGTTCTGGCTCTAGTCAGCCCCCCTACGGCATTCGCCGAGTCACGGATGCTCTGGAGATGCTTCTTACTGGTCGAGAGAGTAGATCTCGCGATTCTGCGCAATTTCGGACACCTCGTGGAGGTGGAAGGCCAAGGTCTCTACGCCGATCGCATGGCTTTTCTCTGTTCTCCAAACCCACAAAACCGAGGTAGAGGGGGGTAGGATTCCAGGGCCGGCACCGTTTGGATGCAGCTGTGTAGGCCGTTTGCTGGCCGCCAAGATTGTGTCTGCATTGTCGTCCTTGGTATAGCATCGGACCGGTCCCAGCTCTACACCCTCCTCGTCGGCCGCGACCACTCCACAGCCCTCTCCCAGGCCTCTTTGTCTGCGTTTGCTGTGGTGGGTCTGATCAAGACACCCGAGACATGGCCTGTTGTGTGTGCGTACCAGGCGATGAATATTGACCTCTGCGGATGGTCAGCCAGGACAAGGCACAGGTCGAGGAATGCGGCCAGATTCTCCCACTGCTTTGCTGGTGGTTGGACTACAAACAGACCTTGTTCCTCTGGTAGATCCAAGGGAGTGGCCAGGGCCAAGGCCTCTGCCACTACCTCGTGGGCTGTCCGTCGAGAGGTCTCCCCCACGGCAGGGGTACAGAGAGACTTCGATGCGAGTGCAGCCCCGGGCCTGTACATCGGGATGCAAGAAGGTGTGGCTCAGATGTGTGTTCGGACAGTCGACATAGTCGGCTAGATGGTCGCCTATTGGCTCGTGGAACTCGACTGCCTCGATATTCGACACGACCTTGTTTCACAACTTTGGACAGTGTACCCTGCTTTGATCATGTGCACCCACGTGCAGACATGGTCCCCCGCGCTGTTGGTGTTTGCTAGTATCGTTGACACCTGTGCGGGCATGGCAGAGGCCTGGTCGCCTTGCTCCCGGAAGCCTTCCGACACGCAGAGGTGGTCCACGAGGGCCTCCCGATCGAGGACCCCCCGAGAAATCTTGTGTGTAGTCGATGCAATAGAGACCATAGCCGTGGGCCAAGAGTAGGCGTTCGAAGGCCGGCAAGGAGGCCTGCAACTCGACAATAGGGATTTCGGAGACATCTACCTTTGCCACGAAGAGGCCGGCCGGTTCTGTTTCGAGGTAGAGCTCTTGCCACTTCGCCAGCGCCTTTCTGTCGGTGTCGTACTCGATCCTGGAGACTCGCTCTGATGGCACCCCCTTCGGCATTCTCTCGGGGCTGCGAGCGTGTGGAGGATGTTTGTATGTAGCAGCGAGCTGTGCCTTCAGGGTCTGTCCCCATGCTCTCGCGGAAGGCGATAGAAATCCGCGCAACGATGTTTTTTGCGGAGCTGTCCTCTCCGGTGGTGCAAGAGAGGCATCCGAAATGGAACACAGTCCTCGCAGCGCAGGTAGCCAAAGACGTAGACATCGTCGACGAATGTTGGAAGGCCGGGGAGGGGACGCAGGTGGGTGTGGCCTAGGTTCCCTGCCAGATAGTCGACCTTGGAGATGTCCGATACAAGATTGCTCTAGTGCGCATTCTCTAGGAAAAGGTGTGTGGATACGGCTTTTTCGGACCGTAGGCCCATGGCCTGGAATGTTGCTTGCACTGCCATAGTAGATCTAGTGTACAGTTGCTAGAGATTCATACCAAATATCAAAGACCTAGGCCTTGTGGTTTCAGAGAAGATTTCGCAAGATTTTCCCTATCATCACGAAAACACGCCTATATAATTTTGACCCCCTTGAACCCCACTTTCCTATAATAAAACTGGGGTTTCCAGGGGTATACCTTTTTTCTGCTCTAAAATATACATTGTGCGTACTCGTTAGAACCGCCTCATCGAGGCGGTTCTAACGAGTGCCCACAATCTATATTTTGAACAGAAATAAGAAAAATATTACAATTGTTCATCATAAAATTTTCATTTTTTTCGGCGATAAAGGTGGCAACGTATTTGTATAGGCGGGTTTGCGTACTGATAAGTATGTAAAACCAGAGGGGCCCCGGAGCGGGAGCATTTTTGGCCCCAGGGCTATGATTTGAACAATCTGGGTAGAGGTCCACAAGATGAAGCTTCATACCACATATCGAAGACCTGGCCCTTGCAGTTTCAGAGAAGAAAAGATTTTACCTATGTAAGCCCATGCAAAAAAAGGGCCCCAGGGCGGGGGCATTTTTGGCCCCAGCACTATAATTTGAACAATCTTGGTAGGAGTCCACTCGAAGCTTCATCACAAATATCAAAGACCTGGGCCTTGTGGTTGGTTGGTTGATTTGAGGTTTAACGTCCCCGTCAACACTGTAAAGGTCATTTTGGAGACGTTGCTTCCAATTTTGTGGGACTTTTACCCGACATTAAGACGAAATGACATCTCAAGCCCTGTTGCCCAATGAAACCAATAAGGTTTATTAGCATGGACGGTCCGCCTCGCACCGCGGTTCCTGGACAGGCTTAGATCCTCTAAGCAGTTTACCAGTACTAGTGTGCGGGCCGGATTCAGCTCTGCGTGGAAGCATCATGCAGCCCATATATTTCTTCAAGCCCCTATGAGCGGGGGGCCTTGGGCCTTGTGGTTTCAGAGAAGAAAATTTTTTAAGTTTTCGGTGAAAAGAATCTTTTTTTTACTTCTGTGGCGGGGGCATATTTGGCACCAGCATTTAATTTGAACAATCTTGGTAGGGGTCCACTAGATGAAGCTTCATACCAAATATCAAAGACCTGGGCCTTGCGGTTTCAGAGAAGAAGATTTTTAAAGATTTTCCCTATATAAGCCCATGCAAAAAAGGGCACTGGGGCAGAGGCATTTTTGGCCCCAGCACTGTAATTTGAACAATCTTGGTAGGGTTCCACTAGATGAAGCTTCATACTAAATATCAAAGACTTGGGACTTGCGGTTTCAGAAGAAGATATTCCCTATATAAACCCATGTTAAACCAAAGGGCCCCGGGGCGGGGACATTTTTGGCCCCAGCACTATAATTTTGAACGAGCTTGGTAGGGGTCCACTAGATGAAGCTTCATACCAAATATCCAAGACCTTGGCCTTGCGGTTTCAAAAAAGATTTTTAAAGATTTTCCCCACATAATCCTATGTGAAACCAAAAGGACCCGGGGCGGGGGCATTTTTGGCCCCAGCAGTATAATTTGAACAATCTTGGTAGGGGTTCACTCGATGAAGCTTCATAACAAATATAAAAAACCTGGGCCTTGTGGTTTCAGAGAAGATTTTTTAAGTTTTCGGTGAAAAAAATCTTTTTTGGCTTCTGTGACCAAGATGTGAAACAGACCTGAATAATTTGAACAACTTTGAAAGGGGACCACCTAAGGATCATTCCTATGAAGTTTGGTCAAAATCCGATCAGTGGTTTAGGAGGAGATGTCGTTTGAAGAAATTATTTATGGATGCATGGACCCACTGACGACGGACAAAAAGTGATCACAAAAGCTCACCTTGTCACTATGTGACAGGTGAGTAAAAATGGATACAAACAAGTTAGACAACTTAAAATTTTTAGAATTTTGTCCGATACATGTATGTTTTCCCCTTCTTTGCCAGTATAGAGTAGAAGGTTTGTATATTTGTTATATTTTGAAGAAAATCTAATTAAATTTATTTCAAGCAGATAAAAATAGCCATCGGAAGAGATGGCAAATCCACCGACCAAAAGCCAATATGGCCTTCAAAAATTTGTTCACCAATAGAAAGTGCACCAGAATTAAACCAGCAATATATCACAAAAGTATTGCAGTTATGGCCATCACAAGATTATATTGTCAGGGGAGATAACTAAAAAACCAGGGCACTCAGAAATGTGGTTCTTGCGCATGACATGCCTGCTTAAGCTCATGTACATCTGCATCAAGTACCACCAATATGTCTCAAAGGGTATTGGAGGTACGATGATCACAAGTTTGACAAAGTACCATCAGTATGTCTCAAAAGGTATTGAGAGATATGGTGATCACAAGCTGGTCATACTGTTACATTGGAAGGGTAGATAACTCAAATACCACAGCACCAACAGTTGTGGTTCTTGCACATGACATCCCTTCTGTACCTTGTATACAATTGTGCCAAGTTCCTTCAATATATCTCAAAGGGTGTTGGGAGCTATAGCCATCACAAGGTTATATTGCCAGGGGAGATAACTAAAAAACCAGAGCACCCAGCGTTGTAATTCTTGAGCATGACACACCTGCTTAACCTCATGTACATCTGCATCAAGTACCACCAATATGTCTCAAAGGGTATTGGAGGTACGATGATCACAAGTTTGTCATACTGTTATATTGGAAGGGGAGATAACTCAAATATCAAAGCACCCAAAGTTGTGGTTCTTAGGCATGAAGCGCAGTCTCAACGTTGTATACAACTGTGCCAAGTACCATCAATATATCTCAAAGGGTACTGGAGTTTATGGCCATCAAAGGTTATATTGTCAGGGGAGATAATTAAAAACCCAGGGCATCCAGAGTTGTGGTTCTTGCACGCAACACACCTGCTTAACCTCATGTACAACTGTACCAAGTATCATCAATATATCTCAAAGAATGTTGGAGATGTGGCCATCACAAGGTAGTGAGTGATTCTATATTTTTGGAAGGGGAGATAACTAAAAATCCATGGCACCCAGAGCTATGGTTCTTGTGCATGACACACCGTCTCAGCCTTGTGAACAACTGTGCCAGGTATCATCAATATATCTTAAAGGGTATAGGAGTTATGGCCATCACAAAGTTGCATCTACGGACGGACTGATGGACAGACAGATGGACGGACGTCAGGCTGATCGCTACATCTCCCAAACCTATTCGGCCGGGGGATAAAAACTGCAAAATAAATAGCGTCTGTTCCAGTATTTTGCTTTAGTTCGGTCCAGTATTTAGCGCAAGCTGCCCTCTTTTGTACGACGTGAACATATCAAGTACAGACCGCACAAAACATGGCCACATCCGCAGTAAACAAATCGATATGCAAAAAAAAAAAAAAACAGGATTGTTGTGGGTAAAACAAATAAAACATTGTTTTTACTGTGCATTATGGTTCGTACAACATACATACAGTTTATGATGAACTCGTAAAGTTGTACAAGACAGCCAAAAATCATAAAAACAAACTCTTGATTGAAAAGGCACAAACTTATCTTGCGCCCGATGGGCCCAAGGAATGTTTTCCAGTGTGCCTTTCATGCAACTAGAAATGCGTCCATAGGACACTGATGCCCCCGCCTGAAAATATGTCCTATGTTTGTATTAATCCATAGAAAGTTACTGACAGTGTTTTAAGTTTTGGACCCTTCTTTTCACATTTGACCTCTAATAAATGACCTTGACCTTGAGGTAAGGACCTTTATTTTATGTAAGGCAGATAGACTCATGATGGCCAACATTTCTGCCAAGTAATTTCACAATCCATCCAGAAATAAGAAAGTTATTGAAAGCGTTTAAGTGTCAGAAGGACGAATGGATGAACGAATGAACGGACGGCACTATATGCCATTCCACCATTCTTAGAATGGCGGGGGCATAAAAAGGTGGCCCAGGGCGCAATGGTGCAGCCTAGATAGAACACTGGTGTTCGTTTCTGGGACTTGTTCACATGATGGACCTCCTCCCAAACCAAAGGTCGAATTTAGCTGAAACTTGATGGCAGGCATGGGGACAACATGGAGATCGAGATTTGCCACAATCTTTCCGTTCTTATATCCATTCTTCAAAGGAATTGATCTGAAACTTGATAGGACGCATCAGGGTGACCTGGAGATTCAGATTTGCCAAAATCGTGCCATTCTGGTATCCACGATGGCCGCCATCTTAATTCTTCTAACATCTCATCTCCCAGATTCAGAATTGCTAAAGGCAATGTGATCTAATAGACGGAACGACCACCAAGGCACAGTATAAGCCTGATCCAGGTGAGCGATTCTGGCTGATTTGGGCCTCTAGTCTTCCTACGACTACACCTGATAATTTGAGTGTCAGCCAAGAACCATTTTCACGCCTTTGGTGCAAAAAGGCTAAAAACTTGTGCAGTGGAATCTGTAAGTTATCCTTGTGCAGTGGAACTAAGATAAGTCCTTAAAGAAAAATGTAATAGTAAGTTGCTCATATAATGACCAAATGGAAATCAAACAAGCTGTGTGGGGAACACAATTAAGACTTCATAATTTAATTTTTGTGTCGATTTTCTAGACTGTATCAAACTCTTACCCAGATTTCGTGTTAAAAATGTTTTGATTTCCCTACAATGATTGGGGACCACAGAAATGCTCTGTCTATATCCACATTGCTCGCTCAACATCTCCAGAATCCTCCAACAGACTTCCACGAAACCCTGGCCAAATATTCCTTTAAGTGGGCTGACGCGCAGAACCCATAAATAAACTATGCAGATTCGGTCACAAGTTTGAATCTGAATTTCGTGCCCACTCTCTCTTGCAGCCACGGAAGGATTTTCAGTAAACTTTGGCCAAACATACCCCACCAGTCTGAATCCCTGAATCCTGTGCCTGCTCCACACCCTGTAGGACTCCCATTGGCCTAACTGAGTATGTGCAAAAGCCCTAACTCAACCACGCCAACCTAATGTGAAGCCACAACTGCAGGTCACCATTTTGAGCCTTGAATTTCCTATACATTTTATTATCTCTTTAACCCCTGATTCCCACCAGCCCTGGTCAAACACCGCCACAGTGAGATGTGCAGAACGCATAACCACATGATGACAACACGAGTTGAAGGCCATAGCTGAAGACCACGAGTACGAGCACCGAACCCCATGTCCGCTCCATATCTATTTCACCCTCTGGAAGATTTTCATTCAACTTCGGCCAAACACTTGCCAAAGTGAGAAGATGTGCAGAAACTGCAATTCAGTCATGCAGACACATGAGCATGGTCACAATTAAAGGTTAAGAGCCAGATCCTCAAACTTTGGCTCCCCTCCATATCTCCCTACCCGCAGAAGGACCCTCATTCAACTTTGGTCCAATGAAGATCTTAATACATGTATGATATGCTGAACCCACCGCTCAACCATGAAGACTCGCGGCCCCCACCAATCGGGCTTGAAGAAATAAATGGGCTGCATGATGCTTCCATGCAGAGCTGAAACCGACCCGCACACGAGTTCTGGTAAACCGCTTAGGGAATCTAAGCCTGCCCAGGCAATGCGGTGCATGTTAGCCCGTCCATGTTTATAAACCTATTGGTTTCATTGGGTGGCAGGGCTTGAGCTGTCATTTCATCTCAAAGTCGGGTAAAAGTCCCACAAAATTGGAAGCAACGTCTCCAAAATGACCTTAACAGTGTTGACGGGGATGTTAAACCTCAAATCAAATAAAAAACCATGCAGACTCCAGGTGAAGGTCACAAGCTCCAGCCGTTAATTTCCTGTCTGCTCCACATCCCCCGCCCCCCACTCCTTGAAAGATTCTCACTAAACCTAGGTCAAATGAGGGCCAAAATATATTATGAGCAGAACCTGCAACTCAAACATCCAGGGCCAAACTGCGTTGGGGGACACATAGCTGTCCCTCAGCCTGCCCTATTTAATTTTGTAACTGCCAAAAACATTGTTTCAAAATCCGAAAGAAATATTTTTTTACACTAGTCATTAGGTACTTAGTCACTTTTCAATGGAAAGCACCAAATTGGCTAATTGAAGGAGTACACTCTAGCAGCATATCAATAGAATATATTTTAGATCATTAAATAAATGAGTTGAAATGATTGAAAAGCAACTTGTAGCATGACTATCCTGCCCACTTACTAACAGAATTTATCTTTACTTATTTTAATCATTAAATAACTATTTACTAATTTACTAAGCTTTTGATTTTTTTACTTTACAATTATTTTTTTATTATTTATTTATTTACTTAATTTTTTACTTATTTTTTTTTTATCCTTATTAATTTATTTCTTATTTATTCATTATTTAATTCTTATATTATTTATGTTTATTGATTTATTTCTTATTTATTCATTATTTAGTTTTTGTATTATTTATTTATTTACTTTATTTAAAGTCAACAAAACAGTCATTCTACAAGTCCACAAAGTTATCAAAAATTGAACAAGAAAGCAATCCAAAGGACAGCCATATCGCCCTGCCAGACCCCAACCCAAATGCCCAAGCCACAGGTTCCACTCATCATTCCACCTAGGCTATAATTTGAGTAAGGTTCAATGCAAATCTCTCCATGGAATATAGAGCTGACAGGAAACCCCATGGCTCAACCGCGTGATCCTCATCTGCAATCCTCATCCAGAGCCTGCATGGTTAAGCTACAAGTTCACTCTGTCCAACACTACACCAAAGCCCAATGAAAATCCTTCTGATGGCAATGAGATATAGCAGAGAAACAAATCTTGAGGCCCAAACTCCCAACCCCTAACCGTGACCATAACCAAGTGCCAACGCGGCCAAATCACAGGCCCCCACACACCATCCCAATGAGGCAAATGTTTGACCAAAGTCAAACGAAAACCCACCAAGGGGCAAATGAGACAGCGTCGGTATGAAATTCAACGTCCAGACTCCCGACCCCCAACCAGGACCACCACCCAGAGCCGCCACGGTACGATTAGGGACCTGCACACAAGTGCACCGAGGCAAATATTTGACCAAAGCTCGATGAAAACTGCTCAAGTGGCATGGTATAAGAGAAAAAGGGATATAGTTACACGAAATTCAAGGATCAAACTCCTGACCCTCAATTGAGGCCTTCACCTTGAAGCCAAGTCTGGTACCGTACATCAACTCAATTAGGCCAACATTTGTCCAAAGTTTAATGAAAATCCCTCAAGGGGCAAAGGATATTTATGGAATGGACACAAAACCCCAAAACCCAAACAAGTGACCCTAAACTATGAACCTGACCTTGAGTCGGCATAGCCCATCCATGGGCCCCGCACACCAGCTCACTGCAGGAACATTTGATCAAAGTCTTATGAAATTCCATCAAAGCTCTAGGAGATACTGAGCAGACAAGAAAGCATTAAAGACAGACTGACAGGCAAAAGGCACTTCTATAGTCCCCCATCTGCCTTCCTGAAGGGGATAAATGAAAACAAGAATTCCGCAGAAGGCTGAATCGCACCTGCTGGGGGCAAAAGCCTTAGAAGCCACAATCAAAACGTAGTTCTTAGCAGTTGATAGTTGACGTAAAATGTGTCAAAGTCACTGGACAAAAAATTACAGGCCATGGTCACTAGGTCAAGGTACGTGTCGAATCAGTACAAAGAGGACTAGCACTATGCAAGGTTTGGTGGCTGGATGCCATTTATTTTAGGACATATCAAACATTGAAGTAAAATGTGTTAAAAGTCACCAGAGTATATAATATAGGTCAAGCATACCAGGTCAAGGTACCCGCAGAATCAGTAAATGTAGGAGCAGCACTTTGCAAGGTTTGGTGGTTGTAGGCCTTATGGTGAATTTTGTTTGATTTAAAAGTTTAACGTCCCCGTCAACACTGAAAGAGGAAAGAAAGGAACTACTGGAGAACTTCTTTCAGATATGACCCTGGTCTGAAAGAGGAATTGTATATCGGGTCAAGAAAAAAGGAATAAAAGTTACAGATTTAAAAAAAAAACACAAAAAAAACAAGAGGGCCATGATGGCCCTGGATCGCTCACATGATCCATAGTGTAACAAGTGGGCCCCAGGGAGGGCCATTATTGGCCCCAGGGCTTTAATGTGCATAATGTTAAGAGAGGTCTTAAAGGTGAAGCTTCATACCAAACAAAGGCTATAATTTTAACAATCTTGGCAAAGGTCCACTAGATGAAGCTACACACCAAATATCAAAGACCTGGGCCTTGCGGTTTCAGAGAAGAAGATTTTTATAAAGATATTCCCTACATAAGCCTATGCGCCAGGGCTATATAAGTCTATGTAAAACCAAAGGGCCCTAGGGTGGGGGCATTTGTGGCCCCAGGGCTATAATTTGAATAATCTTGGTAGAAGTCCACTAGATGAAGCTCCATACCAAATATCAAAGACCTGAGCCTTGCAGTTTAAAAGATGATTTTTAAAAATTTCCCTTTATAAGTCTATGTCAAACCAAAGGGTCTCTGGGCAGCGACATTTTTGGCCCCAGGGCTATAATTTGAACAATCTTGGTAGAGGTTCACTTAATGACGCTTCATACCAAATATCAAAGACCTGGGCCTTCTGGTTTCAGACGAGAAGATTTTTCAAGGTTTTCCCTATAAAACCCTATGTAAAACCAGGGGGCCCTGGCGCGGGGGGCATTTTTGGGCCCAGGGCTATAATTTGAACAATCTTGGTAGCGGTCCACTTGACGAAGCTACTTACCAAATATCAAAGACATGGGCCTTTTGGTTTCAGACAAGATTTTTAAAGGTTTACCCAATATAAGCCTATGTAAAACCAGTGGGCCCCGGGGCAGGGCCGGGTTTGGCCCCAGGGCTATAATTTGAAAATCTTGGTTAGAGGTCCACTAGATGAAGCTTCAAACCAAATATCAAAGACCTGGTTCTTCTGGTTTCAGACGGAAGATTTTCAAAGGTTTTCCATATATAAGACTATGTAAAACCAGTGGGCCCCGGGGCGGAGCTGTTTTTGGCACCAGGGCTATAATTTGAAAATCTTGGTAGCGATCCACTAGATGAAGCTACATACCAAATATCAAAGACCTGGGCCTTATGGTTTCAGACAAGAAGATTTTTAAAGGTTTTTCCTATATAAGCCTATGTAAAACCAGTGGACACCGGGGCGGGGCCATTTTTGGCCCCAGGGCTAATAATCCATCCAATGGTTAAGCAGAAGCTCTGTTGGCCATTTTGTTCACCCGGGCGGAGCAGTATGAGCAATTTTGGTAGAGGGTCACCAAACGAACATTCCTGTGAAATAATTTCAAAATCCATCCACTGGTGAAGCGGAAGTAGTCGTTTAAAGGTTTTTCTATTTTTAGCTCTGGTGGCCATTTTGTTCACCCGAGCGGAACGGTATGAGCAATTTTGGTAGAGGTTCACCAAAGGAACATTCCTGTGAAATAATTCCAAAATCCATCCACTGGTTAAGGAGAAGAGTCGTTTAAAGGTTTTTCTATTTTTAGCCCTGGCAGCCATCTTGTTCACCCGAGCGGAACAGTTTGAGCAATTTTGGTAGAGGATCACCCAAAGAGCATTCCTGTGAAATTAGATCAAAATCTGTCCAGCAGTTTTGGAGAAGAAGTTGTTTAAAGCAAAAAATGACGACTGACGCACGGACAACGGACAAAGACCGATCAGGTGAGCTAAAAAAAACACTGTAAAGATCATTTTGGAGACGTTGCTTCCAATTTTGTGGGACTTTTACCCGATATTGAACAAATTTATTCACAAAATAATACTGGTCGAACGGACGATTGTTCGGTTTTTTGGAGGCTTTTACCCAACTACCACAGAAGCTGAAGGCAGCCACCTATTTCAAGGCACCGGGTGACTCGGCAGGGGTACTGTTTTTGGTGGGGTCTTACCACACTGCCACAGTCCCGAAGGCAGCCGCCATATTTCTACCCCCCCCCCCACCCCCGGGCTGGCACGGGGCACAAGAATATATATGGTTTAGGGGTGGAGATGTGTACAGTTCCAGCGATAAGGCCTTTTAAGCTGCGGATGGGTTGGAGCATGCCCCTAGCAGACAACAGGAAATCCAAGATTGTTGTCCTTGAATGTGTCATCATTAGGACTAAGAAAATATATTGTTTAACAAATCTGAATCACCATGTATCAGCTTAATCTGACTTCCGGTTTGGGAAGAGATGTCAAAAATGTGAAAAGCTAATGACGGACAACAGGCCACGGCATAAGCTGACCCGGAGCTGCTCCAGGTGAGCTAATAAATGAAGGCAGTTAAGTATTTGTTAAAGGATACATGGTCACAATAAGAGCTCTACAGATCATATGGTTGTTGTTTCCGATATGCGCCGTTAAATAAGTCTTCTTTATCTTTTATTAATATATATATGATCTTATGAAATGTAGGGGGTGGGACATAGCCCCCGACACAACCTGGGGGACCCAGATGTTGGCATAAAAGCGTATGGCTGAAAGAAGTTAACTCGAGAAACATTTCTATTAATGTTTGGTCAAAATATCTGAAGTGACTTGGCAGTAAATGCCATTTTTCAATTTTCCCCATCATCAGTCTGTGGAAACTAAGTTGCCATAGCAACCAAACTAAAGAGCTGATTTTCAGAAACTTTCAATCCACCAGTCCTAGGATGCTACACATGAAATTTGGGCTCAATCGGCCCAGATGTTTCTGGGAGGCTGTCGTTTGAAAGTGTTGACAACAACGGACAACTGCCTATCCTATAAGCTCCCCAGGAGCCTTAGACTCTGGTGAGCTAAAAATGAATGCATAAACCATCAATGCTCTAGATTTACAAGGTGGTAACAGGCTTTGTCACAATTATCTGGAACCTATTATGGCACACAAAGCTCAAGCTTGTTTAGAGTGCTACATCCACACATATGCTTGCACTGAGCCTCAGTTTACCAAACCACTTTTTCCCAAGCAGTACACTGAACACTTTTGCCCGAACTGGCAACTACAATTCTTTAAGCATCTTTAGTGTGAAATTACGGAAGAAAAGTTTTCATCAAGATGGATTTTGTTCAAGGGGCAATTTTTTGTTGATTTGAGGTATAACATCCCTGTCAACACTGTATAGGTCATTTTTGAGACGTTGCTACCAATTTTGTGGGACTTGCCTGGGTAGGCTTAGATCCCCTAAGCTGTTTACCAGTACTCATGTGCGGGTCAAACTTATATTCAGTGTGTTTGTATTATCTACTTAATTTTAAATTAAAGAAAGTTCATCTTTTAAATCCTGATTTTAGTAGAATACTTGCTTCAATCAACCCTCTTTATACCGACATTTGATATACATAAAAAATAATTAGATGACAATGGCAGACTCCATTACAATCTGGAATGCTGACACCTCTACTCCAGCTAAGAGATGACCAACAACTGACCATGACATCACAACATGACCATATCATTATCCACAAGACTATCACTATGGCCATTACCATGACCATCATACGCCACATTGTGATTGGCTGTGCTGCACTAGAATGAAAAAAAAAAATATATGAAATATAAAAACATTTGTTGACTAAGATTGATGCTTTGCATTTTATGTTAATTGTTGGACTTTTCACAGACCAACCAACATTAGCTAGGTTATTTAGAGCTAGGCATCTAAGCAATTAGTGGCCAGTTCAAAACTTACATTACATTGAACAAATTTCACTATCTCTTACCAGTAATACAGATCACTACAAGTTCATTTGTCTAACGAGGCTTTGAGGATAACTGATAGAACATTGAACATCACAACAGCTGCCGATAAACACCCTGCCCATCACTGTAAAATGTAGTTTCTAGTCCTATCACTGTAATACACTGCCAGAACTACCGCTGGACAATCTGATATAATGTCCAAGCAATACCCAGTCTATCAAATCCATCCTTCTTTCACATTTCATCTACATATAATGACAAATGTCAAACAATAGGCCCATGGGCCACTATGCTCATCAGAGCTCAGGCGGGCACTGTCCACTGGCAGCCATGTATGGTTTTAACTTATCGATTATAAAGTCTCCCAAACGAACCCCCATTCCGTGTGGACTCTGAAATATAAGGCCTTTTATGAAGTGGAGGGGTGGGACATGGACCCAACAGAGCCCAGGTTGGTACCACTGAATGTGTCTTGTCATAAGGAACAAGAATATATATGGTTATGGGGTGGGGATGTGTACAGTTCCCGTGATATAAGGCCTTTTCACCTGTGGAGGGGTTGGAGCATGACCCAGTGGCAGACACAGGAAATTAATTAATGTCTAATCATTAGGACCAAGAAAATATATTGTTTATGAGTGGGGATCTGAACAGTTTCTGAGATATGAGGCCCTCTTATGAAGTGAAGCGGAGAGGAATGACCCCTGTGGACCACTAAGTTGGTGTGACTGAATGTGTCTAATTACAAGGAACAAGAATATATATTCTTATGAGGTGGGGATCTTAATGGTGTCTGAGATATATGGTTTTTAATGAAGTAGAGGAATGGGCCATGGCATGGATACATTGCCCTAGCACAAAAACTCCCCAGGTTGACGTGACTGAAAGAGTCTTATCATAAGGAACACAAATATACATGCATTAGGGTTGGGGATCTGAACAGTTTCTGAGATATATGGCATTTTATGAAGTGGAGGCGTGGGGCGTGGCCCCAGTGCACCCTGGGAGACCCCTAGGTTGGTATCACTGAATGTGTCTTATCACAAGGAACAAGTATATATATGGTTTCGTGGTGGGGATCTGAATGGTTTCTAAGATATATCGCCTTTTATGAAGTGGTGGGGAGGGGCAGGGCCCCGGCGCACCCTGGGAGACCCCTAGGTTGGTATCAATGAATGCGTCTTCTCATAAGGAACAATAATATGTATGGTTTAGGGGTGGGGATCTAAATGGTTTTGGAGATATTGGGCCTTTTACAAAGTGGAGGAGTTGGGGCATGGCCAGGGCACATCCCAGGGCCCCCCAGGTTGGTGTCACTGAATGTGTCTTATCATAAGAAAGAAGAATATATATGGTTTTGGGTTGGGGATCTGAAAGGTTTCTGAGATATATCGCCTTTTATGAAGTGGAGGGGTGGGGCATGGCCCAGGCGCAGCCTCGGAGACCCCTAGGTTGGAACCACTGAATGCGTCTTATCATAAGAAACAAGAATATATATGGTTTAAGTGTGGGGATCTGAACTGTTTCTGAGATATTGGGCCTTTTATGGAGTGGAGGGGGTTGGGCATCCCAGGGAACCCCAAGGTTGGTGTCACTGAATGCGTCTTATCATAAGAAACAAGAATATATATGGTTTCGGGTGGGGATCTGAAAGGTTTCTGAGATATATTGCCTTTTATGCAGTGAAGGGGTTGGGCATGGCCCCGGCACACCCCAGGAGACCCCTAGGTTGGTATCCCTGGAATGCATCT
This sequence comes from Lucinisca nassula, assembly GCA_963580285.1. NCBI lineage: Eukaryota > Metazoa > Mollusca > Bivalvia > Lucinida > Lucinidae > Lucinisca > Lucinisca nassula. Next base: position 43,646,817 of record OY757026.1, read on the forward strand.
TATAAGGAACAAGAATATATATGGTTTAGGGGTGGGGATCTGAACGGTTTCCGAGATATTCGGCCTTTTACGAAGTGGAGGGGGTGGGCATGGCCCAGGCACATCCCAGAGGACCCCCAGGTTTGTGTCACTGAATGTTTCTTATCATTTATAAGAAAAAAGAAAATATGTACTTCAGGGGTGGGGATCTGAATGGTTTCTGGGATATATGGCCTGATATGCACTGGAGGTGTGGGGCATGGCCCCGACACACCCTGAGGGACCCCCAGGTTGGCATAAAAGCATGTGGCTAAAAGAGGTTCATTCAAGGCATATTTCTATAAAAGTTTTGTCAAAATATCTGCAAAGGTTTGGCAGTAAATTATTTTCCCTCATTATATGTCTATGGAAACTAAGTTGCCATAGCAACCAAACTAATGAGCCAATTTTCATTAAAAACACCAACTTTCAATCCCCCAGCCCAGAGATGCTACAGATGAAATTTGGGATGGATCGGTCCAGTGGCTTCAGAGGAGATGTTTGAAAGTGTTGACGCCAGATGACGACAGCCATGACATACAACTGCCCATCCTATAAGCTCCCCGGAGACTTTGGCTCTGGTGAGCTAAAAACAGGCTAAGTGTGACATGATCTAGACTGTCCTAATTTCGTAACTCAATAATCTAAGACTTCATGATGAAACTATCAATGTTCTGTGCCAAACAGATTATTTCGGAGTTATCGTTTATGCATACGTCTCTCGGTACTAGTTCACACAGAAATTGGAAGAATTCAGTAAGCCAACCTTTATCAAAATAGAAGTAAAGGCAATGTTCCTGGATTAATTCATTCTGGTAGCATATCAGTTTATACCAATAGTTAATCGACCATCATAAAGTTAATTAAAATGTGGTATAAGTGGCTTGTAACATTACTACCCCACTTTATATTTGATTGCATTTATTTTTATTATTATTTATCTATTTATATATTTATTTAATTAATTACAGATTAGTTTAACTATTTACTTACGGTAAGATACGGGTTTAATTTTTCAACTGTTTAGTTATTTATTAATTCATAAGATTGTGTTTTTTTCCCTTCTGTTTTCTTTTAATATTTATCTATTTAATTATTTTGATTTTATAGCTGAAAGATAACAGTCATGGACACTAAGTCCACAAAGTAATTTAAAGAAAATTGATGTCTCAGACGTGCAAGACAAGCGCCAAATCATGCTTAGTAAGGGCGAGGATTGTGGCCACGTAAAATCGATTTAAGCCCCCCAGTGGAAATCATTCCACTGACCGTTCCAAGGTGGTTCTTCTGTGGCGGTTTATTTATGGGGTTGTTTGTTACTTACTGTGTGTATCACTTGTGTCTTTTTATTTTGGATGGCCATAAGGCCATTTTGTGAGAAAGTAACTGTCCTTATGGCCTTCCTTTGTTTGGATTTCCATTATGGTCTGGTCGCTTCATGTTTGTGTTTCTTTCCCTTTGGTGTCTTTGATGGGTGGAGTAAGTTAATTGTATCGATTCCTGATCTTTGTTTTACTTCTACTTTTCAGAGACACAAACAGAAAAGCTATCATAAGCCGCACAGTGATTAATTTGCTTGAAAGTTAGTACTAAAACACTAGATGGATGGGAAGGGCAGCTTCCAATTTCATAATTTCAAGACTCCGCCATCCGGCAAATGAATTTTTTTTGTTTTGTTTTACAGCCCATTCAAGGTTATTTCACTTACATTGAGCCAATTGTTAATCAGGTGGGCAGAAAACAAAATACCTGGAATTAAATTGCCTGAACTTCCATTGCAGAACTTGGCATCTCACATGTGATCCAAGCCAGGCTGCGTAGTAGTCAGTAGTAAGTGCTCTTATCCACTTGGCCATGAAGGCCTGTTGAAATAAGAAAGGTCTTAAAATGTCACAAAGCAGGATGGACACTGGGGGATTTTGTTTTATCTGAAAAATGATTCTAGATTTAGTTTACTGTAGTAATACCTCTTCTAGGCATATGGATGGTGTGTAAGTTCTAAATCTAACAACTTGGTTTTCTAACACTGGACCACCTGAAATACTATTAAGTGACCGAATCCAAACTCCCAGGTAAACATGTCCTGGATGATCCAAAACTCATGGTAAAACCTGGTCAAGGTCATGAGGCAAAACAGTATCACCAGAAAGGTCTTCTGACAAGGAATTTACATGTGAAATATGACATAATATAAGGCTGTCATATTTCACATGTAAATTCCTTGTCAGAAGACCTGACAGCCTTATCACTTAATCAAGATATGGCCAATTTTATAGTCATTTCAAAAGTAGGTCAAATGTCAAATACTGGGAAATTATGGTACCATTGGAAAGGTCTTTTGACAAGAAATGCACATGTGAGTAATGCAAGTCCAATCACATACCAATAAAAAGTAATGGCCAATGTTATTTTTAAAAGGTCAAACATCAAGGTCAAGGTCATAAGGTAAAAGTATATGGTATCACTGGAAAGATCTTGTGATGAAGTATGCACACATGAAATATAAAAATTCTATCACTTAACAATTGAAAATAATGTCCAATGTTAAAGTTGTGAAAAAGGAGGTCAAAAATCAAGTTCGTATTGGGTCCAAAACCGTCAAATCACCAGTAAGGTCTTGATGCAGGAATGCAGAGGTGAAATGTAAAATTCCTATCATCAATCGTAAGTTATGGCAAAGATTTTAAAAAGTAGGAGAACCCACTCCAAATCTTGTGCAGTGGAATCCATAAGTTATCCTTGTGCAGTGGAAACACTAAGATAAGTCCTTAAAGTAAAATGTAACAGTAGGTTGATCATATAATGACCAATGGAAATCAAGCAAGCTGTGCTTCACACGATTAAGACTTCGTGATTTAAGAATCTTTTTTGATTTTGTAGCCTGTACCAAACTCTTACCCATACTTCATGTCGAAAATGTTTCGATTCCCCATCAGAAAGTGGATGGGAGACCGAAGAAACGCTCTCTTCCACGAAACCCTGGCCAAATATTGCCTTCAGTGAGCCGACGCACAGAACCCATAAATAAACCATGCAGATTCAATGCCATGGCCATATTTAAAGACACAAATTTGAAACTTTGAATTTTGTGCCCGCTCTATCGCTTTAGGTCCCGGTAGAATTATCAGTAAACTTTGGCCAAACATACCCCACCAGTCTGAATCCCTGAATCCTGTGCCTGCTCCACACCCCTTAGGACTCCCATTGGCCTTAATGAGTATGTGCAAAAGCCCCAACTCAACCACGCCAACCTAATGTGAAGCCACAACTGAAGGTCATCATTTTGAGCCTTGAATTTCCTATTCATTTTATTATCTCTTTAACCCCTGATTCCCATCAGCCCTGGTCAAACACCACCACAGCGAGATGTGCAGAACGCATAACCACACCATCACAACACGAGGTGAGGGCCATAGCTGAAGACCATGAGTCAGAGCACCGAACCCCATGTCCGCTCCTTATCTATTTCACCCCCTGGAAGATTTTCATTCAACTGCGGCCAAACACTTGCCCCAGTGAGAAGATGTGCAGAAACCGCAACTCAGTCACGCAGACGCATGATCATGGTCACAATTGAAGGTTAAGGGACAGATCCTCTAACTTTGCCTCCCCTCCATATCTCGCTACTCCAAGAAGGACCCTCATTCAACTTTGGTCTAATGAAGATCTGAATATGATGATATGCTGAACCCACAGCTCAACCATGCAGACTCCAGGTAAAGGTCACAAATGAAGGTCTCAAGCGCCAGCCGTGAATTTCCTGTCTGCTCAATATCCCCCACCCCCCACCCCTGGAAAGATTCTCACCAAACCTAGTTCAAATGAGGGGCCCAAACGGAGATGATGAGCAGAACCTGCAACTCAAACATTCAAGGCCAAACGGCGTTGGGGGAAATAGCTGTCCCTCAGCCTGCCCTGTTCAATTTTGTAACTGTGTCAAACAAATTGTTTCGAAATCTGAAATATTTTTTTGCACTAGTCATTAGGTATTTAGTCACTTTTCAATGGAAAACACAAAAATTAGATAATTGAATGAGTACACTCTTGCAGCATATCAATAGAATATATTTTAGACCATTTAATAAAAGAGTTGAAATGATTCAAAAGTAACTTGTAGCATGACTATCCTGCCCACTTCGTAACAGAATTTATCTTTACCTATTATAATAATTTAATAACTATTTGTTTATTTATTTATTGTTTATTTATTTATTTATTTACTAAGATATTGATTTTTTATTTTATCACTATTTTTATATTTATTTATTTACTTAATTTTTTACTTATTTTATACTTATTTATTAATTTATTTCTTATTTATTTATTCATTATAAAATTTTTACATTTATTTACTTTAATGTTAAGAAGTCAACAAAACAGTCATTCTACAAGTTCACAAAGTTACCAAATATTGAACAAGAAAGCTATCCAAAGGACAGCAATATCGCCCTCATAGCCCAACCTAGAATGCCCAAGCCACAGGTTCCACTTATCATCCCACCTAGGCCATAATTTGAGCAAAGTTCAATGAAAATCCCTCCATGGGCCAAAGGGATATAGAGCTGACAGGAAACCCCAAGGCTCAACCGTATGACCCTCATCTGCAATCCTCACCCAGAGCCTGCATGGCTCAGTTACGGGTTCAGCATATCATCTCACTCTGTCCAACACGAGACAAAAGCCCAATCAAAATCCTTCCAATGGCAAGGAGATATAGCAGAGAAACAAAGCTTGAGACCCAAACTCCCAACCCTTAACCGTGACCATGACCAAGTGCCAACACGACCAAGTCACAGGCCCTGCACACCATCCCAATGAGGCGAACATTCGACCAAGGTCAAACGAAAACCCACCAAGGGGCAAACGAGACCTTGCCGGCATGAAACCCAACATCCAAACTCCCGACCCCCAAACCGAGCCGCCACGGTGCGATTAGGGGTCGGCACACCAGTGCACAGAGACATATATTTGACCAAAGCTCGATGAAAGCTGCTCAAGTGGAATAAGAGATGAGCAGCTTTCATCAAGCTTTGGTCAAATATATGCCTCTGTGCACTGGTGGAATAAGAGATATAGTTACAGGAAATTCAAGGATCAAAATACTCACCCTCAATTGAGGCCTTCACCTTTAAGCTGATTCAGGTAGCGTACATCAACTCAATAAGGCCAACATTTGTCCAAAGTTTAATGAAACCCCTCAAATGGCAAAGGAGATATGGAACGGATACAACCCCCCCCCCCCCCCCCCCGAAAAAAAAAACAAGAAAAAACAAGTGACCCTCAACTATGAACCCAACCTTGAGTTGGCATAGCCCATCCATGGACCCCCGCACATCAGCCAACTGTGGGAACATTTGACCAAAGTCTCATGAAAATCCATCAAAGGTCTAGGAGATACGGAGCAGACAAGAAAGTGTTATAGACAGACTGATAGGCAAAGGGCATTATCACCGCCCATCTGCCTTGACAAAGGGGATTAATGACCAAACTGAGTCTTACACTCATGACACTAAGAATGACTATAAAATTGGCCATAACTTTATTAAGTGATAAGGCTGTCATATTTCACATGTACATTCCTTGTTAGAAGACCTTTCTGGTGATATCATAATGTTTTGCCTTATGACCTTGATCAGGTTTTATCATGAGTTTTGGATCATCCAGGACATGTTAACCTGGGAGTTTGGGTTCGGTCACCTAATAGTATTTCAGGTCGTCCATTGTTGAAAAACCAAGTTGTTGGGATTTAGAACTTAAGCACAGCATCCATATGCCTAGAAGAGGTAATGCTACAGTTGACTAAATCTAGAATAATTTTTCCGATTGGATTGGTTCCCTTGTCGTAAATGTCTCCGCTAGGTGGCTACAACATAACGATTGGTAGCTAGCAGAACCAGAGTTCAACAAGGTTAACTGGATGAGTCGGTCATACCAGTCAACAAAAAGATCGATACTTAGTATACTGAAATAATTTATAATTTATTTTACATAGACTAATGACATTCTTATCACTATCTTGAAATATATGTATCTTTTTAATACTCGCAGATACAATTTACAAGGAGTAATACACAGCCAGCTGGCCCACTTCTGCAGTACTTTAAATTAACAGACGCGCTCTTGTAGGCATGCGCAGTGGTAAGAGTAGGATTCTCTACCTCAAATCAATTTACTCGCTACCTATCGTTATGTGCGTACCGAAGGGGAGGTAATAACGAAGGGGAACCAATCTATTTTCAGATAAAACAAAATCCCCCAGAGTCTATCCTGCTTTGTGACATTTTAAGACCTTTCTTATTTCAACAGGCCTTCATGGCCAAGTGGATAAGAGCACTGACTCTTTATCATTAGGTCTCTCACAGCCTGGCTTGGATCACATTTGAGATGCCAAGTTCTGCAATGGAAGGCCAGGCAATTTAATTCCAGGTATTTTGTTTTTTTGTTCAACTGATTGACAATTGACTCGATTGTGCAGTGGTTAGCGCGTTCGACTCATGATCGAGAGGTTGTGCGTTCGAATCCGGCCACTGGTATCGAGGTGTGTCCTTGGGCAAGACACGTAATGACACTGCCCCACTCCACCCAGGTGTAAATGGGTAGCAGTGGTGTAAAAGCAACTGCCTCTCTCTCTCGCATGCGTGAAAACACCCGGAGTGAGTGTTCGAGAGCGATTCAATAAGCTTGAAGCTTTCATCGCAATCGAACTAAAATAAATTAGTATAAACTAATTGACTCAATGCAAGTGAAATAACCTTCAATGGGCTGTAAAACAAAAAAAACACGAATTTTCTTCTTGATGTTATGAAATTGGAAGCTGCCCTTTCCATCCATCTAGTTTTTTGGTAGTAACTTTTATGCAAATTAATATCACTAGTTTATGATAGCTATTCTGTTTGTGTCTCTTAAGCATGATTTGGCGCTTGTCTTGCGCCCCGAGACTTCAATTTTCTTTAAATTACTCTGTGGACTTGGCAGTACTACTGTCTCCTTTCAGCTTTAAAATCTTAAAAATTAAATATTAAAATAAAAAAAAAAAAAAAAACAACAAAAAAACACAAAATCTTATGAACTAATAAATAACTGAAAAATTAAACCCTTAAGTAAATAGTTAAACCAATATGTAATTAAATATATAAATAGATAAATAATAATGCCACACTTAGCCTGTTTGGTTTTTTGTCATTGGTCATTATATGTAGATGCAATGTGATAGATGGATGGAATGTGATAGACTAGGGATCGCTTGGTCATTATATCGGATTGCCCAGTGGTAGTTCTCGCAGTATAATACCCACTGATAGGACTAGAAACTACCTTTTACAGTGACGGACTTTTGAGTTTAACGGCAGCTGTTGTGATGTTCAATGTTCTATCAGTTAACCTCAAATAAATGAAAAAGGTTGACTTTGGAGCCAAAGAATACATATTAAAGTGAAAACCGTAAACTCTTATTGAGTTTCTTCATAAACAGCACTGTTGTCTGCAAGGCTGAATAAGCCCCCTAGGCCCCCTCAAAGCCTCGTTAGATAAATGAACTTGTTATTGATCTGTATTACCAGTAAGAGCTAGTGAAATTTAGCTAGTGAAATTTGTTCAATGTAATGTAAGTTTTGATCTGGCCGCTAATTGCTTGGATGCCTAGCTCTAAATAACCTAGCTAATGTTGGTTGGCCTGTGAAAAGTCAAACAATTTACATAAAATGCCAAGCATCAATCTTAAGATGTTTTTATATTTTATATATTTTTTTTTTCATTCTAGTGCAGCACAGCCAATCATGCGGCGTATGATGGTCATGGTAATGGCCAGAGTGATAGTCTTGTGGATTATGAGATGGTCATGTTGTGATGTGAAAGTCAATTGTTGGTCATCTCTTAGCTGGAGTAGAGGTGTCAGCATTTAAGATTGTAATGGAGTCTGATGTTATCCTAGCAAAAATGTAGTTGTATTAAACTGCATAACATGTGTAATTGGTAGCTATTCTATTAATCTCACATCTTGAGCTAAGAAATAGCTGCCATTGTCATTCTAATTATTTCTGTTGTATATCAAATGTCGGTATAAAGAGGGTTGACTGTAGCAAGTATTCTACTAAAATCAGGATTTTAACTGTTGGATGGATGGATGTTTTGTTTTAAGATGCTCAACCCTAATAGGGCACATAACGTCTAAAAATAATTAGGTATTAGATATAAAATTGTTATTGAAGTTTAAAAGTTAAAATATTAATGATTACAGTTTGTTAAAAAGTCCGATTTCTTTAAGAAAATTGATTAATTGATAAGATGGGATGTTGTTAAAAAGATCTTTCATTGTTGTAACATTAAAATATTTTGAGCGTATATGATAAAATTCTATACATGAAATGAGAAAGTGTTTTACTGTTAACGGTTCGTTACAAGATATACAGAAAGGTGCTCGTTCGTTTCTTAATATGTAGGAATGAGTGAGTCTTGTGTGTCCAATACAGCATCTTGTGATTTCAGTCTGATCTTTCCTATTATAATTCGAAAAAGTGCATTTGGTATGAAAATTCGGTTGTATTTTATTTAATTTATTATTAGTTTCTTTGTCCCAAATTGATTGACATTTATTCTTTATATATATGTTTATGTTCGATTTTGAACCTGAAGAAGGAATTTTTAAATTGGTAATAGTTAACGATAATGCGGATTTGGCTTCCAAATCAGCTAACTCATTTCCACTGATATTTATGTGACTGGGAAGCCAGCAGAATATGATCTTGAGACGGCAAGATAGTGATATTTTCTTAAAATTTGTTGAATCAAGGGGTTTCTGTGCTGTTGATCGAGAGCTTTCAATACAGAAAGAGAATCGGAATAAATGATGAAATGTCTTTCAGGTTGATCTTGAATGTGATAGAGTGCAATATCAATTGCTTTTGCTTCTGCGGCAAAAATAGAGTTATTATCTGGGTAATCTAACCTTTATCTTGCTAAATATTCATTTAAGCCACACCCATTTCTGTTTACCAACCAATCAAATTACTTGATGTAATTTATTGCTACAAATTCATAAATTGAATGCCAAACAGTGTAGATCCTGATCAGATGGCTTCTTCAGAAGCCATCTGATCTGGATCTACACTTTCCAAAGATAGGGGTTGTCGTGAACAGCATGATAAGAGCTAATACAGTCACAGTCAGTGAAATTCAGACTAATGACAGAACAAGCAACTTTGTCATCTTGTTTCGAACCGTCAGTGTAAATGGAAATGTGATGTTTAAAATGTAACAGGAGATAGGAAAGGTTTAAAAGGATAAAACTCGCGTAATGAATTTTGTAAAAACAAATTTTGTAAGATGCATTTGAACAATTCTATTCGTAAGATAATACCGGTTGAACATACGATTGTTCTGTATGTTGGAGGCTTTTACCCAACTGCCACAGAAGCTGAAGGCAGCCACCTATTTCGAGGCACCGGGTGACTCGGCAAGGGGACTGTTTTCGGTGGGGTCTTACCACTCTGCCACACTCCCGAAGGCAGCCGCCATATTTCTACCCCCCGGGCTGGCACGGGGCCTTAAACTGTTGGAGTCATCGGAGTCTAACTGTTGGTTTTCTTTTGCTCCAGCATTTCAGTGGTTTCCTGCTGTAGAGTCCTCACCGTTGTTTAATCTCTGTGGTTGTTTGATTTTTGTGTTCACGGAGATGTTGCACTGATGAGATCCTCAGTTAGGAGGCATTCATGCGGACTGAACAAATTATTATTGACCCTTCCAAGGCGGTTCTTCTGTCGCGGTTCATTTTTGTTATGGTTTGTCTTTGGGTGTTTGTGTCGCTTATATTATTTTATTTTTGATAGCCTATTGGCCATTTTGTGGGAAAGTAACTGTCCTTTTGGCTTTCCGCTGTTGATGTTTCCATTAGTGTCTGTGTTTCATGTTTGTGTTTCTTTCCCTTTGGTGTCTGATGGGAGCTGTGGGTTAATTGTATCGATTCCTGATCATAGCCTCCACTTCTACTTTAAAAGATGAACTTAAATTTAAAATTAAGTAGACAATACAAACACACTGAATATAAGACGAGGCTAGTTGACGGGCCTCCGTGGCCTAGTGGTTAAGAGCGCTGACGCTTGATCATTAGGTCTCTCACCGCTGTGGTTCAAGCCTCGCTCTGGTCAAATGTGAGATGCCAATTTCTGCAACGGAAGGTCAGGTGGTTTTTCTCAGGTTACTCCGGTTTTCGCCCACCTTTGATTAACGATTGGCTCAATATGAGTGAAATAATCTTTAAAGGGCCGTAAAACCAACCCCCCCCCACCAAAAAAAAAACAAGAGGGCCATGATGGCCCTGGGTCGCTCACCTGATCCATAGGGTAACAAGTGGGCCACGGGCAGAGCCATTATTGACCCCATGGCTATAATTTGCATAATCTTGGTGGTGGTCTAAAATATCTGTATAAGCCAATGTAAAACGAAAGTGCCCCGCAGGTGGGGCCATTTTGCGCACTAGGCAAATCATATTTGAACATTCTTGATAGAGGTCCACTAGATGAAGCTTTACACCAAAATCAAAGAGACCTTGCGGTTTCAGAGAAGAAGACACCAAATATCAAAGAACGGAGCCTTCTAGTTTCAGTAAAGATTCTAAAGGTTTTCTTTATATAAGTCTATATAAAACCTGCGGGTCCCGGGCACGACCATTTTTGGCCCCAGGGCTATAATTAGAACAATCTTGGTGGAGGTGGAAATCCACAAGACTATGTATGTCTGTAAAACCAGTGTGCACGGGGGGGGGGGGGGGGGGGGGGGATTTTTTGGGCTAAGGCCTATAATTGGAACAATGTTGGTAGCTTCATACCGAATATCAAAGACCTGAGCCTTCTGGTTTCAGACAAGATTTATAGATTTTCCCGGAATAAGTCTATTTTAAACCAGTAGACCACAGGGAAGGGGGCATTTTTGGCCCCAGGGCTAAATTTGAATAATCTTGATAGAGGTTCACTAGACGAAGCTTCAAACCAAATATCAAAGACCTGAACCTTCTGGTTTCAGACGAGATAGAATTTGTTTTTCTACAAAAAAAAGATGTCTCCCCCTTTTTGACCTCTAAGTATGACCTTGATATTGGAGGTATTGACCCAAGTCTTGTGTGCAACACATCTAATGAAGATGAACACTTCTGCAAAGTAACTTTAAAAAGTTCATAGAGAAATAAGGAAGTTATTGACCATACACATAATAAACCTTTTTTTACGTTTGACCTAAGTATGGCCTTGACCTTTGAGGTACAACACATTATTGTCTCATGATGGTTAACATTTCTGCCAAGTAATTTCATAATCCATCAAAGAAAAAGAAAGTTATTGACTGTACACAAAAAGTCCCCTTTAAAAGTTAACATTTCTGCCAAGTAATTTCAAAATCCAACTAAAAATAAAGTTTCACCAAACACGAAGAAAGGCCCCTTTTTTATGTTTGACCTCTAAGTATGACCTTGACCTTGAATGTATCAACCTGTGTCATGCCCACCACACAGTCTCATGGTGGTTAATATTAATTTCAAAATCCATCTGAAAATAAAGTTATTGACCAGACACGATTTGCCCACACATACATACCGACAAACTTCCAAGGGAGATAACTCAAAAAGTATAAATGCGAGAGTAATAGATCTTGCCCTCTGCATGTCGTCTAATATTGATTAATATTTATATGAAGTTTCGTGAAGATAGCTTAAACGGTTGTCGATGTAAAACCAAAGGGTCCCACAGTGGGGGCAGTTTTTGTTAATTACTATCAGGTTAGGTAACTCTTCTATATCTGTTGTTAAAATACTCTTCAATACTACTCTTCAATGCTAGAGTTACTGTTACTGATTATTCTTAACTGTGACATCATGAATGTCATGGAAACGACGTAACCTCATAGTTATGGTATGTCCCCCATTGTTGTAAATAAAGTGTGTTGCTACTTCTAAGAAGTTTTCCTGGTGTTTAACAGTTTTGGCCCAAGGGCTATAATTAGAACAATCTTGGCAAAGGTCCACTAGATAGATGAAGCTACACATCAAATATCAAAGACCTGGGCCTTGCGGTTTCAGAGAAGATTTTTAAAGCTATTCCCTACAAAAGCCTATGTTAAACCAAAAGGCCCCAGGGCGGGGGCATTTTTGGCCCTAGGGCTATGATTTAAACAATCTTGGCCCCAGGGCTATAGTTTGAACAATCTTGGTAGAGGTCCACTAGATGAAGCTTCATACCAAATATCGATGACCTGAGCCTTGCAATTTCAGAGAAGAAGATTTTTAAAGTCTTCATTTAAAACTAGAGAAAGTGACCAGTGGGTCACGTATACCCCCGGCCAGCGCCATACTCTGATATAGCTTTCAAGCTTGTATGCAATATGAATGAAGATGTCAAGAAGCTATAAGAATCTATAAATGTGCTTGTAAAAGCTAAACTAAACATAAAATATCTAAATGGACCAAGGGAGTTGGGCGGGGGGGGGGGGGGGACATGCATCAATGAAATCTTAAGACCAGTATGTAACTTCAGTGAAAGTATCAACTAAATCTATTAAAGGGTTCAGAAGATACAATCTCCTAGAAACTTTGACGCAAAACTTTAACCAAATGTAAAATTTCTAAGTCTGACCTTGACATCAAGGTCACTTTGGGGGGATTGGGACATGCATCAATGAAATCTTTAGACCAGTATGTAACTTCAGTGTAAGTATCAACTAAATCTATCAAAGGGTTCAGAAGATACAATCTCGTAGAAACTTTGACGCAAAACTTTAACCAAAATGTTAACACACGGACGGATGGAAGGATGGACGGACAGACAGAAAACCGGACACACGGACGGACGAACGGCAAGACGAAAACTATATACCCCCATAGTATACTTCGTATACCGGGGGTATAATAAAAATCTTTTTTTTTGGTCCTGTGACCTAGATGTGCAACAGACTGGAACCTTTTGAACAACTTTGAAAGGGGACCACCTAAGGATCATTCCTGTGAAGTTTGGTCAAAAGCTCACCTCGTCACTACATGACAGGTGAGCTAAAAAAAAAAAAAAAAGGTGAGGCTAGTAATATGGATAAGCAGAAACTGATCACACATGAGTACTGGTAAACTGCTTAGGACTAAAAACTCTGAGCGAATCAGACAGTCCAGTGCATTGTAAGCCTTTTAGTTTCATTGGGCGGCAGGGCTCAAAAGGGCGTCATGCCCCACCACTAAAAAGGAGGCGGTGTATGTTATATTGTCCGATATTTTTATAATTTTTGGAGTTAATGCTCTTTGAACATCGATCATAGCAGTTTCTTGTCTTGTTTGTTTGTATTGGAGTTTAACGGCCCAGTCAAAACTATTTTAGGTCATTTTTGAGCTGGTCAGTTTACCTATCCACACTTTTCCTGGGCAGGCCTGTACGTAAGCGATAATCCAGTACAGTGCACATTCTTTCGCCAGAAACTGGCAACTTCCCTTCTTGAATCAGCAGAAGGGAGAGAATGACCATAGCAACGATTTCATGATCAATCTGCATGAAATAATGTTGCCGAGCCCGGCAGGTATTGAACCCGTGTCCTGATCATCAGACAGACGCGCATCCGACTGAGCTACCTAAGCTGGCTATCAGTTTCGTGTCCACTTCATAACTCTGCTACCATTTGTGATATTTTCACTAAACTTCAGACATTGTCCCTTGAACCCAGCCCTGCCCATCAGGGCTTAATTGAAATATATTGGGCTGCATTCCGCTTCCACGCAGAGCTGAAACCGACCGCACAGGAGTACTGGTAAACCGCTTAGGTTTTAAGCCTTCCCAGGAATAGTGTTGCAAGTCGGACCGTCCATGCATATAAATGTTATTGGTTTCATTGGGCAGCAGGGCTTGAGATGTCATTTCATCTGAATAGTGGGTAAAAGTCCCATACAATTGGAAGCAACATCTCCAAAATGACCTGTACAGTGTTGACGGGGATGTTATACCAAATCAAACAAAAAATTGCCCCTTGAACAATATCCATCCATCCATGAAAACTTCTTTTCTTCGGTCATTTCACACTAAAGATGCTTCAAGAATTGCAAATGTCAGTTTCGGGCGGAAGATAGTTCAGTGTATTGCTTGGGAAAAAGAGTAGTTAGGTAAACTGACAGGCTCACTGAAGTATGTGTTGACTGGACGTGAGTATTTGAGTTTTACATCTCACTAACAGCAAAGGTTATAAGGAGACGGGACCTCAGTTTAAAGACTCATCCCAAAGTCTGAAGAAGCCCTGGATCGATCCTGCGACCCCTGGCTTACAAGGCGAGTAGCGTAACCATTGTGCCACATTGGCTTCTGTTGACTGGACGTCACACTCCAAACTAGCTTGAGCTTTTGTGTGCCATAATAGGTTCCAAATAATTGTGACAAAGCCTGTTACCACCCTGTAAATCTGAAGCATTGATTGTTTATGCATTTATTTTTAGCTCACCAGAGTCTACTTAAGACTCACGGGGAGCTTATAGGATAGGCAGCTGTCCGTCTTTGTCAATGCTTTCAAATGACATCTCCGAAACATCTGGGCCGATTGAGCCCGAATTTCATGTGTAGCATCCTTGGACTGGGGGATTGAAAGTTTATGAAAATCGGCTCTTAAGTTTGGCTGCTATGGCAACTTTCCATAGACTTATAATGGGGAAAATTAAAAAATGGCATTTACTGCAAAGTCACAGCAGAAATTTCGACAAAACTTTAATCGAAATGTTCTTGAGTAAACTTCTTTCAGCCATACGCTAGGGTCCCCCAGGTTGTGTCAGGGCCATGTCACACCCCCTACATTTCGTAAGAGTTTGAGTGTTTGAGTTTTACGTCCCACCAACAGCTAAGGTCATACGGAGACGGGACCTCGGTTTAAAGACTCATCCGAAAAGTCTGGAGAAGCCCGGGATCGATCCTGCGATCCCTGGTTTACAAGGCGAGTAGCGTAACCACTGCACCACGGAGGCTTCTACATTTCGTAAGATCATATATAAAGATAAAAGAGTGAAAGAGTGATATTTTGTTTATAGACACCTCAACCTATTGGTCATATGGTGTCTAATAATTTTCTATAAAACTGTTTGGGGTAATGAAAATTGTTAAGACATTAAAAATTTAGATTAAACGTAGCTATTTACAATTTATTTAAAGATAAAAGATGAAGACTTATTTAACGTTGCATATCGGAAACAACTACCATAAGCTCTGTAGAGCTCTTATTGTGACAATGTATTCTTTAACAAACAAAACCTGCCTTCATTTATTAGCTCACCTGGAGCACAGGTCAGCTTATGCCGTGGCCTGTTGTCCGTCGTTAGCTTTTCACATTTTCGACATCTCTTCCCAACCGGAACTCGGATTAAGCTGATACATGGAGATTCAGATTTGCTAAAATGGTTCCCTTTGGATTTCCAAGATGGCCTCTATGTCGACCATCTTGAAATTCATCCAACGACCTCTCACAAACCAAAGGTTGAGCTGAGCAGAAACTTGATGGAAGGCATCAGGGGTGACATGGAGAGAAAGTTTTGCTAAAAAACAATCCATTCAGATATCCAACATGGACAATATGGGGGCCATCTTGAAATTCTTCAAATGACATCTCCCGAACCAATGGTCGAATTAAGCTGAAACTTGATAAGAGGCATGGGGGTGACATGGAGATTTAGATTTGCTCAAATTTTTCTTTTCCAATAGCCAAGATGGCCACCGTGGTGGCCATCTTGAAAGTCTTCAAACGACATCTCCTCCCGAACCAAAGGTCAAATTGAGCTGACACTTGATGGGAGGCATCAAGGTGAAATGAGATTCAGATTTGCTAAAATCATTCCATTCAGATATCCAAAATGGCAGCCATGGTAGCCATCTTGAAATTCTTCAAATGGCATTCCAAACCAAAGGTTGAATTGAGGTTGAATTTGATTGGAGGCATCAGAAGGACATGGAGATTCAGATTTGCTTAAAATGTTCCATTCCGATATCCGAGATGGCCCCCATCTTAAAATTCTTCAAATAACCTCCTGAAACCAAAGTCGAATTGAGCTGAAACTTGATGGCAGGCATGAGGAAGTCATAGCTATTGAGATTTGCTAAAATCTTTCCGTTCCTATATCCATTCTTCAAAGGACATCTCCTCCTGCACCAAAGGTCAAATTGATCTGAAACTTGATGGGAGGCATCAGGGTGACCTGGAGATTCAGATTTGCCAAAATCGTTCTGTTCTGGTATCCAAGATGGCCACCATGGCAGCCATCTTGAAATTCCTCGAACATCAACTCATCTCCCACCTTCAGAATTGATAGACAAAATCTGATGGACAAAATGGCAACCAAGGCACATTGTAATATATGATCAGCCTCATCCAGGTGAGCAATTCTGGCCGACTTGGGCCTCTAGTCTTCCTAGGACTACCCCTGATAATGCGAATGTCAGCCAAGTACCATTTTTCATGCCTTTGGTGCAAAAAGGCTAAAATCTGGTGCAGTGGAATCCATTAGTTATCCTTGTGCAGTGGAATCACTAAGGTAAGTCCTTAAAGAATATTGTAATAGTAAGTTGCTCATATAATGACCAATGGAAATCAAACAAGATGTGTGTCACAGGATTAAGACTTCTTGAATTAAGACTATTTTTTTCGATTTTGTAGCCCGATTTCATGCCGAAAATGTTTTAATTCCCCATCAGGAAGAGAATGGGGGACCACAGAAACGCTCTGTCTATATCCGCACTGCTCGATCTCCAGAATCCTCCAACAGACTTCCATGAAACCCTGGACAAGAATTCTGTTCAGTGAGCTGATGCGCAGAACCCATAAATAAACTGCCGATTCTGCCGCCGCCCATCGGGGCTTGAAGAAATAGATGGGCTGCAGGATGCTTCCACGCAGAGCTGAATCCTACCCTCACACAAGTACTGATAAACCACTAACTTAGAGGATCTAAATATGTTGTAGAAAGGGTTATCCTTTGGAAGCAAGGAATACACCACAGAACTAAAAAATATGGAGTGTGTATGTTTTCTAGGCCAGACTAGCTTGTTTCAGCCATTTAGGCCTCATCAGTGACCCTCAAATATTTTCAAAATTCCACAATGGAATCAATGATCCCAAAAGAAATTTCACTATGATGTAGGGCAGGGAGACTTTACGGCCTGCCCAGGCAAAGCGGTGTGAGTTGGACCGCCCATGCTTATAAACCCTTTTGGTTTCTTTGGGTGTAGGGCTTGAGATGTCATTTCATCTCAATGTCTGGTCATACACAGTTGGAAGCAACGTCTCCAAAATTACCTTTACAGTGTTGACGAAGATGTTAAACCTCAAATCAAACAAACAAAACTTTGCCGATTCAAGGCCATGGCCACAGTTGAAGATCACAAGTTTGATTGAATCTCTGAATTTTGTGCCCTCTCTAGCTCTTGCAGCCCCGAAGGATTTTCAGTAAACTTTGGCCAATCATACCCCACCATTCTGAATCCCTGAATCCTGTGCCTGCTCCACACCCCGTAGGACTCCCATTGGCCTAACTGAGTATGTGCAAAACCCCTAACTCAACCACGCCAACCCAATGTGAAGCCACAACTGCAGGTCATCATTTTGAGCCTTGAATTTCCTATTCATTTTATTCTCTCTTTTAACTCCTGATTCCCACCAGCCCTGGTCAAACACCCGCCAGTAAGATGTGCAGAATGCATAACCACACCATGACAACACGAGCTGAAGGCCATAGCTGAAGACCAGGAGTCCCAGCACCGAACCCCATGTCTGCTTCATATCTATTTCACCCCCTGGAAGATTTTCATTCAACTCCAGCCGAACACTTGCTTTAGTGAGAAGATGTGCAGAAACTGCAACTCAGTCATGCAGACACATGATCATGGTCACAATTAAAGGTAAAAAGCCAGATCCTCAATCTGGCTCCCCTCCATATCTCCCTACCCCAAGAAGGACCCTCATTCAACTTTGGTCCAATGAAGATCTGAATATGTTGATATGCTGAACCCACAGCTCAACCATGCAGACCCCAGATGAAGGTCACAAATGAAGGTCACAAGCTCCAGCCCTTAATTTCCTGTCTGCTCCACATCCCCCGCCCCCACCCATGGAAAGATTCTCACTAAACCTAGGTCAAATGAGGGCCAAAAAAGATTATGAGCAGAACCTGCAACTTGAACATCCAGGGCTGAACTGGGTTGGGGAACAAAGCTGTCCCTCAATCTGCCCTGTTCAATTTTGTAACTGCCAAACACACTGTTTCAAAATCTGAAAGAAATATTTTTTGCACTTGTCATAAAGTATTTAGTCACTTTTCAATGGAAAACACCAAATTAGGTAATTGAATGAGTACTCTAGCGGCATATCAATATCATATATTTAATAAATGAGTTGAAATGATTCAAAAGAAACTTGTAGCATGACTATCCTGTCCACTTCCTAACTGAATTTATCTTTTCCTATTTTAATCATCTAATGACTTTTTATTTATTTATTTTCTAAGCTAATGATTTTTTACTATACGATTATTTTTTTATATTTATTTATTTACTTAATTTTTTACTTATTTATTAATTTATTTCTTATTTATTTATTCATTTTTGTTTACTTTTATTTATTCGTTATTTACTTTTATATTATTTATTAATTTACTTTAATTTTAAGTCAACAAAACAGTCATTCTACAAGTTCACAAAGTTATCAAAACTTGAACAAGAAAGCAATCCAAAGGACACCCATATCGCCCTGCCACAGCCCAACCCAGAATGCTCAAGCAACAGGTTCCACTCATCATCCCACCTAGGCCATAATTTGAGTAAAGTTCAATAAAAATCCCTCCATAGGCAAAAGGGAAATAGAGCGGACAGGAAACCATGGATCAAGCGTGACCCTCATCTGCAATCCTCACCCAGAGCCTGCATGACTAAGCTACGGGTTCAGCATATCATCCCACTCTGCCCAACACTACACCAAAGCACAATGAAAATCCTTCCAATGGCAAGGGGATATAGCGGAGAAACAAATATAGAGGCCCAAACTCTGAACCCCTAACCGTGACCATGACCAAGTGACAACACGGCCAAGTCACAGGCCTCGCACACCATCCCAATGAGGCAAAGGTTTGACCAAAGTCAAACGAAAACCTACCAAGGGGCTAATGAGACAGCGCCGGCCTGAAACCCAACGTCCAAACTCCGAACAAGGACCACCACCTCGAGCGGCCAGGGTGCAATAAGGGACCTGCACCCCAGTGCACCAAGGCAAATATTTGACCAAAGCTCAGTGAAAACTGGCCAAGTGGTATAAGAGATATTGTTACAGGAAATTCAAGGATCAAACTCCCTCAATTGAGGCCTTCACCTTGAAGTTGAGTCAGGCACCTTACATCAACTCAATTAGGCCAACATTTGTCCAAAGTTTAATGAAAATCCCTAAAGGGGCAAAGGAGATATGAAACAGACACAAAACCCAAACAAGTGACCCTCAACAATGAATCAAACCTCGAGTCGGCATAGCCCATCCATGGGCCCCACACACCAGCTCACTGTGGGAACATTTGACCAAAAGTCTTATGAAATTCCATCAAAGGTCTAGGAAATACTGAGCAGACAAGTCTTCAAAAAATGGGAACCATTTTTGTTTGATACAGTTTAAAGAAAAAACCAATCAAAAAGAAAGAAGAATCCCTACCAACTAAATTTCTTGTGCATCTCAAACCAACTGCAATACTGCTAGGATAACACCTGACTTTATTCCAGATTTAATACAGGCACTTCTTGACCATCACCATGACCATTGTTTTCACATGACAATGTGCCTTGGTGGTCATTTTGTCTATCAGATCACATTGCCTTTAGCAATTCTGAATCTGGGAGATGAAAGGACTTTAGAAGAATTTCAAGATGACAGCCATGGTGGCCATCTTGGATACCAGAACAGATCGATTTTGGCAAATCTGAATCTACGGGTCGCCCTGATGCCTCCCATCAAGTTTCATATCAATTTGACCTTTGGTTCAGGAGGAGATGTCCTTTGAAGAATGGATATAGGAACGGGAAGATTTAAGTAAATCTCAATCTCCAGGTCGTCCCCATGCCTGCCATAAAGTTTCAGTTCAATTCGACCTTTGGTACAGGAGGAGGTCACTCGAGGAATTTCAAGATGGCGGCCATGGCTGAACCTGTATCTACGGGTCGCCCTGATGCCTCCCATCAAATTTCAGCTCAATTCGATCTTTGGTACAGGAGGAGGTCACTTGAGGAATTTCAAGATGGCGGCCATGGCTGAATCTGAATCTACGGGTCGCCCTGATGCCTCCCATCAAGTTTCAGCTCAATTTGATCTTTGGTACAGGAGGTCACTTAAGGAATTTCAAGATGGCAGCCATGGCTGAATCTGTATCTACGGGTCGCCCTGATGCCTCCCATCAATTTCAGCTCAATTCGATCTTTGGTACAGGAGGAGGTCAGTTGAGGAATTTCAAGATGGCGACCATGGCTGAATCTGAATCTACGGGTCGCCCTGATGCCTCCCATCAAGTTTCAGCTCAATTTGACCTTTGGTACAGGAGTAGGTCACTTGAGGAATTTCAAGATGGTGGCCATCTTGGATATCAGAATGGAACATTTTAAGCAAATCTGAATCTCCATGGCATCCTGATGCCTTCAATCAAGTTTCACCTCAATTCAACCAAAGCAATGTCATTTGAAGAATTTCAAGATGTCCACCATGGCTGCCATTTTGGATATCCAAATGGAATGATTTTAGCGAATCTGAGTCTCCATTTCACCCTGATACCTCCCATCAAGTTTCAGCTCCATTCGACTTTTGGTTCGGGAGAGGTCATTTGAAGAATTTCAAGATGGCCAACACGGCGACCATCTTGGACATTGTAAAGGAACAATTTGAGCAAATCAAATTTCCATGTCACCCTGAAGCCTCCCACCAAGTTTCAGCTCAATTCGACCAATGGTTCGGGAGGAGATATTGTTTGAAGAATTTCAAGAGTGGCCATCTTAGATTGTGGTGGCCATCTTAGATATTGGAACGGAACAATTTGAGCAAATCTAAACATTAGGAAAACATGTCCGTAAGAAATAATAGCATCCAACATGGTGTCAGAAAATGATAAATATTAGTAAAAAATGATAACATCTTTATTATTTTTGCTTCAACATAGATTGGAGGTGCACGTTAGAACCGCCTCAATGAGGCGGTTCTAACAAGTACCCACAACCTTTGTTTTATTGAGGCGGTTCTAATGAGCACCCACAATCTATGAATAAGGCAGATAATGTTTACCCTCGTAAATCCCAATTTTCTCTATATAAAGTGGGGTTAAGGGGGGGCTTCGTTTCACAGACTTGTTATCGTGATTGCCCCCACAGTGGCCATCTTAGATATTGGAACGGAACAATTTGAGCAAATCTTAATCTCCAGATACCTCCCATCAAGTTTCAGCTCAATTCGATTATTGGTTCAGGAGATGTCGTTTGCAGAATTTCAAGATGGCCCCCATATTGTCCATATTGGATATCTGAATGGATTGTTTTTAGCAAATCTGAATCTCCATGTCATCCCGATGCCTTCCATTTGTTGGATGAATTTCAAGATGGATTCCATGGTGGCCATTTTGGAAATCCAAATGGAACCATTTTAGCAAATCTGAACCACCATGTATCAACTCAATCTGACTTCCGGTTTGGGAAGAGATGTCGAAAATGTGAAAAGCTAACGACGAACAACAGACCACGGCATAAGCTGACCTGGAGCTTTGCTCCAGGTGAGCTAATAAATGAAGGCAGTTAAGTATTTGTTAAAGTATACTTTGTCACAATAAGAGCTCTACAGAGCTTATGGTAGTGGTTTCCGATATGGGGCGTTAAATAAGTCTTCTTTTATCTTTTATACATATATATATATATATATATATATGTATAAATGATCTTATGAAATGTAGGGGGCGGGACATGGCTATACTCTGGTGAGCTAAATGAGTGCATAAACAATGCTCCAGATTCACAAGGTGGTAACAGGCTTTGTCACTATTATTTGGAACCTATTATAGCACACAAAGCTCAAGCTTGTTTTGAGTGGGACATCCAGTCAACACATATGCTTGCATTGAGCATGTCAGTTAAGCAAACCACTCTTTCCTGAGCAGTACACTGAACACTCTTCTGCCTGAACTGGCAACTGCAATTCTTTAACCCTTTTTGTACCAAATGGAATCTTCCTCCTTATATATAGCAGGGGTCCATTTAAAAATTTAGGGGTGTCAGGTTGTGTTTTCTTCAAAACTGACTTGGAAATTGACTTAACTTTTAGCAAACAGTGGAGGCCCTGATCAGACACCACGTTCTGCGGTTACTGATCTGGGCCAGCAAGGTTTGCCAGGGTACCTGTTTTGGGGTTTCTGGTACTAAATGTGTTAAGCATCTTTAGTGTGAAATGACCGATGAAAAGTTTTCATTGAGATGGATATTGTTCAAGGGGCAGTTTTTTTGTTCGATTTGAGGTTTAACATCCCCGTCAACACTGTATAAGTCATTTTGGAGACGTTGCTTCCAATTTTATGGGACTTTTATCCAATATTCAGATGAAATGACATCTCAAGCCCTGCCGCCCAATGTAACCAATAACGTTTATATGCATGGACGGTCAGACTTGCAACACTATTCTTGGGTAGGCTTAAATTTGTTTGTTTGATTTGAGGTTTAACGTCCCCGTCACAGTATAGGTCATTTTGGAGACGTTGCTTCCAGTTTCGTGGGACTTTTACCCGACGTTGAGATGAAATGACATCTCAAGCCCAATGAAACCAATAGGGTTTATATGCATGGGCGGACCGACTCGCACCGCTTTGCCTGGGTAGACTTAAGATCCACTAAGCGGTTTACCGGTACACGTGTGCCGTCGGTTTCAGCTCTGCGTGGAAGCATCGTGCAACCCATCTATTTCTTCAAGTTCCGATGGGCGGGGACGGGGGTAGGCTTACAACCTAAGCGGTTTACCAGTACTCCTGTGCAGTCGGTTTAAGCTCTGCGTGGAAGCAGTATCCTGAACAGGAACTACCTGTATTCTATTTGTATAATATTCTGAACAGTCTAAGTGCCCCTAGTCCCCTAAGCCACAAGTTACAGCCACTTTTTTGCAGGGATACTTAAAAACAAGCATGTCAGTTTCATTCTAGCATGCTAAATGATGCAGACATAAGTTTTGGGTACACTTCTGTAAAGTATGAAATACAAGCAGATCATCAGAATGCTTATGCAGTTATAAATTTGTTTTCATTGAAAAGATATGCTACCACTACCACCAACCAAACAAAAGATATTTAAAACAATCTTAACTCTACACCATCTTGAAGCTGGGACAATACCACAATCCTACATAAAACTGCAAGCCATGCACCATGCTCCGCCACTGCACTAATATCAAAAACAAGTATACATTTCTGTGGTATTTGGGCTTGAAAAAAGTCGAAGTTAAAAATGCAAAAAAGGGGATAAAAAACAATTTCATGTTTCTGGAAATAACAATAAGCATATCTCAGACCATCCTACAAAGGCCTGAAAAGTTTCAAAAGGATTGGCCTAAAACTGAAGGAGGAGTTGCGCAGGCACCTGTATACATTTCTGTAGTATTAGGGCTCGAAAAAAGTCAAAGTTAAAAGTGCAAAATTGTGATAAAAATTATTTCAGGACTCTGTTAAAACAATATGCTTATCTCCAGACCATGCTAATAGCATTTGTAGAGTTTCAAAAGGATTCGCCAAAAACTGATGGAGGAGTTGCGCACACAAGGTACATACATTTCTATATGAAGTATTAGGGCTCAAAAAAAAGTCCAAGTTGAAAATGCAAAAGAGCGATAAAAATGAATTCAGGATTCTGAAAAAACAATATGCATACCTTCAGACCATCTTCAAATCACATATAAAGTTTAAAAAGGATTGGACTAAAACTGTAGGAGGAGTTGCACACACAAGGTACATACTCCCTATGTTTCTGTTGTATTAGGGCACGAAAAATGTCTAACTTAAAAATGCTAAAAAAGTGATAAAAAATGATTCAAAGATTCTGAAAAAAAAAAAAACAATTTGCATATCTTCAGACCATCCTAAAAGCATCTGTAAAGTTTCAAAAGGATTGGCCAAAAAATGTAGGAGGAGTTGCGCACAAGAATGGTGTGGGGCGCAGATGGACGGACAGAGACAGATGGACAGAGGGATGGACACAAAATTTCGGAGGGTATAACATAATAACCCGCCACTTTCTGGTGGCGGGGCATAATAAAATGGGAACAATTTTTGTTTGATACAGCCGAAATATATACCAATCAAGGAGAAAGTAGAATCCCTACCCACTAATTTCTTGTGCAGCTCAAATCAACTGCAATCTTGCTGGGATAACGCCTGACTATTCCAAATTGAATACAGGCACTTCTTGACCATCACCATGACCGTTATGTTTCCACATGACCATCACAACTCCACATGATCATCATCTCCACAGGACCACCACCATGACCACACGATCACTCATCACTTGGCCATCATATATCCACATGACCATCACCATGATCATGTATCCGCAAGAACATCTCCATGACCACAGCAACACCACATGACCACCATAACTCCAAACAACCTGTGACCATGACCATTACCATCTGGTCATGTTATATGCCAGACTCACAGAATGATTGGCTATGCTGCACTAAAAAGGAAAATAAATAAATGCATGCATAAACAATCACTGCTCTAGATTTACAAGGTGGTAAGAAATAGATGGGCTGTCCAGGCAAAGCAGTGCGAGTCGGCCTGTCCATGCTTATAAACCCTTTTGGTTCCATGTCTAGTAAAAGTCCCACAAAATTGGAAGCAACACCTCCAAAATGACCTTTACAGTGTTGACAGGGACGTTAAACCTCCAATCAATCAAATATTTACAGTTACTGCAGCTGGTGTCTGGGAATGTGTGGCGGCCATAAAATGTCTCCTTGCCCTACATCATAGTGTAGTTTATATTTTCTTGTCCTTTTGGATCTTGTCCATTTTGGAATTTTGAATATATCTGAGGGTCACTGATGAGGCTTAATTGGCTGAAACTAGCTAGTCTGGCCCAGAAAACATTACACTTAATATTTTTAAGTTCTGTGGTGTATTTCTTGCTTCCAAAGGATAACCCTTTTATAGAACATATTTGAATCAATTATCTGACACCTTTGATGGCACACAAAGCTCCAGGCTTGTTTGGAGCATGACGTCCGACTTCTGTCATTCAGTTTTTTTAATTAGAACGAAAACATATGTAATCTGATGGAATGATAGTCAGAAATAGGCGTGGCTAATTTTAATATTTAGCAGGATAAGGGTTAATTGTAATGTGTAGTCTTGTTCTTGTTCTTCGTATTTTTGTTCCATTGTATAATTTTGAAAATATATTAGGGTCATTACTGACGCCTAGGCAGCCGAGACTAGCAAGTCTGGTCCAGACTTCTTGTACACACTATAGCTTTCAGTTCTGTTTTCCTTGCTTTCAAAGTAGAACTTCTTAAAGAAATAATTCAGTAACTCGGCAAAGGGGAGAGTGTGTAAAATATTGAAATTGCGTTTGTGAAAATTGTTTCCACGGTCCTATTTCCTCAACCTCAGGCCTTTAGAAGACCTGGTTTTAAATGTTCATAAAATACATACCTCAGATGTACAGACAGCTCCATCAAGGGCAATGCACTCCCAACACTGCTAACCCATATTTTCCAAAGGCTTGCTACATCTAAAAAAAACTATTAAAGGGTCTTAAGAAGTTTACGAATGCCAAAAAAAAAAAAGACTGAAAACAGCTTGACAACACAAGCTGTTGCAAAATCCATCAACATCACAAAAGATCAATAAACAGTCTAAGCAGCTATCAAATGCATATTACACTGCCAAACATACCAATAGACTCACTTGACCAAGCAATACCCAAACAAAAATCACAGTCCACCTTCAGCACCAAGATCAGTTACAAAACTAACAAGAAAACGGTTACAAGAGGCTTAGTTCAAGCAGGAATGAATATCCATTACTTATCACTACCGGCAGCAAATTTTATTGACCATGTGCTTTTCTCCAGAGCAACCCATTTCCTCTAAACATAAAGGCTACCATGCACCATCAGTGACTCGTGAACGCTTAAAGGCATTTATATGAAATATGTTACTGAAGTAACATCTTAAAACAATCCTAGAAATACGAAAAAGAGAACCCAAACATTGTCACTAATGCGACTAGACATATGGCTAAATGGGACTGAGCAACTATATATACGCCTCCAGACAAGGGTTTGTCACATGATATAAGGCTTCCTGATTTAAACATTTTTTTTTCTTTTTGTATCTGTTAAAATCACCACTTTTGAAAATGTGAAAATAGAAGTGGAGGCAATGATCAGAAATTGATACTATTAACCCACAGCTCCCATCAACACAAACTGCGGAAAGCCAAAAGGACTGTTACTTTCCCACAAAATGGCCCATAGGCTATCCAAAATAAAATAATATAAGTGACACAAACACCTAAAGACAAACCATAACAAAAACCACGACAGAAGAACCGCCATGGAACAGTCAGCGGAAACTAATTCCACCAGGAGGCTTAAATCAATTTTACGTGGCCACAATCCTCGCCCTTCCGTCCCGATTAAGAAATAATTTGTTCAGTCTGCATGTAGGCCTCCTCACTAATCAGTGTAACATCTCCGTGAACACAAAAATCAAACAACCACAGAGATGGAACAACGGTGAGGACTCGACAGCAAGAAACAACTGAAATGCTGGAGCAAAAGAAAACCAACAGTTACACTCGATGGGCCCGAGCTGAGACAGAGCATTGGGTACCAACCAACATAAGCCTTTACGTTGGAACCGTCATAAAATCTGAGGCCTGACCCACCTGCATGCAATTAAAGAGTGAAGCAAAGTGGTCAACCGTAATTGGGTTAACTACCATGCATACAGTCTGTCGTATAACATTAATGCTGTACCCAATCTATAACATTAATGCTGTACCAAATCTTTTTACATCGAAGAATGATTTTACGCAATTGGCTGCTGAAATTATTGGGGTTATAAATTTTTCTGAATTTATATACTAAGTCACCTTAAAATCTGTGTTCCGATAGACCTTGTTGCAGTAGAGATTAATACCAATATTGAATTTTGAAATTAAATCAAAATTTTGGAAAGGCTTTGCATTGTTCATGGTACCGATATTAATTGCGAAATATAAACGCCATAGGATGACGCACAAGGAACATCATCCAAAAAAGGAAAGTTTACAATCTCAAAATCAAAATCATCGAGTTTATCATAAATTTTGCATGAAACAAACCTATCTACAAAAGACAGGTGTAAATCCAAAAACAGGGCCTCGGTACAGAAGAATTTGTTTTATTTAACTGAAGTTCTGGGGGTAAATTTGACTGATCAAACCATTGATTTTTGTTTGATTTGCGGTTTAACGTCCCCATCAACACTAAAGGTCATTTTGGAGACGTTGCTTCCAATTTTGTGGGACTTTTACCCGACCTTGAGATGAAATTACATCTCAAGCACTGCCGCCCAATGAAACCAATTTGGCTTATTAGCATGGGCGGGCCGACTCGCACCGCTTTGCCTGGGCAGGCTTTGATCCTCTAAGCGGTTTACCAGTACTTGTGTGCGGTCAGTTTAAGCTCTGCGTGGAAGCATCATGCAGCCCATATATTTTTTCAAGCCCCGATGGGCGGGGGCCAGATCAAACCATCTAAATAGGTATTATCAATATTTAACTAGAATTTGTTTTTCTAAAAAAACACAGATGTCTCCTCCCTTTTTGACCTCTAAGAATGACCTTGACATTGGAGGAATTAAAAAGTACATACAGAAATAAGAAAGTTATTGACCATACACAAAAAAGCCCTTTTTTACCTTTGACCTCTAAGTATGGCCTTGACCTTTGAGGTACAACACATCGTCTCCTGATAGTTAATATTTCTGCCAAGTAATTTCATAATCCATCAAAGAATAACAAAGTTATTGACTGTACACAAAAAAGGTCCCTTTTCTGACCTTTGACCTCTAGGTATGACCTCCAGAAAAAAATGTTATTGACTGGAAACAAAAAATACTTTTTTACCTTTGACCTCTTAGTATGAACTTGACCTTGGAGGTACCGACCTAGGTCTAGCGCACAACACATCGTCTCATGATGGTTAACATTTCTGCCAAGTAATTTCACAATCTATCCAGGAGTAAGAAAGTTATTGACTGAACACTAAAAAGGCCCCTTTTTACATTTGACCTCTTAGTATGACCTTGACGTCTGAGGTACCAACATGGGTCCTGCAAGAGACACATCGTCTCATTGTGGTTAACATTTCTGCCAAGTAATTTCAAAATCCATCTAAAAATAAGAAAGTTAATGACCAAACACAAAAAAGAGGACCTTTTTTACCTTTCACGTCTAAGTATGACCTTGACCTTTGAGGTACCGACCTGCGTCATGCGCGCAACACAGTCTCAAGGTGGTTAATATTTCTGCCAAGTAATTTCAAAATCCACCTGAAAATAATCAAGTTATTGACTGGACAAGATTTGCCCATACATACCGACAAACTTCCGACAAACTTCCAAGAAAGATAACTCAAAAAGTATAAATGCAAGAGTTGTAGTTCTTGCGCTCTGCACATTGCCTAATATTGATTAATATTTAAAAGTTTTGTAAAGATAGCTTGAACAGTTTTCAAGTTATAGAGCGGACACGATTTTGTGACAGACGGACGCCCGGGGGGAAAACAATGTCTCCCTGAAAAAAAATTTCGAGGGAAGACCTGATAAAGAAGTGGAGCTAAAAACTTCAATGATTTCAGACAGGTTTTCAGCAGAAAGGGACATGAAGTCTCTCATAACAAAACAGCCACTAGTTGTGCGCAATAAGTACCCATCAGAATACCCACAACTTGTCTAAATAACTTAGTACCAATAACTTAGTACCAAATCTTATGTAAATATTGTCAAGTAGAAAGGTGAGAGCTTCTCACTTTCTGACATGACCTTGAAGTACAGTTTTTTATGCTCTTCAGAAGTGATTACATGCAAGATAGAGGGAGTCTTCCCTATGAAATGTCCATTCAATTAAATCATTAAGTTTTTCTTTTATAAGACTATGAGGAAGTGTAGTGCAAAGGGTGGAAAAATTGTAAGTAGACAGACATAAAGCACGAAAACGCCTAGATTTATTTCAAACTTCATTGGAATTTTTTATGGACCAAAACAGATTTCTACCTGATCTTTCGAAGACTTTGTTGCAATATTTTATCACATGTTTTTTTTGATGGCAGTAAAACATGAAGTTACTAATTTTTAGAGTTCAGTGGGGGTACAAGAGCTTGAATTTGCAATAAACCGTGCTTTGCATGGTCTTAAATGAAGTTTAGGTAACCAATATAACCTAGGATGCTTTAACTTTAGGTAACCAATATAACGTAGGAAGCTTGTTTATGCAAATAATCTTGTGCTTTTGTGCATAAATCACTGGATATCAGTTCACACAGTATTTGAAAAAAAAAGTAAGCCAATTGTTTCCAAAACATAAATAAATATATTCTAGCATTATCAACAGAATATATTTTGCCATCAGGTTGAGACCACTAGATAACAAGAGGGCCATGATGGCCCTGGATCGCTCACCTGATCCATATTGTACAAATGAAATTGAAGACAATATATGATAGAGTAGAGGGTTTGAGCAATTTTGGTTGACACAAGGTTTTTATAATTTTAGCCATCTTTTTCATCCAAGCACAACGGGTTGAGAAATTTTAAAACAAGTCTGAAATGAAGAGCCCCTAAACCCCACTCCATATGGAGAAAACTGGGGTTTATGGGGGTATACATTATTTTTCTTATTTCTACTCCAAGACATAGGTTGTTGGAACTAGTTAGAACGGCCTCAATGAGGCCTTTCTAACGAGCACCAACTTATGTTTTGAGCATTGATAAGAAAAATATCATGGCTTTTCATTAGCAAAGTTTCCATTTTGGAGATATGAAAAATGCACTAAGACACACGAGTGTGTTATCATGAAATTAATTCAAATCCATCCACTGGTTAAGCAGGAGAAGTTATTTAAAAGTTTTTCTATTATGAGCTCTAGCGGCCACCTTTTTCATCCCAGCAGAATTGTTTGAACAAATTTAATAGAGGGTCACCCATTTGTTTGAATTGAGGTTTAACGTCCCCGTCAACACTGTAAAGGTCATTTTGGAGACGTTGCTTCCAATTTTGTGGGACTTTTACCCGACACCGAGATGAAATGACATCAAGCCCTGTCGCCCAATGAAACCAATAGAGTTTATTAGCATGGACCATCCATCTCGCACCGAGGTTCCTGGACAGGCTTAGATCCTCAAAGTGGTTTACCAGTACTAGTGTGCGGGCCGGATTCATCTCTGCGTGGAAGTCATGCAGCCCATATATTTCTTCAAGCCCCTATGGTCGGGGGCGAGAGGGTCACCCATGAAACATTTCTGTTAAATTATATCGAAATCCATCCACTGGTTAAGGGCCAGAAGTCGTTTAATTTTGTTTTCTATTTTTAGCCCTGGTGGCCATCTTGGTCATCCGAGCAGAGCAGTTTGAGCAATTTTGGTTGAGGGTCCATCAAGGATCATTCTTGTGCATGTTTTTTTTTTCAAAATGCATCCAATAGTTAAGGAAGAGAAGACTTTTAAAGATTTTTCTATTTTTAGCTCTGGTGGCGGAACATTTTGAGCAATTTTGGTTGAGGGTCACCCAAGGAACATTCCTGTAAAATTATTTTGAAATCCATCCAATGGTTAAGGAGATCATTTAAAGGTTTTTCTATTTTTAGCTCTGGTGGCCATCTTGTTCATCCCAGCATAATTAACGGTTTGAGCAATTTTGGTAGAGGGTCACCCAAGGAACCTTCCTGTGAAATTATTTCAAACTCCATGCACTGGTTAAGGAGGAGAAGTTGTTTAAAGATTTTTCTATTTTTAGCTCTGGTGGCCATCTTGTTCACCCGAGCGGAACGATTTTAGCAAATTTGGTAGAGGGTCACCAAAGGAACATTCCTGTGAAATTATTTTGAAATCCATCCACTGGTTAAGGAGAAGAAGTCTTTTAAGGGTTTTTCTATTTTTAGCTCTCGCAGCCATTTTGTTCATCTGAGCATAATTAAGTTCTGATGAGGCTTAATAAGCCGAAACTACGTAGTATGACCCATCTTCTTTCTTATGAATATTTTCATTGCTCTTAAAGGAACTCATTTTTGATTTTTATTTGCCTTCACTGCAGCTGGTGTTGTGCCGTGTGGCGGCCGTAAAACGTCTCCCCGTACATCAACCATAGTGCAGTTTATATTTTACTTTTGGTCCTTTGAGATCAGCGTGAATATTCTGAGAAATCAGAAATAGATTATTAGTTTAGACTCAAATTTTAGACATGTTTTTAATTATTTGGACCTCATTTTGATTAATATCAGTCCTTGAATCGACTGCCTATTCGAAATTCGCAAAATTGCAGTATGCTTCCTCTGGCTTTCGTTGCCGGATCATTACAGGGTCACTGATGAGGCTTTATTAGCCGAAACTACGTAGTATGACCCATCTTCTTTCTTATGAATATTTTCATTGCTCTTAAAGGAACTCATTTTTGATTTTTATTTGAGCAATTTTGGTAGAGGGTCACTCAAGGAACCTTCCTATGAAATTATTTTGAAATCCATCCACTGGTTAAGGAGAAGTAGTCGTTTAAAGGTTTTTCTATTTTTAGCTCTGGTGGCCATCTTGTCCACCCGAGCGGAACAATTTGAGCGAAATTATTTTGAAATCCATTCACTGGTTAAGGAGAAGTAGTCGTTTAAAGGTTTTTCTATTTTTAGCTCTGGCAGCCATCTTGTTCACCCGAGCGAACGATTTGAGCAATTTGGGTAGAGGGTCACCCAAGGAACATTCCTGTGAAATTATTTCAAAATCTGTCCTGCAGTTTTGGAGAAGTCCTTTAAAGCAAAAGTTGACGACGGACGGACGAACGCACGGCGGACAAAGACCGACCACAATAGCTCACCTTGAGCACTTTGTGCTCAGGTGAGCTAAAAAGAGGACCATGATGGTCCTATATCGCTCACCTCAGCTAGAGATTTACACATTGTCTTTATCTTCAAGTTTCCCTGGGTAGATTGCATTAAGACTATATAAATTATAAGCTCTGGAATTTATGCAACACACGGCCCCCGCCCATAGGGGCTTGAAGAAATATATGGGCTGCATGGTGCTTCCACGCATAGCTGAATCCGGCCCCCACACTAGTACTGGTAAACCGCTTAGAGGATCTAAGCCTGTCCAGGAACCGCGGTGCGAGGCGGACCGTCCATGCTAATAAATCCTATTGGTTTCATTGGAGCAGGGCTTGAGATGTCATTTCATCTCAGTGTCTGGTAAAAGTCCCACAAAATTGGAAGCAACGTCTCCAAAATGACCTTTACAGTGTTGACGGGGACATTAAACCTCAAATCAAACAAACAAATTTATGCAAACACAGCTAAAATTTGAATATTCTTGGTAGAGGTAACTAGGTGTAGCCATTTACTTAATATGAAAGGCCAGGGCTTTAAGGTTTAAGACAGATTTTTAAAGCTTTTCCCTTTATAAGCCTTTGTCAAACATATGGCCCCTAGGGTGGGAACATTTTTGGCCCCAGGGTTATAATCTAACCCTTTTTGTACCAAAAGGAATCTTCCTCAGATATAGCAGGAGTCAATTTCAAATTTTAGGGCTGTCTGGTTGTGTTCTCTTCAAAATTTATTTGGAAAATGGCTGAACTTTTTGCAAACAGTGTAGGCCCTGATCTGGGCCTGCACTGTTTGCCAGGGTACCCGATTTGGGGTTTCTGGAACTAATGGGTTAATCTTGGTAGAGGTCCACAAGATGAAGCCTCATACCAAATATCAAAGACCTTGGCCTTCTGGCTTCAGAGGAAGATTTTTAAAAGGTTTTCTATCTAATAGAATAGAAGTGGAGGCAATGATCAGGAATCGATACAATTAACCCCCAGCTCCCATCAGAGACATCCAAGGGGAAAGAAACACAAACATGAAGCAACAGACCCCAATGGAAACACCAACAGCGAAAGTCAAAAGGACAGTTACTTTCCCACAAAATGGTCAATAGGCTATCCAAAATGAAATAATATAAGCGACACAAACACCGAAAAACAAGTTTCATACAAGAAGATTTTTAAAGGTTTTCCTATATAAGCCCATGTAAAACCAGTAGGCCATGTGCAGGGGAATTTTTTGCCCCAGGGCTATAATTTGAAAACTTGGTAGAGGTCCACAAGATGAAGCTTAATACCAAATAAGACCTGGGCCTTCTGGCTTCAGACAGGAAGTGTTTTAAACGTTTTTCCTATAAAAGCCTATGTAAAACCAGTAGACCCTGGGGCAGGGGCATTTTTGGCCCAAGTGCTATAATTTGAACAATGTTGTTAAGAGTTCCACTTGAAGAAGCTCCATACCAAATATCAAAGACCTGGGACTGCTGGTTTCAGACAAGAAGATTTTAAAGGTTTTTCCCTATATAAGCTATGTAAAACCAGTATGGTAGGTCCTGGTGCGGGGGCATTTTTTTTTTATCCCAGTCCTATTATTTGAACAATCTTGGCAGAGGTCCACTAGCTGAAGCTTCATACCAAATATCAAAGACCTGGGCCTTCTGGTTTTAGACAAGCTCTTTAAAGGTTTTCCCAATATTTGCCTTTGTAAAACCAGTAGGCCCTGATGCAGGGGCATTTTTGGCCCCAGGGATATAATTTGAACAATCTTGGTAGAAGTCCACTAGACAAAGCTTCACACTAAATATCGAAGACCTAGGCCTTCTGGTTTCATACAAGATGATTTTTAAAGGTTTTCCTATATAAGCCCATGTAAAATCAGTAGGCCAAGTGCAGGGGCATTTTTTTGCCCCACGGCTATAATTTGAAAACTTGGTAGGTCCACAAGACGAAGCTTCATACCAAATGTCAAAGACCTGGGCCTTCTGGCTTCAGACAGGAAGCTTTTTTAAACATTTTCCCTATATAAGCCTATGTAAAACCATTAGGCCAGGGTGCAGGGGCATTTTGGCCCAGGGCTATAATTTGAACAATCTTGTTAGAGGTGCTCTAGATAAAGCTTCATACCATGGGCCTTCTGGCTTCATACAAGAAGATTTTTAAATGTTTTCCTATATAAGCTTATGCAAAACCAGAAGGCCCTGGTGTAGGTTTATATTTTGGCCCCAGGACTTATTTGAACAATCCTGGTAGAGATCCACTAGATGAAGCTACATACCAAATATCAAAGACCAGGGCCGTCTGGTTTTAGACAAGATTTTTAAAGGTTTTACCTATATATGCCTATGTAAATTATGTGTGCCCTGGTGCAGGGGCATTTTTGGCCCCAGGACTACAATTGGAACACTCTTAGACCTTCTTCACTAATTGAGATCAAAGACCTGGGCCTTCTGGTTTCATACAAGATTTTTTTAAGGATTTCCATATATAAGCCTATGTAGAACCAGCAGGCCCTGGTGTGGGGGCATTTTTGTTTTGAACACTCTAGGTAGAGGTCCACTAGATGATATCAAAGACCTGGGCCGTCTGGTTTCATACAAGAAGATTGTTTTAAGATTTTTCTCTATATAAGCCTATGTAAAACCAGTAGGCCCTTGTGTGGGGGCATTTTCGTCTTGAACACTCTTGGCAGAGGTCCACAAGATGATATCAAAAACCTGGGCCTTCTGGTTTCATACAAAAAGATTTTAAGGATTTCCCTATACAAGCCAATGTATAACCAGTAGGTCCTGGTGCGGGAGGTATTTTTTGATCCCAGTACAATTATTGGAACAATCTTGGTAG
Source organism: Lucinisca nassula (assembly GCA_963580285.1). Lineage (NCBI taxonomy): Eukaryota > Metazoa > Mollusca > Bivalvia > Lucinida > Lucinidae > Lucinisca > Lucinisca nassula. Next base: position 43,681,768 of record OY757026.1, read on the forward strand.
AGAGGTCCAGAAGATGAAGCTTAATTCCAAATAGCTTCCAGTAGGCCCTGGTGCAGGGGCATTCTTGGCCCCAGGCCAATAATTTGAACACTTGGTAGAGGTTCAAAAGTAATATATCGAAGACCTGGGCCTTCTGGTTTCATACAATAAGATGGTTGTAAGGTTTTTCTCTATATAAGCCTATGTAGAACCAGTAGGCCCTTGTGTGGGGGCATTTTTGTCTTGAACACTCTTGGTAGAGGTCCTCTAGATGATATCAAAAACATGGGCCTTCTGGTTTCCTACAATAAGATTTCAAGGTATCCCCAATCCCCATTTAAGCCTATGTAAAACCAGTAGGTCCTGGTGTGGGGGGATTGGGGGTGGGGTGGGGGGATTTTTTGATCCCAGTACTATTATTGGAACAATCTTGGTAGAGGTCCACGAGATGAAGCTTAATTACAAATACAAAACACCTGGACCTTCTGGTTTTAGACAAGAAGATTTTTAAAAGGTTTTCCCTATATCTGCCTATATTAAACCAGTAGGCCCTGGTGCAGGGGCATTCTTGGCCCCAGCCCAATAATTTGAACCCTTGGTAGAGGTTCAAAAGTGATATTGAAGACCTGGGCTATCTGGTTTCATACAAGATTGCTGTAAGGTTTTTCTCTATATAAGCCTATGTAGAACCAGTAGGCCCTTGTGTCGGGGCATTTTTGTCTTGAACACTCTTGGTAGAGGTCCACTAGATGATATCAAAAACCTGGGCCTTCTGGTTTCCTACAATAAGATTTCAAGGTTTTCCCTATATAAGCCTATGTAAAACCAGTAGGTCCTGGTGTGGGGGGATAGGGGGGGGGGGGCATTTTTTGATCCCCATACTATTATTGGAACAATCTTGGTAGAGGTCCACGAGATGAAGCTTAATTACAAATACAAAAGACCTGGACCTTCTGGTTTTAGACAAGAAGATTTTTAAAAGGTTTTCCCTATATCTGCCTATATTAAACCAGCAGGCCCAGGTGCAGGGGCAATCTTGGCCCCAGCCCAATAATTTGAACACTTGGTGAGGTCCACTAGATGATATCAAAGACCTGGGCCATCTGGTTTCATACAAGAAGATTGTTTTAAGATTTTTCTCTATATAAGCCTATGTAAAACCAGTAGGCCCTTGTGTGGGGGCATTTTCGTCTTGAACACTCTTGGCAGAGGTCCACTAGATGATATCAAAAACCTGGGCCTTCTGGTTTCATACAAGAATATTTTAAGGTTTTCCCTATACAAGCCAATGTAAAACCAGTAGGTCCTGGTGCGGGAGGTATTTTTTAATCCCAGTACAATTATTGGAACAATCTTGGTAGAGAGGTCCAGAAGATGAAGCTTAATTCCAAATATCAAAGACCTGGACTTTCTGGTTTAAGACAAGAAGATTTTAAGAGGTTTTCCCTATATTAAACCAGTGGGCCCTGGTGCAGGGGCATTCTTGGACCCAGGCCAATAATTTGAACACTTGGTAGAGGTTCAAAAGTGATATCAAAGACCTGGGCCTTCTGGTTTCATACAAGAAGTTTGTTTTAAAGTTGTCTTTATATAAGCCTATATAGAACCAGTAGGCCCTTGTGCGGGGGCATTTTTGTCTTCAACACTCTTCAAGGTTTTTCCTATATAAGCCTATGTAAAACCAGTAGGTCCTGGTGTGGGGGGATTGGTGGGGGGGGGGCATTTTTGATCCCAGTACTTTTATTGGAACAATCTTGATAGAGGTCCACGAGATGAAGCTTAATTACAAATACAAAAAACCTGGGCCTTCTGGTTTTATACAAGAAGATTTTTAAAAGGTTTTCCCTATATCTGCCTATATTAAACCAGCGGGCCCTGGTGCAGGGGCATTCTTGGCCCCAGCCCAATAATTTGAACACTCTTGGTAGAGGTCCACTAGATGATATCAAAGACCTGGGCCGTCTGGTTTCATACAAGATTGTTTTAAGGTTGTCTCTATATAAGCCTATGTAGAACCAGTAGGCCCTTGTGCGGGGGCATTTTTGTCTTGAACACTCTTGGTAGAGGTCCACTAGATGATATCAAAAACCTGGGCCTTCTGGTTTCCTACAAGAAGATTTTAAGATTTTCCCTATATAAGCCTATGTAAAACCAGTAGGTCCTGGTGCGGGAGACATTTTTTGATCTCAGTACTAATTTTAGAACAATCTTGGTAGAGGTCCACAAGATGAAGCATAATTCCAAATATCAAAGACCTGGACCTTCTGGTTTTAGACAAGAAGATTTTTAAAAGGTTTCTTCTATATCTGCCTATATTAAACCAGTAGGCCCTGGTGCAGGGGCATTCTTGGCCCCAGGCCAATAATTTGAGCACTTGGTAGAGGTTCAAAAGTGATATCGAAGACCTGGGCCTTCTGGTTTCAGACAAGAAGATGGTTGTAAGGTTTTTCTCTATATAAGCCTATGTAGAACCAGTAGGCCCTTGTGCGGGGGCATTTCTGTCTTGAACACACTTGCTAGAGGTCCACTAGATGATATCAAAAACCTGGGCCTTCTGGTTTCATACAAGAATATTTTAAGGTTTTCCCTATACAAGCCAATGTAAAACCAGTAGGTCCTGGTGCGGGAGGTATTTTTTGATCCCAGTACAATTATTGGAACAATCTTGGTAGAGAGGTCCAGAAGATGAAGCTTAATTCCAAATATCAAAGACCTGGACTTTCTGGTTTAAGACAAGAAGATTTTAAGAGGTTTTCCCTACATTAAACCAGTGGGCCCTGGTGCAGGGGCATTCTTGGACCCAGGCCAATAATTTGAACACTTGGTAGAGGTTCAAAAGTGATATCAAAGACCTGGGCCTTCTGGTTTCATACAAGAAGTTTGTTTTAAGGTTGTCTCTATATAAGCCTATATAGAACCAGTAGGCCCTTGTGCGGGGGCATTTTTGTCTTCAACACTCTTCAAGGTTTTTCCTATATAAGCCTATGTAAAACGAGTAGGTCCTGGTGTGGGGGGATGGGGGGGGGGGGGCATTTTTTGATCCCCATACTATTATTGGAACAATCTTGGTAGAGGTCCACGAGATGAAGCTTAATTACAAATACAAAAAAACCTGGACCTTCTGGTTTTAGAGAAGAAGATTTTTAAAAGGTTTTCCCTATATCTGCCTATATTAAACCAGCGGGCCCTGGTGCAGGGGCATTCTTGGCCCCAGCCCAATAATTTGAACACTCTTGGTAGAGGTCCACTAGATGATATCAAAGACCTGGGCCGTCTGGTTTCATACAAGAAGATTGTTTTAAGATTTTTCCCTATATAAGCCTATGTAAAACCAGTAGGCCCTTGTGTGGGGGCATTTTCGTCTTGAACACTCTTGGCAGAGGTCCACTAGATGATATCAAAAACCTGGGCCTTCTGGTTTCATACAAGCAGATTTTAAGATTTTCCCTATATATGCCTATGTAAAACCAGTAGGTCCTGGTGGGCGGGGGGCATTTTTTGATCTCAGTACTATTATTGGAACAATCTTGGTAGAGGTCCACAAGATGTAGCTTAATTCCAAATATCAAAGACCTGGACCTTCTGGTTTTAGACAAGAAGATTTTAAAAGGTTTTCCCTATATCTGCCTATACTAAACCAGTAGGCCCTGGTGCAGGTGCATTCTTGGCCCCAGGCAAATAATTTGAACACTCTTAGTGGAGGTCCACTAGATTATATCAAAGACCTGGGCCTTCTGGTTTCATACAAGAAGATTGTTTTAAGGTTTTTCTCTATAAGCCTATGTAGAACCAGTAGGCCCTTGTGCGGGGGCATTTTCGTCTTGAACACTCTTGGCAGAGGTCCACTAGATGATATCAAAAACCTGGGCCTTCTGGTTTCATACAAGCAGATTTTAAGATTTTCCCTATATATGCCTATGTAAAACCAGAAGGTCCTGGTGGGCGGGGGGCATTTTTTGATCTCAGTACTATTATTGGAACAATCTTGGTTGAGGTCCACAAGATGTAGCTTAATTCCAAATATCAAAGACCTGGACTTTCTGATTTTAGACAAGAAGATTTTTAAAAGGTTTTCCCTATATCTGCCTATATTAAACCAGTAGGCCCTGGTGCAGCGGCATTTTTGGCCCCAGCCCAATAATTTGAACCCTTGGTAGAGGTTCAAAAGTGATATTGAAGACCTGGGCTATCTGGTTTCATACAAGATTGTTGTAAGGTTTTTCTCTATATAAGCCTATGTAGAACCAGTAGGCCCTTGTGTCGGGGCATTTTTGTCTTGAACACTCTTGGTAGAGGTCCACTAGATGATATCAAAAACCTGGGCCTTCTGGTTTCCTACAATAAGATTTCAAGGTTTTCCCTATATAAGCCTATGTAAAACCAGTAGGTCCTGGTGTGGGGGGGGGGATGGGGGGGGGGCATTTTTTGATCCCAGTACTATTATTGGAACAATCTTGGTAGAGGTCCACGAGTTGAAGCTTAATTACAAATACAAAAGACCTGGACCTTCTGGTTTTAGACAAGAAGATTTTTAAAAGGTTTTCCCTATATTAAACCAGTGGGCCCTGGTGCAGGGGCATTCTTGGACCCAGGCCAATAATTTGAACACCTGGTAGAGGTTCAAAAGTGATATCAAAGACCTGGGCCTTCTGGTTTCATACAAGAAGTTTGTTTTAAGGTTGTCTCTATATAAGCCTATATAGAACCAGTAGGCCCTTGTGCGGGGGCATTTTTGTCTTGAACACTCTTCAAGGTTTTCCTATATAAGCCTATGTAAAACCAGTAGGTCCTGGTGTGGGGGGATTGGTGGGGGGGGCATTTTTGATCCCAGTACTTTTATTGGAACAATCTTGATAGAGGTCCACGAGATGAAGCTTAATTACAAATACAAAAAACCTGGGCCTTCTGGTTTTATTCAAGAAGATTTTTAAAAGGTTTTCCCTATATCTGCCTATATTAAACCAGCGGGCCCTGGTGCAGGGGCATTCTTGGCCCCAGCCCAATAATTTGAACACTGTTGGTAGAGGTCCACTAGATGATATCAAAGACCTGGGCCGTCTGGTTTCATACAAGAAGATTGTTTTAAGGTTGTCTCTATATAAGCCTATGTAGAACCAGTAGGCCCTTGTGCGGGGGCATTTTTGTCTTGAACACTCTTGGTAGAGGTCCACTAGATGATATCAAAAACCTGGGCCTTCTGTTTTCCTACAAGAAGATTTTAAGATTTTCCCTATATAAGCCTATGTAAAACCAGTAGGTCCTGGTGCGGGAGACATTTTTTGATCTCAGTACTAATTTTGGAACAATCTTGGTAGAGGTCCACAAGATGAAGCTTAATTCCAAATATCAAAGACCTGGACCTTCTGGTTTTAGACAAGAAGATTTTTAAAAGGTTTTTTCTATATCTGCCTATATTAAACCAGTAGGCCCTGGTGCAGGGGCATTCTTGGCCCCAGGCCAATAATTTGAACACTTGGTAGAGGTTCAAAATTGATATCGAAGACCTGGGCCTTCTGGTTTCAGACAAGAAGATGGTTGTAAGGTTTTTCTCTATATAAGCCTATGTAGAACCAGTAGGCCCTTGTGCGGGGGCATTTCTGTCTTGAACACTCTTGGTAGAGGTCCACTAGATGATATCAAAAACCTGGGCCTTCTGGTTTCCTACACTAAGATTTCAAGGTTTTTCCTATATAAGCCTATGTAAAACGAGTAGGTCCTGGTGTGGGGGGATGGGGGGCATTTTTTGATCCCCATACTATTATTGGAACAATCTTGGTAGAGGTCCACAAGATGAAGCTTAATTACAAATACAAAAAAACCTGGACCTTCTGGTTTTAGAGAAGAAGATTTTTAAAAGGTTTTCCCTATATCTGCCTATATTAAACCAGCGGGCCCTGGTGCAGGGGCATTCTTGGCCCCAGCCCAATAATTTGAACACTCTTGGTAGAGGTCCACTAGATGATATCAAAGACCTGGGCCGTCTGGTTTCATACAAGAAGATTGTTTTAAGGTTGTCTCTATATAAGCCTATGTAGAACCAGTAGGCCCTTGTGCGGGGGCATTTTTGTCTTGAACACTCTTGGTAGAGGTCCACTAGATGATATCAAAAACCTGGGCCTTCTGGTTTCCTACAAGAAGATTTTAAGATTTTCCCTATATAAGCCTATGTAAAACCAGTAGGTCCTGGTGCGGGAGACATTTTTTGATCTCAGTACTAATTTTAGAACAATCTTGATAGAGGTCCACAAGATGAAGCATAATTCCAAATATCAAAGACCTGGACCTTCTGGTTTTAGACAAGAAGATTTTTAAAAGGTTTTTTCTATATCTGCCTATATTAAACCAGTAGGCCCTGGTGCAGGGGCATTCTTGGCCCCAGGCCAATAATTTGAGCACTTGGTAGAGGTTCAAAAGTGATATCGAAGACCTGGGCCTTCTGGTTTCAGACAAGAAGATGGTTGTAAGGTTTTTCTCTATATAAGCCTATGTAAAACCAGTAGGCCCTTGTGCGGGGGCATTTCTGTCTTGAACACACTTGCTAGAGGTCCACTAGATGATATCAAAAACCTGGGCCTTCTGGTTTCATACAAGAATATTTTAAGGTTTTCCCTATACAAGCCAATGTAAAACCAGTAGGTCCTGGTGCGGGAGGTATTTTTTGATCCCAGTACAATTATTGGAACAATCTTGGTAGAGAGGTCCAGAAGATGAAGCTTAATTCCAAATATCAAAGACCTGGACTTTCTGGTTTAAGACAAGAAGATTTTAAGAGGTTTTCCCTATATTAAACCAGTGGGCCCTGGTGCAGGGGCATTCTTGGACCCAGGCCAATAATTTGAACACTTGGTAGAGGTTCAAAAGTGATATCAAAGACCTGGGCCTTCTGGTTTCATACAAGAAGTTTGTTTTAAGGTTGTCTCTATATAAGCCTATATAGAACCAGTAGGCCCTTGTAAGGGGGCATTTTTGTCTTCAACACTCTTCAAGGTTTTTCCTATATAAGCCTATGTAAAACGAGTAGGTCCTGGTGTGGGGGGATGGGGGGGGGGGGCATTTTTTGATCCCCATACTATTATTGGAACAATCTTGGTAGAGGTCCACGAGATGAAGCTTAATTACAAATACAAAAAAACCTGGACCTTCTGGTTTTAGAGAAGAAGATTTTTAAAAGGTTTTCCCTATATCTGCCTATATTAAACCAGCGGGCCCTGGTGCAGGGGCATTCTTGGCCCCAGCCCAATAATTTGAACACTCTTGGTAGAGGTCCACTAGATGATATCAAAGACCTGGGCCGTCTGGTTTCATACAAGAAGATTGTTTTAAGATTTTTCCCTATATAAGCCTATGTAAAACCAGTAGGCCCTTGTGTGGGGGCATTTTCGTCTTGAACACTCTTGGCAGAGGTCCACTAGATGATATCAAAAACCTGGGCCTTCTGGTTTCATACAAGCAGATTTTAAGATTTTCCCTATATATGCCTATGTAAAACCAGTAGGTCCTGGTGGGCGGGGGGCATTTTTTGATCTCAGTACTATTATTGGAACAATCTTGGTAGAGGTCCACAAGATGTAGCTTAATTCCAAATATCAAAGACCTGGACCTTCTGGTTTTAGACAAGAAGATTTTAAAAGGTTTTCCCTATATCTGCCTATACTAAACCAGTAGGCCCTGGTGCAGGTGCATTCTTGGCCCCAGGCAAATAATTTGAACACTCTTAGTGGAGGTCCACTAGATTATATCAAAGACCTGGGCCTTCTGGTTTCATACAAGAAGATTGTTTTAAGGTTTTTCTCTATAAGCCTATGTAGAACCAGTAGGCCCTTGTGCCGGGGCATTTTCGTCTTGAACACTCTTGGCAGAGGTCCACTAGATGATATCAAAAACCTGGGCCTTCTGGTTTCATACAAGCAGATTTTAAGATTTTCCCTATATATGCCTATGTAAAACCAGAAGGTCCTGGTGGGCGGGGGGCATTTTTTGATCTCAGTACTATTATTGGAACAATCTTGGTTGAGGTCCACAAGATGTAGCTTAATTCCAAATATCAAAGACCTGGACTTTCTGATTTTAGACAAGAAGATTTTTAAAAGGTTTTCCCTATATCTGCCTATATTAAACCAGTAGGCCCTGGTGCAGCGGCATTTTTGGCCCCAGCCCAATAATTTGAACCCTTGGTAGAGGTTCAAAAGTGATATTGAAGACCTGGGCTATCTGGTTTCATACAAGATTGTTGTAAGGTTTTTCTCTATATAAGCCTATGTAGAACCAGTAGGCCCTTGTGTCGGGGCATTTTTGTCTTGAACACTCTTGGTAGAGGTCCACTAGATGATATCAAAAACCTGGGCCTTCTGGTTTCCTACAATAAGATTTCAAGGTTTTCCCTATATAAGCCTATGTAAAACCAGTAGGTCCTGGTGTGGGGGGGGGGGGGATGGGGGGGGGGCATTTTTTGATCCCAGTACTATTATTGGAACAATCTTGGTAGAGGTCCACGAGTTGAAGCTTAATTACAAATACAAAAGACCTGGACCTTCTGGTTTTAGACAAGAAGATTTTTAAAAGGTTTTCCCTATATTAAACCAGTGGGCCCTGGTGCAGGGGCATTCTTGGACCCAGGCCAATAATTTGAACACCTGGTAGAGGTTCAAAAGTGATATCAAAGACCTGGGCCTTCTGGTTTCATACAAGAAGTTTGTTTTAAGGTTGTCTCTATATAAGCCTATATAGAACCAGTAGGCCCTTGTGCGGGGGCATTTTTGTCTTGAACACTCTTCAAGGTTTTCCTATATAAGCCTATGTAAAACCAGTAGGTCCTGGTGTGGGGGGATTGGTGGGGGGGGGGGGCATTTTTGATCCCAGTACTTTTATTGGAACAATCTTGATAGAGGTCCACGAGATGAAGCTTAATTACAAATACAAAAAACCTGGGCCTTCTGGTTTTATTCAAGAAGATTTTTAAAAGGTTTTCCCTATATCTGCCTATATTAAACCAGCGGGCCCTGGTGCAGGGGCATTCTTGACCCCAGCCCAATAATTTGAACACTGTTGGTAGAGGTCCACTAGATGATATCAAAGACCTGGGCCGTCTGGTTTCATACAAGAAGATTGTTTTAAGGTTGTCTCTATATAAGCCTATGTAGAACCAGTAGGCCCTTGTGCGGGGGCATTTTTGTCTTGAACACTCTTGGTAGAGGTCCACTAGATGATATCAAAAACCTGGGCCTTCTGTTTTCCTACAAGAAGATTTTAAGATTTTCCCTATATAAGCCTATGTAAAACCAGTAGGTCCTGGTGCGGGAGACATTTTTTGATCTCAGTACTAATTTTGGAACAATCTTGGTAGAGGTCCACAAGATGAAGCTTAAGTCCAAATATCAAAGACCTGGACCTTCTGGTTTTAGACAAGAAGATTTTTAAAAGGTTTTTTCTATATCTGCCTATATTAAACCAGTAGGCCCTGGTGCAGGGGCATTCTTGGCCCCAGGCCAATAATTTGAACACTTGGTAGAGGTTCAAAATTGATATCGAAGACCTGGGCCTTCTGGTTTCAGACAAGAAGATGGTTGTAAGGTTTTTCTCTATATAAGCCTATGTAGAACCAGTAGGCCCTTGTGCGGGGGCATTTCTGTCTTGAACACTCTTGGTAGAGGTCCACTAGATGATATCAAAAACCTGGGCCTTCTGGTTTCCTACACTAAGATTTCAAGGTTTTTCCTATATAAGCCTATGTAAAACGAGTAGGTCCTGGTGTGGGGGGATGGGGGGCATTTTTTGATCCCCATACTATTATTGGAACAATCTTGGTAGAGGTCCACAAGATGAAGCTTAATTACAAATACAAAAAAACCTGGACCTTCTGGTTTTAGAGAAGAAGATTTTTAAAAGGTTTTCCCTATATCTGCCTATATTAAACCAGCGGGCCCTGGTGCAGGGGCATTCTTGGCCCCAGCCCAATAATTTGAACACTCTTGGTAGAGGTCCACTAGATGATATCAAAGACCTGGGCCGTCTGGCTTCATGCAAGAAGATTGTTTTAAGATTTTTCCCTATATAAGCCTATGTAAAACCAGTAGGCCCTTGTGTGGGGGCATTTTCGCCTTGAACACTCTTGGCAGAGGTCCACTAGATGATATCAAAAACCTGGGCCTTCTGGTTTCATACAAGAAGATTTTAAGGTTTTCACTATACAAGCCAATGTAAAACCAGTAGGTCCTGGTGCGGGAGGTATTTTTTGATCCCAGTACAATTATTGGAACAATCTTGGTAGAGAGGTCTAGAAGATGAAGCTTAATTCCAAATATCAAAGACCTGGACTTTCTGGTTTAAGACCAGAAGATTGTAAGAGGTTTTCCCTATATTAAACCAGCAGGCCCTGGTGCAGGGGCATTCTTGTCCCCAGGCCAATAATTTGAACACTTGGTAGAGGTTCAAAAGTGATATCTAAGACCTGGGCCTTCTCGTTTCATACAAGAAGATTGTTTTAAGGTTTTTCTCTATATAAGCCTATATAGAACCAGTAGGCCCTTGTGCTGGGGCATTTTTGTCTTGAACACTCTTGGTAGAGGTCCACTAGATGATATCAAAATCCTGGGCCTTCTGGTTTCCTCCAAGAAGATTTTAAGATTTTCCCTATATATGCCTATGAAAAACCAGTAGGTCCTGGTGTGGGGGGGGGGGGCATTTTTTGATCTCAGTACTATTATTGGAACAATCTTGGTAGAGGTCCACAAGATGAAGCTTAATTACAAATATCAAAGACCTGGACCTTCTGGTTTTAGACAAGAAGATTTTAAAAGGTTTTCCCTATATCTGCCTATACTAAACCAGTAGGCCCTGGTGCAGGGGCATTCTTGGCCCCAGCCCAATAATGTGAACACTCTTGGTAGAGGTGCACTAGATGATATCAAAGACCTGGGCCGTCTGGTTTCATACAAGAAGATTGTTTTAAGGTTTTTCTCTATAAGCCTATGTAGAACCAGTAGGCCCTTGTGCGGGGGCATTTTCGTCTTGAACACTCTTGGCAGAGCTCCAATAGATGATATCAAAAACCTGGGCCTTCTGGTTTCATACAAGCAGATTTTAAGATTTTCCCTATATATGCCTATGTAAAACCAGTAGGTCCTGGTGGGGGTGGGGGGGGGAATTTTTTATCTCAGCACTATTATTGGAACAATCTTGGTAGAGGTCCACAAGATGTAGCTTAATTCCAAATATCAAAGACCTGGACCTTCTTGTTTTAGACAAGAAGATTTTTAAAAGGTTTTCCCTATATTAAACCAGTGGGCCATGGTGGAGGGGCATTCTTGGCCCCAGGCCAATAATTTGAACAATTTTGGTTGAGGTCCACCTGATGATATCAAAGACCTGGGCCGTCTGGTTTCATACAAGAAGATTGTTTTAAGATTTTTCTCTATATAAGCCTATGTAGAGCCAGTAGACCCTTGTGTGGAGGCATTTTCGTCTTGAACACTCTTGGTAGAGGTCCACTAGATGATAACAAAAACCTGGGCCTTCTGGCTTTATCCAAGATTGTTTGAATGTTTTCCATATATAAGCCAATGTAAAACCAGTAGGTCCTGGTGCAGGGGGCATTTTTTGATCCCAGTACTATTATTGGAACAATCTTGGTAGAGGTCCACAAGATGAAGCTTAATTCAAAATATCAAAGACCTGGACCTTCTGGTTTTAGACAAGAATATTTTTAAAAGGTTTTCCCTATATTTGCCTACATTAAACCAGTGGGCCCTGGAGCAGGGGCATTCTTTGCCACAGGCCAATAATTTGAACACTAGGTAGAGGTTCAAAAGATGATACCAAAGCTGGGCCTTCTGTTTTCATACAAGATTGTTTTTTAAGGTTTTTCTCTGTATAAGCCTATGCTATCTTTGTTTGATTTGAGGTTTAACGTCCCCGTCAACACTGTAAAGGACATTTTGGAGATGTTGCTTCCAATTTTGTGGGACTTTTACCCGACACTGAAATGAAATGACATCTCAAGCCCTGTCGCCCAATGAAACCAATAGGGTTTATTAGCATGGACGGTCCGCCTTGCACCGCGGTTCCTGGACAGGCTTAGATCCTCTAGGCGGTTTACCAGTACTAGTGTGCGGGCCGGATTCAGCTCTGCGTGGAAGCATTATGCAGCCAATATATTTCTTCAAGCCCCTATGGGCGGGGGCTTATAAGCCTATGTAGAACCAGTAGGCCCTTGTGTGGGGCATTTTCATCTTGAGTGTGTGTGTGAATTCGGGCTTAACGTCGCTTTCAACAATTTTTCAGTCATATCACGACGGTGTCTGGTTGTGACAGGGAGCTCAATGCTCACTTTTATAGTGCTGCCTCCCTGAAATATCATGTCCCAGACACATTACATGATACCAAACCCAGTCACATTATCCTGGCACTGAGTCGACCAGTCCTAGCTCTACCCCTGTATATCTGAGTGCCAAGCGAGGAGCAGCTAGTACCATTTTTAAAGACTTTGGTATGTCGCGGCCCGGGATCGAACCTGTGACCTCCTGTTCCCCGGAGCGGACACTCTACCAACTGAGCTATCGGGGCCGCTTTATTTTCATCTTGAACACCCTTGGTAGAGGTTAGGGCTGGCTAATTGGAGCTGAAAAGATAATCGATTATCAGTCCTGTCGTTGCGATCGATAATCGATGAGTAATCTCTGAGGTTTTTGTCATAATTTTACCTGTCTGGCTTTCTATCTGAGCATAACTATAACCATATGTTGTACTTTATCATATACATATATTTGAACAGACAGACCTGAGCAAACAGTGTAGACCCAGATGAGACGCCGCCTTCTCTGCGGCGTCTCATCAGAGTCTGCACTGTTTGCCACTCATCCAGCTATTTTAGGCATTACTTTGGGTAGTAAATTATACCTATCAAGTAATCGATTAAAAGCAACTCAGAAATGATAAACATTTTTGGGGGATTTATCGAACGATTAATCGATTATACGTTTAATCGTGTCAGCCTTAGTAGAGGTCCAATAGATGATATAAAAAACCTGGGCCTTCTGGTTTCATACAAGAAGATTTTAAAGTTTTCGCTATACAAGCCTATGTTATACCAGTAGGTCCTGGTGCGGGAGGCATGTTTTGATCCCAGTACTATTATTGGAACAATCTTGGTAGAGGTCCACAAGATAAAGCTTAATTCCAAATATCAAAGACCTGGGTCTTCTGGTTTTAGACGAAGATTTAAAAAGGTCTTATCTAAACATGCCTATCTGAAACCAGTGGACCCTGGTGCATGGTCATTTTTGGCCAAAGGGCTATAATTTGAACAATCTTGTTAGAGGCTCACTTGATGAAGCTTCATACCAAATATCAAAGACCTGGGCCTCCTGGTTTTAGACGAAGATTTTTGAAGGTTTTCCCTGTATAAGCCTATGTAAAACCAGTAGGTCCTGGTGCGGGGGGGGGGGGGGGGGGGCATTTTTTTTTATCCCAGTTCTATAATTGGAACAATCTTGGTAGAGGTCCACTAGATGAAGCTATAATTTGAACAATCTTGTTAGAGGCTCACTTGATGAAGCTTCATACCAAATATCAAAAACCTCGGCCTTCTGGTTTGAGACGAAGAGTTTTTAAAGGTTTTGCCTATATATGCCTATGTGAAACCAGTGGGCCCTGGTGCAGGTCATTTTGGCCAAAGGGCTATAATTTGATTTGTTTGATTTGAGGTTTACCATACCCTTCAACACTGTATAGGTCATTTTGGAGACGTTCTTCCAATTTTGTGGGACTTTTACCAGACAACAAGATGAAATGACATCTCAAGCCTTGCCGCCCAATGAAACCATTAGGGTTTATAAGCATGGACGGGCCGACTGGCACTGCTTTGCCTGGGCAGGTTTAGAACCTGTAAGCGGTTTACCAGTACTCGTGTGCGGTATGTTTCAGCTCTGCGTGGAAGCATCATGCAGCACATCCATTTCTTCAAGCCCCGATGGGCGAAGGCTGTGATTTGAACAATCTTGTTAGAGGCTCACTTGATGAAGCTTCAAACCAAATATCAAAGACCTGGGCCTCCTGGTTTTACACAAGTAGATTTTTAAAGGTTTTCCCTATACAAGCCTATGTAAAACCAGTAGGTCCTGGTGCATGTGCATTTTTTTTTATCCCAGTACTATTATTGGAACAATCTTGGTAGAGGTCCACAAGATAAAGCTTAATTCCAGATATCAAAGACCTGGACCTTCTGGTTTTAGACAAGATTTTTAAAAGGTTTTCCCTATATTTGCCTATATCAAACCAGTGGGCCCTGGTGCAGGGCATTTTTGGCCCCGGGCCTATAATTTGAACACTCTTGGTAGAGGTTCTTAAGATGATATCAAAGACCTGGGCCTTCTGGTTTCATACAAGAAGATTGTTTTAAGGTTTTTCTCTATATACGCCTATGTAGAACCAGAAGGCCCTCGTGCGGGGGCATTTTTGTCTTGAACACTCTTGGTAAAGGTCCACTAGAGGATATCAAAAACCTGGGCCTTCTGGTTTCATTCACAAAGATTTTAAGGTTTTCCCTATATAAGCCTATGTAAAACCAGTAGGCCCTGGTGCGGGGGCATTTTTGGCTCAAGGGCTATAATTTGAATAACGTTGGAATATGTCCACTACATGAAGCTTCATACCAAATATTAAAGACCTTGGCCTTCTGGTTTCAGACAAAAATTTTTAAAGGTTTTCCCTATATAAGACTAAAACTATAAGGCCCTAGTGTGGGGGCATTGTTGGCCCAAGGGCTATAATTTGTAAAATCTTGGTAGAAATCCACTAAATGAAGCTTTATATCAAATATCAAAGACCTGGGCCTTCTTGTTTCAGATGAAGTTTTTCTTTTTCTAATTGTCCCCTTTTGGTTGCAATGGCAACCAGAATTCTGCATAGAATGGAATTCTTTGAAAAAGTCAGAGGACTACCCAAAGATCATTTCAGCCAAGTCTGGTCAAAATCTATTGAGCGGTTTAGGAGGAGAAAAAATTGTTGAAGGATGGAAGTATGGACATATGGATGGATGACGACAGGGCAACCAATCACAATAGCTCCCCCCGGAGCCTTCGGCTCAGGCGAGCTTAAGAAAAACAAGAGGGCCAAGATGGCCCTGAATCGCTCAACTGTCACCAGATGATCATCAGCAATGTTTAGAAAACAAGAGTTGGCATTAGATGCTAGACATACGAGTCAGTGGTTCCATGTGACAATACAGAGCTGACTTGTATGTCACTATTTGGACACCTTCTGGACACTGATAGTCAGGTCCTAGTGCACCAGTAGGAGATAAGCCGGCTCAGTCTTACTAACAATACAATACCTGGGCCTTCTGATTTCAGACAAGATTTTTAAAAGTTTCCCTTTATAAGCCTTTGTAAAACTGGTGGGCCCCAGCGTAGGGGAATTTTTGGCCCCAGGGCTATTTGACCAATCTTGGTAGAGGTTGGCTAGATGATGCTTCATACCAAAGACCTGGCCTTCTGGTTTCAAACAAAAGATGTTTTATAGGGTTTTCCTATACAAGTCAATGTAAAACCAGTGGGCCCCAGGGTGGGGCAATTTTTGGCCCCAGGGCTATAATATGAACAATCTTGATGAAGTCCACAAGATACAACTTCCTACCAAATATCAAAGATCTGGGCCTTCTGGTTTCAGACAAGAAGATTTTCCCCATGTAAGTCTATGTAAAACTGGTGGGCCCCGGAGCGGGGGCATTTTTGGACCCAGGCCTATATTTGAACAATCTTGGTAAAGGTCCACTAGATGAAGCTTCATACCAAATATCAAAGACCTTGGCCTTCTGGTTTCAGACAAGAAGATTTTTAAAGGTTTTTCCTTGTATAACTATTAAACCAGTGGGCTCTAGCATGGGTGTATTTTTAGCCCCAGGGCTATAATTTGACCAATCTTCATAGAGGTCCACAAGGTAATCTCGTTTATGAAAAGTTACAAAAAGATCAGATCATAAACGGCTGAGAAAAGCTGGAGATACCAGTTTTCACTTACATTTATGCTCAAGGGCAGGTAACTCCAAAGCTGTTTGTCCCATGCAGAACAAATTCGTACTTGACGTAGACTGTAAGCCCCTCCTGGTTATCTGCAAGTTTGATGAAGATCGGATCAGAAATGGCCGAGAAAAAGTGGAGACGTTTTCCCCATTATAAGTCTATGGAACCTTTTTGTTTCCATGGCAACCAGAATTCCAATCTGATCAGCCCAAAAACCTTATGGAGCCTTTCCCCCTACCTGATTATGCTTCTCATGAAATTTGATCAAGATTGGCCATGGGGTATTAGAGATATACTTATTTGAAATTGTTTACGGACGCATGCACGGCGGAAGACGGACAAAATGTGATCACAAAAGCTCATCTTGTCACGTAGTGGCAAGGAACGTGACAAGGTGAGCTAAATACAAGTATCAGTATTCAGGGGTTTGTAGCATGACATTGTCATGCTGTCTTCTTCATTACTGAATTATTTATTTTACATATATTTATGATCAATTCATTTAGATGCACTTATCTGTATTTACGGATTATAAATTTATATATAGGTATTAGCCTTATGATTTATTTATTCATTTATGTATATGTTTGCTTTTTTTATAATATTATATTGTTTATTATTTTTTTCATTTATTTACCAATAAACTTAGCTACTATTATTATAGTGTTTATTTTTTTTTTCATTTATTTACCAATCAACCTAGCTACTTTTTTAATTTATTTACCAATCAACCTAGCTACTATATTTTTTTTTTATTTTTATTTATTTGTTTACTTTTTTTTTAATTTAACTCTAGATATTTATTTTTCACTTATTCAAGTACTTATTTAAGTTTTTAGAGGAATCAGAAAACGAGAAAGACATGCTACAAGTTCAAAAAGTAAGTGAAAAGAAACCCAATCAGAGAAAAATAATGAAGTCTTGCACACATGAGACAGTTGAAAATCCATAATTCATGCTCTGCCAATAAAAAATGCTAGAGACACTCAGGAAATGCCTATGAGTACAGCTTTCATAAACCTCACAATATACAACTAACATACCAGTTGGCCCAGTTAGCACCAAACAATCTAGATGGATGGAAAGAGTAGCTACAATATCATAGTGTCAATCTCAAAATATCCTTGACTTGGAGGTACAGATCTGGGTCTTGCGCACATCTCTTGATGGTTAACATTTCTGCAAAGTAATGTTTAAATCGATCCAGGAATTAAGTTATTGATTGGACACTGGAAAGGTCCTTGTTTACCTTTGACCTCTAAGTATGACATTGACCTTGGTACTGACCTCAGTTTTGCGCACTACAGATCGTCTCATGATGGTTAACATTTCTGTCAAGTAATATCAAAATCCATCTGGAAATAGGGAGGTTATTATTGACAATGTTTATTTCTGACCCTTTTTTTACCTTTGACCTTGTATGGACCTTGACCTTGGAGGTACTGCCCTGGGTCTTGTCTGCGACCATCTAATGATGACAAACATTTGTTAAGTTATTTCAAAATCGAACAAGAAAGTTGTTGACTGCACACGAAAAAACAAGAAAGACCTTTTTTTGCCTTGGACCTCTTAGTACGACCTTTATCTTGGAGGTACTGACCTGGGTTTTGCACGCCGGTGGGTCAGGCCTCAGATTCTATGACGGTTCCAATGTATAGGCTTATGCGGGTTGATACCTGATGCTCGGTCTCTGGTTGGGCCAACTGAAGTCTAACTGTTGGTTTTCTTTTGCTCCAGCATTTCTGTTGTTTCTTGCTGTCGAGTCCTCACCATTGTTTCATCTCTGTGGTTGTTTGATTTTTGTGTTCACGGAGATGTTGCACTGATGAGTCAGGAGGCCTTCATGCGGACTGAACAAATTATTTGTTTTAATCGCGACGGAAGTAAGGACGAGGATTGTGGCCATGTAAAATCGATTTAAGCCCCCCAGTGGCATTCGTTTCCGCTGGCCGTTCCAAGGTGGTTCTTCTGTTGCGGTTTATTTTTGTTATGGTTTGTCTTTGGGTGTTTGTGTCGCTTATATTATTTTATTTTAGATAGCCTTTTGGCCATTTTGTTGGAAAGTAACTCCTTTTGGCTTTCCGCTGTTGTTGTTTCCGTTAGGGTCTGTTGCTTCATGTTTGTGTGTTTTTCCCTTTGGTGTCTCTGATGGGAGCTGTGGGTTAATTGTATCGATTCCTGATCATTGCCTCTACTTCTATTTTTTAAAAATATTAAATCTAGGTTTTGCACATGACATTGTCTCATGATGATTAACATTTCTGTCAAGTAATTACAGAAACCATCCAGAAATGAGAAAGTTATCGAGGGTGTTTATGTTTCGACCCTTTTTGGACCAGGGACCTCAAGTATGACCTTGACTTTAGAGGTAAGGACCTTTGTTTTGCACGCAACACATGGTCTCATGATGGTTAACATTTCTGCCAAGTAATTTCTAAATCCATCCAGAAATAAGAAAATAAAACAAACATGACAAGCTTCATCTTACTTTCAGCCATAATCAGCAGGGTGTTTGAGATGCCACAAGATACACACCATCCCAATCCCAAGACATTCAGCCACCTTGTCACCTTGAATGAGCTACTGCAGTGTCGGGTTAGCAAAACCTCTTCTCAAAACCATGGCAAGGACATCACCATAACTTGACCAATGCTGAAAAATAATGAGTAAACAATTAACCAAGTTAATTGGCTGCTTTGTTTTTATCCAAGTTATACACTAAAGTTAAGTTTATACTATCCTCCATTCATTTTTTCAACAGACAATTTCTAGGTAATATAAAAAAAAATATTACTCTTTTTTTCTAATAAACAGCAAGACTGCGAACAGCACTTGTCAATGTCAAGGTAACCATTGTTCAATCCAATTTGAGAGTATGCTTTATTTTAACAACACATCACCTAAGGGTTAAGTTCTGGCATTCATTAACCCATTTAGTACCAGATACTTCAAAACGGGTACCCTAGCAAACAGTGCAGGCCTAGATCAGACGCTGCAGAACGCGACATCTGATCAGGGCCTACTCTGTTTGCAAAAAGTTCACCAGTTTTCCTAACAAATTTTGATGAAAACAACCAGACACCCCTAAATTTTGAAATGGACTCGTGCTATATATAAGGAGGAAGATTCCATTTGGTACAAAAAGGGTTAAAGAATACACAATGTAAAAAGCCCGAGATCAATTTGTAGGTTCCAATGCTCAGATTGTAACAGAGCGAAATCCAAACAGTTTCACTTGCCCTACACCAGTAGGACGTTCAGCACTGATTTATATCTCTAGTTAAACCAGATTCAAAAAAGAAATAGGCAATGGTCATTAATCGATACAAGTAACCCACAAGCTACCATCAGAGACCCTATGGAAGTCTATGTAAAACCAGTGGGTCACTGGACGTAGCCATTTTTTGGCCCTAGGGATATAATTTGAACAATCTTGGTAGAGGTCCACTAGTTGAAGCATCATACCAAATATCGAAGACCTGGGTCCTACAGTTCCAGAGAAGAAGATTTTTAAAGGATTTCCTTATACAAGCACATGAAAAACAGGTGGGCCAAAGGGCATGCCATTTTTGGTCCCATGGCTATAATTTGAACAATCTTAGTTGAGCTCCACTAGATGAGGCTTCATACAAACTATTAAAGACCTAGGCCCAGTGGTTTCAGAGTAGAAGATTTTTAAAGGATTTTCCCTATTTAAGTCTATGTAAAACCAATGGGTCCCTGGGTGCGGCTTTTATTGGTGCTAGGGCAAAAATTTTAATCTTGGTAAAGGTCCACTAGTTGAAGCTCCATACCAAATATCACAGACCTGGGCCCTTGGGTTCCAGAGAAGAATACAAAATAGGCATTTTCAGCAATCAAGGGGACATAACTATGACTTAGCCAGTTTGCAAACTCATTCGAAGACCTGGGTCCCGGGGTTCCAGAGAAGAATACAAAATAGGCATTTGTAGCAATCAAGGGGACATAATTATGATTAATGGGCCGACTTAGCCAGTTTGCAAACGCATCCGAGTTTTTATCCATAGTTACCTTACATATAAGTCTAAGAAAGATGGGATAAAAACTCAAGGCGCTACAGCGATGACGAGCATTTTCCCATTGTAAGTATGGGACCTTGTTTGTCCTTGTAACCAAAGTTTCCATTCCAATTCGAAAACAAGCTTAAGTCAACAATGCCACACCTGAGCCATGCTACAGATGAGAAACAGTACAGATCAGCCTGCAGTGGGCCCCGGGGCAGATCCATTTATTGGCCCCATGGGGTTATAACTTGAACCATCTTGGTAGAGGGCCACTAGATGAAGCTTTATTCCAAATATCTAAGACTTGGGCCTTCTCGTTTCAAACAAGATTTCTAAAGTTTTCCCTATGAAATATGTACAATAATTGGGCCCTGGGGTGGGCAATTTTTGACCCTAGGGCTATGCTTTGAACAAGAGGCTCAATGAGCCTAAACCGCTCACCTGAGGAACTTAAGTTTTAACAATTCACAGACTTGACTACTAAATCTGCTAATAGAATCCAGCCCATTGACCCTTACAGGATATAAGTCATCATTATTGCATTGCATTCCAAGTTTGAGACTTCTAGCTTCTATAGTTCCTGAGAAATCTTTGACGAAAATTTAACATTGGTCAAAATGGAGAGAAAGAAGAATGAAAGAACAGATGAACAAATAAGCTGAGAAAGCCCAATGTCTCTTACACAAAATAAGTCATCATTATTCTATTGAATACCAAATTTGATGCTTCTAGCTTTTATAGTTCCTGAGAAATCTTTGATTAAAAATTTAACATTGGTCTATTATCTCTAAATGGAGAGAAAGAAGAATGAAGGAACAAATGAACCAGACTAGCTCCAAAACCAAATGCAGCCTTTCCCTTTGCCCAATGGTGCTACACATAAAATTGAAACAAGATTGGTCGACTGCCTTCTGAGATATGCTTCATTGAAAGTGTGGACGACGGATGGACGGACGACAGACGACGGACTCCGGAGCCTTGGTATACTATCAGCTCACTGGAGCCTTTGGCTCAGGTGAGCTAAAAATTCAAGTCGCTATTTCTGTCACAACATTTTCCCTATGTTAAGTCTATGGGCAAGTTTTTTTGTCTCTCAAGGTCACGTAACTCCGAGGTCAATATTCCGATTCGGCCCAAAATCGAACTTAACCGAGATTTTATGCCTGTCCTCGTTACCTGCAAGTTTGAAGCTGATATGATTAAAAATAAAGTTGCTATCGCGGTCACAACGTATTTTTTTTATGCTCAAGGGCAGGTAACTCCAAGGCAAATATTCCGATTCGGCCCAAAATCGAACTTAACCGAGATTTTATGTCTGTCCTCGTTACCTGCAAGTTTGAAGCTGATCTGAAAAAAATTCAAGTCGCTATCGTAGTCGCAACATTTTCCCTATGTTAAGTCTATGGGCAAATTTTTGGTCGCTCAAGGTCATGTAACTCCGAGGTCAATATTCCGATTCGGCCCAAAATCGAACTTAACCGGGTTTTTATGCCTGTCCTCGTTACCTGCAAGTTTGAAGCTGATCTGAATAAAAATAAAGTTGCTATCGTGGTCACAACGTATTTTTTCATGCTCAAGGGCAGGTAACTCCAAGGCAAATAATCCGATTCGGCCCAAAATCGAACTTCACCGTGATTTTATGTCTGTCCTCGTTACCTGCACGTTTGAAGCTGATCTGAAAAAAATTCAAGTCGCTATCGTAGTCACAACATTTTCCCTATGTTAAGTCTATGGGCAAATTTTTTGTCGCTCAAGGTCACGTAACTCCGAGGTCAATATTCCGATTCTGCCCAAAATCGAACTTAACCGAGATTTTATGCCTGTCCTTATTATCTGCAAGAATGAAGTCGATTAGAAAAAAATTGACAGAGCTAGAGTGATGACAAGCTTTTTCCTATGTTAAGTCTATGGGAGCTATATGTTGCCATGGTAACCAGAGTTCCACTCAGATCTGCATGAAAACCTTATGCAGTCTTTCCACTTGCCCAATAATGTTACACATGAAATTTGATCAAAGTCGGCCAAGTAGTCTTCAAGACATACATTTTTGAAATTCACATTAACCCTTATGCAAAAATGCACAAGGGCAGGTAACTCCTAAGTGTATGATCCGATTCTGCCAATTATCGAGCTTGACCGAGATTTCATGGCTGTGCTGGTTATCTGTAAGAATGAAGCCAATCCGAACAAAATTGAAGCAGCTACAGTGATGACAACATTTTCCCCATGTTAAGTCGATAGGCAATTTTTCAGGCGCTCAAGGGGACGTAACTCTTGAGTGAATTATCTGATTCGGCCCAAAATCGAACTTGACTGAGATTTTATGCCTGTACTGGTTATCTGCAAGAATGAAGCCAATCTGAAAATAATTGAAGCAGCTACGGTGATGACAACATTCTCCCCATGTTAAGTCAATAGGCAATTTTTTCAACGCTCAAGGGCACGTAACTCCTGAGTGAATAATCCGATTCAGCCCAAAATCGAACTTGATCGAGATTTCATGCCTGTCCTCGTTATCTGCAAGACTGAAGTCGATCAGAAAAAAATTGACGACAAGCTTTTTCCTATGTTAAGCCTATGGGAGCTCTTTGTTGCTGTGGCAACCCCAGAGTTCTCATCCGAGCTGCACGAAAACCTAATACAGCCTTTCCCCCTACCTGATGATGGTTCATATGAAATTTGATCAAGGCCGGCCCACTGGTTCCAGAGATATACTTCGTTGAAAGTGTGGACGACGGACGACGGCTCGTGGTATACTAATACCTCACATGAGCCTTCGGCTCAGGTGAGCTAATAATCTTGGTAGAGGTCACCCACATCTATATCAAGCAAAATATCCCTACCTACAATAAGATTTCGAAAGGGTTTCCTTATATTTATAAGTGTGTGTAAAACCATTGGGCCCCACTGCAGGGCCATTTTTGACAGCAGGGCCATAATATGAACAACCTTGGTAGAGGTATACTAGATTAAGCTTCATACCAAATATCAAAGATCTTCTGGTTTCAGACAAAGATTTTTAAAGGTTTTTCCCTATAGATATACAAGTCTATGTAAAACTAGTATGCCCCAGTGCGGGGCATTTTTGGCCCCAAACATCTTGTTAGAGGTCCACTATCCACTAGATGAAGCTTCATACCAAATATCAAAGACCTTCGCCTTGAGGTTTCAGAGATTTTTTTTTTAAGTTTTCGGTAAAAAAATATATATTTTTGGCTCCCGTGACCTAGATGTGCAACGGACTGAAGTCAAAATCCAATCAGTGGTTTAGGAGATGTTGTTTGAAGAAATTGTTTATGCATGCACGGACGCACAACAGACAAAAAGTGATCCCAAAAGCTCACCTTGTCACTTCATGACAGGTGTGCTTAATTAAACAACTATGCTATTTTCCTACAAGTAATCTGTCATCACGAAAACACACCTATTTAATTCTGACCCCCTTGGACCCCACTTTTATATAGTGAAACTGGGGTTAATAGGGGTAAACCTTATTTTTCTTATTTCTGCTCTAAAATATATTGTGGGCACTCGTTAGAACCGCCTCATTGAGACGGTTCTAACGGGTGCCCACAATCTATATTTTAAGCAGAAATAAGAAAAATCTCACAATTTTTCATCTTAATTTTTTTTTTTTTCAGCAATGAAGGTGGCAATGTATATGTATAGGCATGTTTGCATAAAGAAAATTTTATTTTTGTTTTTATCTCTTATCTATATTTCTGAAACATTTTATTATTATAGCGTTATAAATGTGGAGATTTGTTGTCAAACTTTAATAGCTCAAACACCTTTGGAATCTTGAAATTCTTTCTGGACAGGGTACACTGAGCCAATGAAGGTTACTGCCAGACTGCATAAAGAGATACATAAAATTATGTACATCTTTTCTATACTGAAAATGTATGCTGTGTTTTCTATTAAAATCACCTCATTGAGGCTATTCTAATGAGTACTCACAGCATACATTTGTAAGATAAAAATGACCAAAATCTCCAAAATTATCCCCACTATTTATTTTGTAGAGGATTTCCTTAGGGGCACAAGAACAGGTTCAACTCAACCATGGTAAATGGCTTTAGTTTCTGTTTGTTTGATTTGAGGTTAAATGTGCCCATCAACACGGTACAGGCAATTTTGGGGACATTGCTTCCAATTTTGTGGGACTTTTACCCGACATTTAGATGAAATGACATCAAGCCATGTCCCCCAATGAAACAAATAGGGTTTATAAGTATGCAAAGTCTGACTCACTGCTTTGCCAATGACCAATCTCTGCCTCTCCATGACCAATCTCTGCCTCTCCAAGACCAATCTCCGCCTCTCCAAGACCCATTTCCGCCTCTCCAAGACCAATCTCCGCCTCTCCAAGACCAATCTCTGCCTCTCCATGACCAATCTCCGCCTCTCCATGACCAATCTCCGCCTCTCCATGACCAATCTCTGCCTCTCCATGACCAATCTCTGCCTCTCCATGACCAATCTCCGCCTCTCCATGACCAATCTCTGCCGCCTCTCCATGACAACCTCCGCCGCCTCTCCATGACCAATCTCCGCCGACTCTCCATGACCAATCTCCGCCACCTCTCCACGGCCAATCTCCCCCTCTCCATGACCAATCTCCGCCTCTCTATGACCAATCTCAGACTCTTCAATCTCATCTTCCATGACTATGACTTCTACATTCGGCAACTCAAGGTCCTGAAAGTTAAACAGTAACCAATAAAACAGAAGAAAATTGACAGCCCAGACTATTATTCATCCCTATTCTGCTGCACACAATAAGCCCTAAGTTTGCAAACAGTATAGTTCCAGATCAGATGGCTGAAAGATCTACACTTTGTCATTCAGATTGAGAATCTTCATACATTATGTTAAGTAATTTGATTGGTTAAAAGTCAGCAAAGGGAAAGGTAAAATTAATTTATTCAGAAGGATAAGCATTAAGGTTTCAGGAGGATACGGATTAAGGTCACATGGAAACAAGGCATCGATGTTGGCTCGGTGGGTGACGCCTATACGGATCGGGCGTCTCTTGCCTGATGCCTCCAGCTGACATGTCTCCTGAGCTATGCTGGTCGGTGTGTGCTCAGAGGGGGGATGTGCTGTGTTTGCCAGGTCTTGTCTATCATCCGTTTCAGTTTCAAAACTTTGGGGTTTAGACACTGATGAAGATTAAATATCAGAAAGGCCTCTGTGTCACTAAATTTGGTATAGTTACACCTTAAATGCGATACAAATCCCCTCGCACAAGGCAACTGAGTGTGGAAAACACTGAACTGGCTGGAGATATTATCATTTGCAACATTTGCGTAAAGTTTGTTTAAAATCCATCAATAAATGTAGGTTCTAGAGGGATGACAATGTTTCTCTAAAAATAGCCATTGTGACCTTGACTTCAGGCTTTGACCTTGAAAGTCTATCTTGCTCGAGATATTCCCATGAGCATCTTTTGTGTGAAGTTATATCAAAATCCGTCAATAAATGTAGGCGGTAGAGCAATGACAAAGTTTTTCTAAAAATAGCCACAGTGACCTTGACCTTGAGGCCATGACCTTGAAAGTCAAAGCAACTCTAGATAGTACCATAAGAAACATTTGTATTAAGTTCTGTTAAAATCCATCAATAAATGTTGGCGCTAGAGAGATGAAAAATAATTCTAAAAATAGCTACACTGACCTTGACCTTGACGCCATGACCATAAAAGCAAACCTGCTTGAGAAATTATCATAAGTAACATTTGTGTGAAGTTATATTAAAATCCGTCAATAAGTGTAGGGGCTATAGCAATGAGTTTTTCTAAAAATAGCCACAGTGACCATGACCCCATGACCATGAAAGTCTAACTCTCTTGAGACATTATCATAAGCAGCACATGTGAAGTTACATTAAAATCCTCAAGGGCACAACCTTGAAAGTCGAACTCCATAAAGATATTGCCACAAGGAACATCTGTGTGAAGTTATATTGAAATCAGTGGAGAAATGTAAGCGCTAGAGCAATGTCAAAGTTTTTCTCAATATAGCCACAGTGACCCTGACCTTGAGGCCATGACCTTGAAAGTCTAACTCGCTCTAGATATTGTCAGCAGAAACATTTGTGTGAAGTTATATTAAAATCAGTGGAGTGAAATCGGTCAATAAATGTAGGCGCTAGGGCAATGATAAAGGTTTTCTAAAAATAGCCACAGTGACCTTGACGTTAAGACCAAGACCTTGAAAGTCCAACTCGCTCGAGATATTGTCATAAGGAACATTTGTGTGAAGTTATATTGAAATTGAAGAAAAAATATAAGCCATAAGTCGATGAGATTTTTTTCTAAAAATAATTAGCCATAGTGCCCTTGACCTTAAGACCAAGACCTTGAAAGTCCAACACGCACGAGATATTGTCATAAGTAACATTTGTGTGAATTTATATTAAAATCCGTCAATAAGTGTAGGGGCTATAGCAATAACAGTTTTTCTAAAGATAGCCGCAGTGACCTTGACCTTGAGGTCACGACCTTGGAAGTCAAACTCGCTTGAGATATTGTCATAAAGAACGTTTGTGTGAAGTTATATATAAATCTGTGAAGAAATGTACATGCAAGAGCGATGACAAAGTTTTTCTAAAAATAGCCACAGTGACCTTGAGGTCACGACCTTGGAAGTCGAACTCACTCAAGATTGTCATAAGGAACATTTGTGTGAAGTTATATTAAAATCTGTCAAGAAATGTAGGCGCTAGAGCAATGACAACAGTACGTAAGTACGTACTGGACAAACACTATCCCCCCCCCCGCCCCAACAACTATGTTGTGGGTGGACAAAAATATGTTGCTCTTTATCACAAAACCAACTGATGTAAAGCTTGATCTTTTATCACTCAACGTCAGCACTTCAAACTGAAGTGAAGTTTACTGATCAACCTCAGCAGTTCAAACTTGTATTCTCGGAAACGCCGAATCCGGCGTATTTTTATGCCTGTTTTTGCTTTCGTAAGCGTAAAATTTCCTGCCCTGGATTCTTAATAATGCCAATTTTGTTTTTGCCCGACGCGTCCGTAATAGTGGGTAAAAATGACCTCAATCACATCAAAAGATGACAGCGGGTGTCCAGTTGATCTCCAAATTTAGCTACTGCTTACAGATGAAAAGTTTACCGTTAATCGTCGCCGCCAGGCTTGTTCAAGCATTACCTAGCTCGGACAGTCCTCTGTATTGCTCTCTCGGCCAATCAGAGCATCACGGCTAGAAGACTGACAGGTCAGATTTGCGGTTTGCGAGATGCAGGTGTGTGTTTTTAAATCAAGCTCGTGGATGATTAACATTAAATTGATTGATTGTTTTGTTTCCGGATACTTGTACACAAGTGGATTATCGGTAATTCGATTGTTGAAAAAAATGTCTAAGGCATAATTAAAGGATGCGATCTAATCTAGTGAATAAATCTTTCTTTTTTTTTCTCCTGCATTACTGCCGCATTACGAGCAGGATTTCCTCGGTGGTAACCAGTACTTTTTGGGTCGATCGGTTTACGATCGACCCAAATTTACTAAATGGCCAAACGGAATGAATGCAGTTGTCCACGTGACCATCACTGATTTGGGAAAACCAATATTATATTTTATTAATAGAACTTGAAACGTTGCGCTATTTTTATCGATGCAACAGGAGCTATCTATAAAGACCATCGATGAATTGGGAAAACCAATATTATGTTTTGTTAATAGAACTTGAAAAGTTGCGCTATTTTTATCGATGCAACAAGAGCTTTCTATAGAGTCTTGACAGGATTCGTGTGCTGAATAATACCAGATCAGACGCCACGGAATGTGGTGTTGATCACTGATCAGCAGGTTGCACAGGAACTTCACTGTTTGCTTAAATAGTGGCATTTGAGGGTTAAATGAAATAGTATAAGAATGCCAGGTTGCTCACGCAATGAAAGAAGGCCTCGATGTCACGCGACGTCTTTCGGTATGCCAAGTCGAGTAAAAACAGATTTTTCCCACTCCTGCTAAGAACTTAATTTTAGAATGCTTAAGTGCAAAATGAGTAGCCTAGACTTTATAGGTGGTACCGTTATTAGACATACAGCGTAGACCAAGATCGGATATAGAGTACATTGCTTCTGATGTTCGCCATATGTATGCAACAACAGTTTTGAACAGGATTCAGGGCTGTGCGCAGACTCTGAAAAGGGGCGGGTTGAGGATGCGAATTTCAGGTATTTTGCAGAGAGTGAAAAACTTATGAATCTGAAATAATTTCCAAAAGATATGAGGGGGCTGCGTTTGCACCATCCCCACTGTTGAACAAAATCCAAGTACTACCTAAGACATCAGGGCGCAGCGTAAGAAGTAAATTCTGGACTGTGCTCGTTTGTTTGATTTAAGGTTTAACGTCCCCGTCAACACTGTATAGGTCATTTGGAGACATTACTTCTAATGTTACTGGACTTTCAGCTCTGCGTGGAAGCATCATGCACTCCACCTATTTATTCAAGCCCCGATGGGCAGGGATGGGTGGACTGTGCTTGTACACTTGGGCATTGGCAAACAGAATCTACATAATCCGACGCCACATAACGCGATGTCTGATCAGCTCTACTGTGCTTGCTAAAAGTTAAACGAACAGTTCGATTCTCAGCTCAGGACTATTTTCCCAACCTACACTCGGAGACGATCGACCCACCAGTACTCTGTGCTTTGATTTTACATCTTTATTATCCCCACGTTTTTAAAAAAAAGTGGGGATATTGTTATCGCCTCCGTCCGTCTCTCCGGCTATCTCCTCCTAAACCGTTAGCCCGAATTCAACCAAATTTGGTATGCGAGTTGCTTACATGAATGGCTTGCGCAAGAGCACATTTATTTTTGTCCCCGCCCCCAGGGCCCCTGGGGAGGGGTCAAAAGGTCAAATTTTGACAGAAAACGTGGGTATTTGCGATGGCTTGCCATCGACTGCGCGCTCTAGTTACGATTTAAGAAAATTATGACTCAAGTTTGTTGCACTTTCGTATATTGTTTATGAAGTTACGACTAGGCCCAATTGAATAAAGAAATTAATTATCAGAAACCATGGCATATTAGCATTAAGTAAAGTGTTGCTAATAGTGGTCCTGAACAGACACCTGTGGCATCTGATCTGGGCCTGCACTGTTGGTGTTTTTTTTTTGGGGGGGGGGGGGATATTAGTGACAAACTGGATATCAAATTAAAACAACAAAAGTTTGTTTTTTTTTAATGAAAGTCAAAATTTTCGAGTCATGTTCTTTTTCCATCTTTTTTCTTCAAATCCTGGTTATTTTGAAGAAACAAAATGGACTTGACTGGAAATTTTGGCTAGTGTTACGTCTTTAATCATTATGCAAAATAGTGTAAGAATCCAAAAGTTTCAGATGCCATTTTATGTACTAGGATGTAGTGAATGACCTGAACAGACTTGTCCTGTTGGAGCAGCCTGTACTACTGTTAACTGCTCACACTCAACTTAAACCATTATCCTGATGAATAAATTAATTTAGCTGCAGTCCACTCTTATCTTTCTAAACCTAATGTAATTTATCCATTCAAATTCACAATCTGAGTGACAGTGTAATACTGATTAGATGGAAGCCATCTGATCTGGATCTCCACTGCAAGAAAATAGTTTGTCATGTTAAGCAGGATAAGCATTCAAGCCCCAAAGTCGTTTGGAGTCTTACAGACACACTCTACAGCTGTACGCATTTAGCCATAATTTACACGTTTTTTAGGTAAAACTCCAACTTTTCAAAATTTGACTCCAACTTTTTCTATGGATGGATTCTTAAACTCCTGTTTTCAAAATACTAGTGAGAACTCTGCTGAAGTGAGGTTTACTGAAATATTTCAAAACAGTTTTTTTTTCACAGACTAGATATAAGTATTGTATATTAGAAATCATAACATGTATATTAACCCTTTTTGTACCAAATTGAATCTTTCTCCTTATATATAGCAGGAGTCCATTTCAAAATTTAGGGATGTCAGGTTGTGTTTTCTTCAAAATTGAATTGGAAAATGGCTGAACCTTTTGCAAACAGTGCAGGCTCTGATCAGACACTGCATTCTGTGGCGTCTGATCAGGGCCTGCACTGTTTGCCAACTACCAGTTTTGGGGTTTCCGGTACAAAATTGGTTAAACGTTCAGAGCCATAACTCGAAAAGTAGTAAAAACAGGTCATCTGATGTTGCTTTGCTTCCCAAGAAAATCTTTGGACCAAATTTCCAGATATAGAAAGGGCCGTTCTGTACCAGAAACCCCAAAACAGGCAATTGGCAAACAGGGCAGGACCAGATCAGATGACTCACAGCGTTAGATCAGACCCTACACTGTTTGCAAAAATGTGTCTTATCAAAAGAAACAAGAGTATATCATATGCTTTAGGAAGGGGGATGTAAATGGTTTCCGAGATATTGGGCCTTTTACAAAGTGGAGGGGGCAGGCATGGTCTGGGCACATCCAAGGGAAACTCAAGTTGGTGTCACTGAATGCGTCTTATCATTAAGAACAAGAATATATATGGTTTTGGGGTGGGGATCTGACTGGTATATCGCCTTTTATGAAGTGGAGGGGTAAGCCATGGCCCGGGCACATTCCAGGTTGAAATCACTGAATGCGTCTTATCATAAGGTACAAGAATATATATATAGTTTAGGGGTGGTGATCTGAACGGTTTCTGAGATATTGGACCTTTTATGGGGTGGAGGGGGTGGGGCAAGGCCCAGGCACATCCCAGGGGACCCCAGGTTGGTGTCACTGAATGTGTTTTATCATAAGAAACAATAATATATATGGTTTTGGGGTGGGGATCTGGATGGTTTCTGAGATATATCACCTTTTATTTAGTGCAGGGGTGAGGCATGGCCCCGGCGCACCCTGGGAGACCCCTAAGTTGGTATCACCGAATGCGTCTTATCATAAGGAACGAGAATTATAATTATGGTTTAGGGTTGAGGATCTCAATGGTTATAAAAGCATGTGGCTAAAAGAAGCTCACTGAAGGAATATTTCTATAAAAGTTTTGTCAAAATATCTGCAACGGTTTGGCAGTAAATGCCATTTTTCTATTTTCCCCAATATAAGTCTATGAAAACTAAGTTGCCATAGCAACCAAACTAATGAGCCGATTTTCATTAAAAACAAACTTTCAATCCCCCAGCCCAAGGATGCTACAGATGAAATTTGGGCTGAATCGGCCCAGTGGCTTCAGAGGAGATGTTTGAAAGTTGACGCCAGACAACTGCCTATCCTATAAGCTCCCCCCGGAGCCTTCGGCTCTGGTGGGCTAAAAATATGAGGTGAATAAAAACCCACCTCTGCCTGTGATCGTACTCCAACTCTCCTGCTGTGATGGTCTCAGACGTGGTAGTACCTTCAAACTCCCAAGACCTGACCTTAAGACCAAGGTCCTGAAAATTAAACAACAACCAATAAAACAAAAGAGCTGACAGCCCAGTCTATATGATCCTTAACCTGCTAAACCTATTTAGTACCGAAAACCCCAAAACGGGCACGCTGGCAAACAGTGCAGGCCCAGATCAGACGCCGCAGAACGCGGCGTCTGATCAGGACGTACACCGTTTGCAAAAAGTTAAGCCATTTCCCGAAGAAAAACACAACCTGACACCCCTAAATTTTTAAATGGACCCCTGCCAAATATAAGGGGGAAGATTCCATTTGGTTTGTTTGATTTGAGGTTTAAAGTCCCCGTCAACACTGTAAAGGTCATTTTGGAAACGTTGCTTCCAATTTTGTGGGACTTTTACCCGATATTGAGATAAAATGGCATCTCAAGCCCTGTCGCCCAATGAGACCAATAGGGTTTATTAGAATGGACGGTCCGCCTCGCACCGCGGTTCCTGGACAGGCTTAGATCCTCTAAGTGGTTTAACAGTACTAGTGTGCGGGCCGGATTCAGCTCTGCGTGGAAGCATCATGCAGCCCATATATTTCTTCAAGCCCCTATGGGCGGAGGCCAAGATTCCATTTGGTACAAAAAGGGTTAACACAATAAACCCTAACCAAAGATCTCTGGCTGTAGGGAGTACTAGTGACCTACAAAGCCCCCAAATGAGAAAATAAAAAAGGCTTTTAGAACGTCAGAGAAGGCTCTAATTAAATAAACCCTAGCTTTGCAAACAATGTAGCTCCAAATTACTGTAAAAACCCTAAATATTCAGACACCTTGAGCAGTTGCTCTATTTTCCTAAAATTTTAACAAATCGGTTTCTCAATCCAGCAAGTAGATGAAGGAGGTCTGATCTGGGTCTGCAATGGTTGCTCGAGCCTGTCTGTCCCCAATACTTAAGATCATTACAGTAGATGGCTTTGAAGAAGTGTCTGATCAGGATACAGTCATTCAGAAATTGAATATGAAGGAATACAATACCTTAAAATCTCTAGTAGAGGTTTATAAGAATCATGACCTTTCCTGAAGAGGGGGTGGGCATTTATTAGAGGCTAGAGAAACCTGCAACTCCATTATGATGGTCCAAAACACTAGTAGTAGTTGTTGCTCATTTTTTATTGATCAACCCTCATCGACCAGTGGGCGTTTATTTGAGGCTGGTATTTTTCTGAGAATTGTACAAAAAAATTGTCATTTTAACACCCATATCAGGATGGGTGTTTATTAGAGCCTGGGCTTCTAATAGAGATTTTACGGTATGTCAAGTAATCTGATTCGTTTAGCAGTCAGGTGCATAACCTGAACAAGTTAAAAAACAAAATAACTCATTTGCGTTATATTTGGTTTTTCGAGAATCAGTAAAAATCGGCCTAGCTTTTCTCTTCTTTTTTGAAATTTGCGGTGTTTTGCGTCATTATAACGTCACCGCGAGATTCCACGAGAAGCGCTCTTTCAAACAAAATGGTGGATTCGTCAACACAATCAAGTTTTCATTCAGAAACTAGACATGTGTCCAAAGTACACAGATGCCCCCGCCATATATCTTTGTCGATATGGCTTGTACCCATTCTCTAGAATTCTCTAGGGGTGTCCGGAGGGACCCGGAGCTGTCCACAGGGACCCAAGGTCTGTGTCAGTGAATGCATCTTATCATAAGGAACAATAATATATATGGTTAAGTGGTGTGGATATGGATAGTTTCTAAGATATATAGTTTCAAAGTCTGTGTCATGGAATGTGTCATATCATAAGGAACAATAATATATATGGTTTATGTGTTCGAATCTGATAAATTTTCAAGATAATTAGACATTTTGACAGTTTTGCATGCAAATTCCTATATGACAATTTTGACCTGTTACGCAATCTGACCCCTAGTCCCACCCAGAAAAAATGTCCATTTTGTGTTAAAATGGAGGACATAAAGTATGCTGAAGACAAATGATACACTGCAACTTTTATTGGGCATATACTGTAAATTAAACATCTGTCAATTTGTAATGCGATTATTACATGTTTTTGTCATGCTATATCTCTTTATTGGTTTCATTGGGCAACAGGGCTTGAGGTGTCATTTTATCTCAATGTCGGGTAAAAGTTCCACAAACTTGGAAGCAACGTCTCCAAAATGACCTACACAGTGTTGATGGGAACGTTAAACCTCAAATCAAACAAACAATTCCTTTCGCAGAAAATTCTTCCTTTCGCGAAAGGAACCTTCCTTTCGCGAAATGGTTCCTTTCGCTATATAGACCAACCACGTGAAATTAGGTCAAAATAGCTATTCACCGCAGCAGTTTCAGAATTCACTAGAAACACAATTATACATATGACGTATGGTCATCAAAGGACAAGATGGTGAGCAAGCCGAAACTGTATATATTTTTCATTCATGTCTCACATAAAAATGAAACATTTCCTAGGTTAAAACTTCGGTAAACTGTCGTATTTTTGAGTAGATTTATTTATGCAAATCATTGACCAATGAAATGGTCATCTTCTTGGACATGTGGTTTTATTGACCAATGGAATAACGAAAAATGTAGGACAAAAGCAAAAACATAACGGCTACGCCGTAAAAAAAATAACTTGTATAGGTTATGCACCTGACTGTTCAGAAATAGGTATGGCAAAATTAAATTTACTAAGGATAAGGGTTAAGGTCACACAAAATTTTTGGCTCTTTATCACAAAATCAAGACTGAAATGTTAAGAGTTAGCTCTGTCTCAATCTCTGGTGTCAACTACTGAAAAAGTATGTACACAAATTAAGGGGCATTGTTGGTCCCATGACCTAAATCAGAGGTGTAAAATTTCCCTCAAACTTACTTGCCCTTATTGTCTAAACTATTCATTTAGGTGCTTAAAATGAACACACAAAGTATGGTCAGTTTTGAAAACCTTACTTGCCCTGCCTTAAAACTTACTCGCAAATGCGAGCGGGCGAGTGGAATTTTACACCCCTGTAAATGCCAAAGATTTGATCCCAGCCTGTAAAATCCAAAATTATTCTAACACAGCACAGCAATATAATTATTGGCAATGGGAAGAAAGTAAATTTGTTTTGTTTTGGTTTTTACATCCATGTCAACACTATTTAGGTCATTTTGAAGACCATGCCTTCAATTTTGTGGGATTTTTACCAGCATAGAACTGAAATGACTTCAAGCCCTCATGACCAAAGAAATCACTAAGTTTTACTGAACACTCCAACTTGCACCATTTCTCCTTAACCCTTATCATGCTGAATATTCATTTAAGCCACACCCATTTCTGTCTATCAACCAATCAAATTACTTGATGTAATTTATTGCCACAAATTCATAAACTGAATGCCAAACAGTGTAGATCCTGATCAGATGGCTTCTTCAGAAGCCATCTGATCTGGATCTACACTGTTTGCCAAGATAGGGGTTGTCGTGAACAGCAAGATAAGGGTTAAGCAATTTACAGTAGACTGAGATAAGATAGATAGGGCTGAGCTATTCTTATGTCAATGACTCAATGTACAGTCAACCCTCTTTATACCGACATTCATTATAACTGCATTAGCATTCATAAACGAGACATGGGTTTTTACTGGTCAAAGAAGTTAGAATTATGCATGCATGCACCCATTTATAGCATCAAAAGACACACCTACTGTATATAATTTTGACCCTCTTGAACCCCACTTTTATATAATAAAACACCTTTTTTTATCATGTTTATTTCTGCTCTAAAATAAAGGTTGTGGGTACTTGTTAGAACCGCCTCGATGAGGCGTTTCTTACGAGTTAAAATAACCCACAATCTATTTTGAGCAGTTAAAATAAGGAAAATACTGTATCACAATTTTCATCCAAAATTTTAGGTTTTTCAGCGAAAAATTTACACTATTAGTATCTATGCGATTTTTCTTCATACATAACTATTGTGCATAAATTCAATTACATATAAATTTATAACAGGCTCAGCATTTTACTGTAAAATATGAACATCTGGAATGCAGAACTCATGGATAATAAGTCAGCAGTGTTCAATCTAGGATTTGGGGTTTGGGGGCCATCTGGGCCCACAGGCCTCAGAAAAGGGGGCCATTTGGAAATTTGGGGGCCCTTAAATTCTACTACATAAAGTTGCCAGATTTATCTTTAGGTTTTGGCTGCATGATAAAAATGGACACAAAATAAGTTAGACATCACATACAAAATAGATTTTGTCTATCTATCCATCTTCTAATACAGAGTTGGTCACATATGCCCATATACCAATCTCCTCCAGAAACCCAAACTCAGCCAAAAATAAATAAAATCTCAGGACAAAGACTCGCCTAGGTCATGTGCATAACGAGGTCAATGGGTGAGTGAGTGTTGGAATTTTACGTCCCACCAACAGATAAGGTCATACGGAGACTGGACCTCAGTTTAAAGACTCATCCAAAAGTCTGGAGAAGCCTGGGATGGATCCTGTGAGTAACGACCCCTGGTTTATAAGGTGAGTAGCCTAACCATTACACCATGGAGGCTTCTAAGAGGTCAATGGGTAGATTTGTTTCAAGTCCATGACTATCCAATGAGCGCTTCCGCCTGACAAAATATAATTAATGCGAGATCACATGACTTTCCTCTCAAAATGGCGGCAGAGCAGTAACTGTCTATCGCAATGTTTCTTCTAAACATGAACGAAATGGAAATATTGTTTGCTGGTAAACTAAATTAGATAAGAGAATTAAGCATTGTCGGTTGAGCTTATGTTTCTGTATTAGGCCATCCTTAAAAAAATGTATGTTTGCTGTGCTCCGACCGACCCCCAAAAAATTGATGTGACCCATCTTTTTTTTTTCGCATTTTCCGATGAGTTTGTTTTTTATCCCGAAGCGTCCGCAAACCTTATTCGGTACATTGCGGTTAGTAAAATTCATTTTCGGATGGCGTTGCGGTTAATTTAAATCACCAAGCGCTTAAGGCTTTCAATTGTCGATTTTTTCAATAACCGACAAGCGTGTATTACTTTCCTTTTAAACATGGCGGAGTGTCACTTAGATGTGACATTTTCTGTCAACGTTTTGAAGAAAAGGGCGATTCTGTGAACAGAAGCATATAGGAAATCAATCCGTAAAATGTCAACAAAAAGCAGCTGGTATGATCTATTCGACAAGGTGACGGGACACATTGACAAAATTCGAGATATTCCCAGTAGTGTGTGGGATCAAAGTTAAGGGAAAACGGAATTCTAAAAACAGATTCGCCCAATTTTAATCTGCATTTACACTTGAAACTGATGGTGAGCTACCATCCAAAGGTAATAGTCAGTTCCCCTCAATGGGAGACATAACAGTTGACCCAAATGGGGTTGCTAAACTGTTAGTAAGGCTTTAAAGCTCAAGATGCATAAGGCATCTGGGCAGGGTGCTTAAGGAATGTGGTGTACTGGCCTTTTACCTTCAATAAATCAC
The DNA here is from genome assembly GCA_963580285.1 of Lucinisca nassula. Taxonomy (NCBI): domain Eukaryota; kingdom Metazoa; phylum Mollusca; class Bivalvia; order Lucinida; family Lucinidae; genus Lucinisca; species Lucinisca nassula. Next base: position 43,718,642 of record OY757026.1, read on the forward strand.
TTGCCCAGGGCACTGTGCCAGATGACTGGCGGCAAGCAAATGTTACCCTGGTCTATAAAAAAGGAGAAAAATATGATGTAGCAAGTTATAGACCAGTGTTGCTGGCATGCACTTGTTGCGAAACCCTGGAGCACATAATAGTTAGCAACATCAACAAGCACCGAGCCTTTGGGAGCATACTTGCTGACTGTCAGCAAGGTTTCTGAAGTCGAGGGTCTTGCGCGGCTCAATTAGTTCAATTTTGCTGTGGCGTTGCAAGCAGTCCGAATGGGGCCATAAACCGTAGACACAGGCAAACTTAATTATCATGGATTTCACTAAGGCCTTTGACAAGGTACCTCACTGAGGGCTATTGTATAAACTGGATTGCTGTGGGATAAGGGTTCCACACGTGGGTGGGTTGCCTCGTGGCTCTCAGGGCACTCACAGTGGGTTGTGCTTGATGGCCAAGCGTCTGATCGGATCCCCTTTTTATCTGGTGTGTCCCTCAAGGTTCGGTCCTTGGACTGGTCCTAAAATTCCTTGGTATTCATTAATGATCTCCCAAATAATATCAGGTCATCTGTCCGTTTGTTTGCTGATGATTGTGTCCTTTATAGGAATATGTGTTCTCCTTCTGGCTGTCTTATTTTGCAAGATGACCTGGGTAGGCTAGCACAGTGGGAGGCCAATTGGCAGATGCTAGCACAGTGAGAGGCCGATTGGCAGATGAAGTTCAATGTGGCCGAGTGTCATTCAATGAGGCTGTCACGACACCATCCGGGCAAGCAAATTGAGTTTGACTATACACCAGCAAGTTTTGGAGCTGGTTCGGTCCGCCGGGTACCTTGGTGTCACAATCACTGATGATCTTGATTGGGGTCAACACATTTCAGAAATAATTTTAAAAGCAAAGTTCTAGGATTTTAGGATTTCTTAGACGTAACTTGGCTTTTGCACCTAAGCAGACAAAGGATGTTGCATATGGGGCATTGGTGAGTTTTGTGATACACATGAAAATTTTCTCTATATTTTTTAACATACAATTGCATGTTGTGGGTAATCATTAGCACCATTTCAAAGAGACAGTCCCAGGAATTTCAACATTGGCTTTGAACGGAAAGTTTTCACTCAATTTATAATATCACCTAGCAAATACCCCCACTTTATTATCTGCTGCAAACAGCAATTGTACTAAGCTGTTGCCACCATCCCACCACCCTCATATAAACTTCATTGTGGTTTTCAGAGGGATATGGAGTAGTAAAAATATTGAAGAGACCAACATTGAATCAGGAACTATCAGATTCAATCATATCCCATTCCAAAGATCCCATACAAATCTGATATAGCTGCATGAATAGAACAGTTTATGGCTTTCAAAAGCTGCTCAATGTGCCACCCGAGACTACCATCGCACCTGAGCCAGTGTGACAAAAATGATCCAGGATCTAAATTGGCAACGGCGTAAAGACAGCTGACTTATCCTTTAAGTACAAGATCAAATATGATCTTGTAGCCATAGCTGCAGCAGACAAGCGAATTTCTAATACTTTTATCTATACTAACCCCTTCATTTCACATGAATGAAAAAAGCCTCTTTATTATACATTTACCTCTATTCCAAATTTAAATACCAGGTAGAAACGTCATGTGGTATTGTATTAGATATGCATAAAACACTATCATATACTTAAAGTCCCTCTCCAAAAAAACAAATACCTACCTACCTACCCACCTCACAAATGATGGGTAGGAGCACAGCAAATATACAATTTTTTAAGGATGGCCTTATTTAATTTATTTTTTCTGTCTTAAGTACAGCTAGAATACATAACACCTGGCTAGCAGGAAAAATTCAGAGAACATGTTACCCAGCTGCCATGGGTGGAGGAGGCTGAACGATAGATCAATGCTGGGTTCAACTCTAGATACAAAACTTGGTATACTGAGTGATCAGAATCAGTATTGTTACTGGGGACACATCAAATGACTTTCATATACACCAGGACATAAGGCCACATTTCTGGTGTTTGTTTGATTTGATGTTTAACGTCCCTGTCAACACTGTAAAGGTCATTTTGGAGATGTTGCTTCAAATTTTGTGGAACTTTTACCAGACATCTCAAGCCCTGCCGCCCAATGAAACCAATAGGGTTTATAAGCATGGACGGGCCGACTTGCACCGCTTTGCCTGGGCAGGTTTAGATCCTCTGTGGGGTTTACCAGCACTTGTGTGGGTCTGTTTCAGCTCTGCGTGGAAGCATCATGCAGCCCACTCTTTCTTCAAGCCCCGATGGGCGGGGGCACATTTCTGGTGTATGAATGTCATTATATACTGGGGTAATCAAATTTCGCCAACGTAACCGTAAACACTGGTGCGGTATGCATGAACCCATATTTATCTGATAGAAAACCCTTTCATCAAAAAATACTGACCTGATCCAACACAAGGGAAGCTTTTACGGCATTAAAATAGCGATGTCTATCATCAAAACCTTCGCTATTTCAGACCACTCAAAATCCGCCATCTTGAAAAATAGTAAGCGAAATTCACCAACTTTTGAAATCCTGATGAAAGGGGCACCCGAGGGGGTAAAATTATCCGCTATCAACTTTATCAGAATAGAAATGTGTTTCATGAGTGATATGAGCAACTTTGGTTTGCAAGAATCAGAATTGAATCAGAATTGTTACTGGTGACACGTCAAATGACATTCATACACCAGGAATGACAAGACAAACAGAATGTAACAGATAACTATTCATTTTTGTCAAATTATGTAAAAATTATCATCATGTTAATATCAATGGAATTCCACCATCTTTGTTGTCATTAAAAGTTTGGAGTAAAATTCGAGCCCCCAATACCAGGTGTTCCCTAGATGCAGGAGGTAACTTAAACAAGAGCACCGCATGCGGGTGCCAACACTCGTCTGCAGTTTCTTTTAGAAAACCAAAGTTCTAAGTCAAACAAGAGCAATCAAATTGCAAGATGGAGTTATAAAACTTGTAGGGAATGTAGCTCTTGTGATGGTGAGTATGTGTATGAAGTTTCATGAAGGTAGGCCAAATACTTTTGGAAATATGGTCAAGGTTAAGGTTTTCCAGAGTGATGACAATAGCTCGAAAGTTTTTTTTTCAAAAAACAGACGAGCTAAAAAGTAAAAGAAGAGAAGAAAGTACATACTTTGACACATATTTATTATTTTGGCCAAAGGTGGAAAGGTTCAATTAAGAGCAAATAATTAAATACACTCCTACATTCAAAACTCTTGTGAAAATTTACAGTGTTCCATTAAACATCGATAAGAACCCCCAAATAGTTTAATCAATAATTTCCCTTTTGAGAGCCCTAATACAAAAATACGGATATGTCGGTTCCATACTAGAAAGGTCAAAATGTAAACAGACGCCGGCGATTGTTTTGGCAGCTTACAAATCTCGTGAGAAATAAAATAAAAATGTGAGATACGAAATCGCATAGCAAAATGGCGGGAAATACATTGCTACAGGTAGGAAATTATGCGATGTACCTAAATACAGTAATGATGCGTAATGTGGCGTAATGATGCGTAATGTGGCGTAATGATGCGTAATGTAGCGTAATGATGCCTAAACTGGCGTAATGATGCCTGAAAAAGCATAAAAAACATAATGATGCGTAATGTAGCCTATTTTATGAATTTATATTTACTCCAGAACAGATAAAGTTTTTACCCACAGTCAATAGCCCAACTCCAAGTGAGGTTTTCGCGATCCATGGTGGAGATAAACTAATAGAGTTTAGAATCGCCTCGTTGAGACGGTTCTAACGAGTACCTACAACCTATATTGGTATAAGTTGTGTGCGCTCATTAGAACCGCCTCGTTGAGGCGGTTCTAACGAGTACCCACAACCTATGTCTGTTCTCTCTGGCGAAAATCCGTTGAAGTTTTCTTATTAAAACTGCAAAAAAAAAAAAATCGTGGGCGCTCGTTAGAATCACCTCGTTGAGACGGTTCTAACCGAGTACCCACAACCTATGTCTTGGTATAAGTTGTGTGCGCTCATTAGAACCGCCTCGTTTTTTGTTGTTGAAGTTTTTATATATCGTCGTTACTCCATAACACATCAGTGTGCTAAAATGGCCCACATTAACTTTTTTCGCCAAAATAATGAAAACCCTCGTAAACCCGATTTTTTTTCTCTGCATCAAGTTTGGTTTAGAGGAATGTTCATTACACGGACTTATTAACCCGATTTCGTATTTCTATTCCAAACCTAGATTGAAAATGCGTACTCGTATCATCGAGGCGGCTCAAACTGTACCACAACGTATGATTGGAGTATAACCATAGGGGCTATACCAAGAAAATAATGCATAGGGGACCTATTTAAACCCCACATCTTCACAGGTTTAACAACTTAGCTATTAATATACTAGTTTTGGTTTATTATCAAGATCTATACTTGCAATGTAAGCGAAAGAACACAAAATATTGTTCAAAGAATACAATCATAAGTTATGTCATATTCATTCCAAAATGACGATAAGTCCAATTTATCTTTCAGTTCATTTTAATTTTCTTTTTTTTTTCTTTCCTTCTTTCTCTATTAAATGATTTTCGCACCTTTAATTGGGCGCGCGATTAAAGGTGCTCGTGCTGATTAATATTAACATGCTTTTCACATCTGAAGTGAGACGGGCAGGTATCCATTGTTTAACAGAATGCCATTATGGATTAACGGCATATCAATTAAAGCAGACAAGACATCATACACTATTATCATTAAAGACACATGCTGAATTATAAAGCCATTAAAATTCTCACGTTGAAGTCCGTTCATATGTATTTATTTGGTTTGATTAATTTGGTTTGAGTAAACTAAGATCATATTGGAGCAGATCAGCCTAAGCAAACAGTGCAGACCCAGATCAGAATTCTCCTGAATGGGGAAGTCTGAACAGGGTCTACACTGTTTGCCATTCTCTGTACCTTTTGGACTCCTTGCTGGGACCGGCCCCGATAGCTCAGTTGGTAGAGTGTCCGCTCCGGGGAACGGGAGGTCTCGGGTTCGATCCCGGGCCGCGACATACCAAAGTCGTTAAAAATGGCACTAGCTGCTCCTCGTTTGGCACTCAGATTTACGGGGTAGAGCTAGGACTGGTCGATCCAGTGTCAGGATAATGTGACTGGGTGTGGTATCATGTAATGTGTCTGGGACATGATACTTCAGTGAGGCAGCACTATAAACGCGAGCATTGAGCTCCCTGTCGCAACCAGACACCGTCGTGATATGACTGAAATTTTACGGTATCCCTTTTGGCAAACAGTGCATGCCAGAACACTATCTGATCAGGGCCTCCACTGTTTGCTGGTATCCTTTAACCCCAAAACCTTTTGGCAAACGGTGCAGGCCCAGAACACTGTCTGATCAGGGCCTCCACTGTTTGCTTAAAAGTCTTTTTCCAAATAAATTTTGAGAGAACAACCCGTCACCCCTAAATTTTGAAATGGGCTCCTGCTTTTGTAAGGAGGAAGATTCCATTTGGTACAAAAAGGGTTAAACCCTAGTTTTCGGCGTATGAAGTGGGGTTTACAGGGGTTTTCATTATATGGACTTGTAAATATGACATTTGAGACGAACATGTACAAGCAGTGATTTCTCCAGTCACCTCGTTGACACTGGCTACTTTTCTGATGAACATCTGTTTTCTTTTTCATCCTGCAAAGATAGGTTGTGTGCTCGTTAGACCCACCTCGGTGAGGTGGTTCTGACGAGTACACACAACCTATGTCTTGGAAAGGGGTTTAAAGGGGTGATCAAATCACAGAGTTGTTTACGTGAATTTCTTTCAATATTTCTTTCTTTCTTTGTCTCTTTCTTTCAATCTCATTAAGATAATGTACCCGTGCTATATATAGATTTCTTTTTTACATCTCCCAACTCTACTTTTCTGCTGAAAATATAGTTTGTCTTGAACCAAAAACACAATAATGTATACCTCCACCCCCTTAAACCCGAGTTTTCTCTCTGATGAAAATCGGCCCCCGCCCATCAGGGCTTGAAGAAATAGATTTGCTGCATAATGCTTCCATGCAGAGCTGAAACTGACCGCACACGAGTACTGGTAAACCGCTAAGATGATCTGAGCCTGCCCAGGCAAAGCGAGAGGCTAAGAAATGGTCTGCTTCAGTTACAGCAACAAGACCTAGCCAGACCTCCACGCGACACAAGAGCGACGTCAGTCAAAATGAAGACTAAACTATTCATACTGGAGATAATCCTTATGCATTTATCAGGAACAAAACAAATACGTTCGCTCTTGTGCGGTGCCAGCTGGAAACTATGGATATTATATTATCTATAGGCTAGCATGACAGGTCGCTTATTATTTGGGATGGTATCTCATTCGACATCAAATTATCTAAAAAAAAACAAACCTTTCCTTTCGTAGCGAAAAAATTCCGTTCGCGAAAGGAACCTTCCTTTCGCGAAAGGAAGGTTCCTTTCGCAGATCAATCCGTCTTCTTTTAGACATTTTGGAGTAACAAATCTGTAACAAAGATAGATGGTCATTTTCAGGCATAAATTGTTCATCTTTACGCTACATTACGCTACATTACACATCATTACGCTACATTACGCATCATTACTGTTTTAAGGCAGACCCGAAATTATGTATTACCTCTCGGATTGGCATTTCTTCTCAGTTTGACATTAGTGACAGATAGCGGTAAATTTGACCTCAGGATTCCCCGAGTTGGTAATGTCCTGTGACGTCACGCACACGAAAATACCGATCTTATGTACAATTGGCGAAATTCGATTATTGGCGAAATTCACTTACGCTTCTATAGTCATCTTGACGTTTTGTTTTGTTTGTTTGAGGTTTAACGTCCCCGTCCACACTGTAAAGGTCATTTTGGAGACCAGGCTTCCAATTTTGTGGGACTTTTACCCGACATTGAGATGAAATGACATCTCAAGCCCTGTCACCCAATGAAACCCATGGAGTTATTAGCATGGACGGTCCCCCTCGCTGGACAGGCTTAGACCCTCTAAGCTGTTTACCAGTACTAGTGTGCTGGCCGGATTCAGCTCTGTGTGGAAGCATCATGCAGCCCATATATTTTTTCTATCTATCTTCTGATACTGTGTCGGTCACATTTGACCATTACCGCAGGTGTATATGATATACACTCCAGGTTTTGTAGGAGTGAGTGAGTGAGTTTTAGTTTTACATCCCAACCAACAGCTAAGGTCATACGGAGATGGGACCTCAGTTTAAAGACTCATCCAAAAGTCTGGAGAAGCCCGTGATGGATCCTGCGATCCCTGGTTTACATGGCGAGTAGCCTTTCCACAGCACCATGGAGGCTTCTATGTTTTGCAGGATGAAAGCCTACACAGTAATCATGTAATTACGGTAGGGATCTTTAACCTGCACAGCACAGGTTCTCCCTGCACAGGGGCCCTCCAGTTAATGTCCCGATCCGAAGGATGGTGCACTTCATGATATTCATCCCTGCAAATGATGCCATGGAGCGTGTTCGGACACGGAAATTTTATCGCTGCTGCCGGGGATCGAACCCTGGACCTCTAGCATCAGAGGCAAGTGCACTAACCACTGAGCACCTTCAAGCCCCTATGGGCGGGTATCACCAGTAGCAACATTCACATGGACTCGCACAGCTTTACCTGGGCAGGCTTAGATCCTCTAAGCGGTTTACCAGTTCTCGTGTGCAGTCCGTTTCAACTCTGCGTATACATGGAAGGATCATGCAGCCCATCTATTTCTTCAAGGCCCGAGGTGTACGAATGTCATGTGACCAGTAACACTTCTGATTCTGAGTGGAGCGTTTTCACATCCGCACATAATTTCAGTGTTTTCTTACCAAAGCAACCAGTAACTCCAACAAAGAAAACTTCCTGGAACATGGGAAGGCAAAAATAGCACACAAGTGCTTCAGCTTGTACAAAACGTGTGTATCTTCTTTCAATCTTTGAGCCTTTTTGGAAAGAGTGAAAGCTGTCCAACTTTGGTCTATTACGCGTTCAGCGATTGGTCAATCTTCAACAAGATATATATACTATCTTATTGAACAGTCTCGACAGAAATATTTTGCCAAAAAAAAAAAAAAAAAAAAAAATATGCAGACAACATAGCCTAAGCAGACGACATTTTCAAATTTTCTCTGCGTCTTAAGGGCTATCATTTCCTTTAGCCTTTACCTTCCTGTACTCTAGGCACCCGCCTATTGGGGCTTGAAGAAATATATATGGGCTGCTGCAGAGCTAAATCCGACCCGCACACGAGTAGGCCTACTGGTAAACCGCTTCAGGATCTAAGCCTCTTCAGGATCTAAGCCTGCCCAGGCAAAGCGGTGCGAGTTGGACCGTCCATGCTTTTTTTTTTTTTTTTTTTTTCAGCTAAATTCTAAATTTAGCCACCCAATCAACTGAGGTAATGGCCAGATATGACCGACTCAGTATAAGAAGATAGATAGATAGCTTATAAACCCTATTGATTGCTTTGGGCGACAGGGCTTGAGATGTCATTTCATCTCAACGTCGGGTGAAATTGCCAAACCCAGCCCATAATTCCAGAAGAACGGGTTTAACGTCCCCGTCAACACTATTTAGGTCATTTTTGAGACGTTGCTTCCAATTTTGTGGGACTTTTACCCGACAGTAAATGACATCCCATGGACGGTCCGGTCCGACTCACAGTGCTTTACCTGGGCAAACTAAAACGTTCAAAGCGGTTTACCAGTACTCATGTTCTGTCAGTTTCAGCTCTACGTGGACGCATCATACAGACCAGTCCCGATGGGCGGGGGTCAATAAGTTACCTGGATTTTCTACAAATTAGTGATAATCACGTGGACTTTAGCATTGAAGAACAGCGAGTCCTTTATTGATAAACGAGGAAAAAAAAAAACAAACAAACTCAGGACTTGGCATGGAATACTTGGAAAATTAAGGCGAGGGCAACTTAAGAAAAAAGGACAGCCCTTCAACACTCTTATGTGTTTGTTGAGGTTTTACGTTCACGTCAACACTGGTGAGGTTAAACACTGTTGGGGTTATTTTTGTGTCTTTTCATTTCAATGACCTAAATAGTGTTGACTGGGTCTTTAAATCTCAATTCAAAATAACAAATACGATACGCGTTCTGAATGCGCCTCTGCGAAGCTACGAAGTGGGGATGCATCGCATATTTTGTGGTCACAGACATAATGGGATGCCGACAAGGCAGTGCCTGTGAAATCACATGCGGAGGCAGCAAAGACACCGCACAGACTGTGTGGCTTGATTCTCAATGTGTCCATCGTCTTGGTTTTATCTAAGTCAGCAGGCAAACGTGTCAAAACAACGTCGGCTCAACGTTGCACGACGTTGCACCGACGTAGATGTGACGTTCTATAAATGCCGACAATGCATCGAAGTGGGTGTGGCGTTGTGGTAATGTCATGACGTTACATGCACGTCGATCCGACGTCCCATTAACGTTTTGTGCCAGCTGGGATGATCGTGTGTGTGTGTGTGTTTGTTTGAATTGAGGTTTAACGTCCCCATCAACACTATTAAGGTCATTTTGGAGACGTTGCTTCCAATTTTGTGGGACTTTTACCCGACATTGAGATGAAATGACATCTCAAGCCCTGCCGCCCAATGAAACCAAAAGGCCTCTATACATTGACCTTCTAAGCGGTTTACCAGAACTCATGTATGGCCAGTTTCAGCTCTGCGTGCATGCAGCCCAATTTATTTCTTCAAGCCCCGATGGGCGATTGGGGGCGGCGCGGGGGGGGGGGGAGGGGTGTGTGTGGTAGGGGGGGGGGGGGAAGAGAGATTGTGTGTGTGTGTGTGTGCGAAGTTGTATGGTAGCTCGGCAGGTGACCATAATTCACAATTCACACCAAGAAAGCAACCAACAAAGCAAACTACAAAGGCTTATCCGATGACGTAAACCTAGAGATTGGTTAAACAATGAACGAACCCCGAGGAATGCACGCACGGATAGCAGCAATACTGAGCTTACTCAGGCTGCGAGATTAAGTATTTTCTTCTTCTTTCTTGGTTTTACGACCTTCAAGATTATTACACTTATTTCGAGCCGATTGCTAAGCTGAGGTGTACCAGTAGAAAACACTTGTTTTTTGTTTGATTTGAGGTTTAACGTCCCCGTCAACACTGTAAAGGTCATTTTGGAGACGTTGCTACCAATTTTTTGGGACTTTTACTCCACATTGAGATGAAATGATATCTCAAGCCATGTCGCCCAATAAAACCGATAGGGTTTATCAGCATGGACGGTCCGCCTCGCACCACGTTTCCTGGACAGGTTTAGGTCCATTAAGCGGTTTACCAGTACTAGTGTGCGGACTGGATTCAGCTCTGCGTGGAAGCATCATGCAGCCCATATATTTCGTCAAGCCCCTATGGGCGGAGGCCGATCCAACAATTACAGCCAAATAACCTGCACATCATCATACTATGAAACACGCACACACACGCTCGCACACACATATGCAATGTTGAACTAGGAGCGGTTTGATCAGCATCTACACTGTCTGCCTGTAGACACGCAAAAAAGTTTGAAAAGTTTGAAGTTATATATAAAGCAGACGACATAAACAATCGCATACGGCCCCGCCCATCGGGGCTTGAAGAAATAGATGCATGGGCTGCATGATGCTTCCACGCAGAGCTGAAACCGATGTTAAACTGCTTAGAGGATCTAAGCCTGCCCACGCAAAGCGGTGCGAATCGGACCGTCCATGCCTATAAACCCTAATTGTTGGGCGTCAGGGCTTGAGATGTCATTTCATCTCAATGTCGGGTAAACGTCCCACAAAATTGGAAGCAACGTCTCCAAAATTACTTATATAGTGTTGACGCAGACGTTAAACCTCAAATCAAACAAAACAAACAATCGCATTTTAACCCATTTTGTACCGTTAACCCAAAAGAAGCCTCCGTGGTCGAGTGGTTACGTTACTCGACTTGTAAACCAGGGGTCGCAGGTTCGATCCCGGGCTTCTCCAGACTTTCGGATGAGTCTTTAAACCGAGGTCCCGTCTCCGTATGACCTTAGCTGTTGGTGGGACGTAAAACTGAAACACTCACTCACTCACCGTTAACCCAAAACGGGTAGTTGGCAAACAGTACAGGCCCAGATCAGACGCAACAGAACGCGGCGTCTGATCAGGGTCTACACTATTTGCAAAACATTCAGCCAGTTTACAAAGAGATTTCGAAGAAATCACAACGTGAGACCTCTAAATTTTGAAATGGACTCCTGTTATATGCAGGAAGCGGGAATATTCCATTTGGTGCAAAAAGGGTTAAAGGTTATATAGTGACAGCAATGGTTTCTTATACTGTTCCCTGAACATCATCAAACGCCGTGTTGTTCGGCTTTTGACCGGGTCGTCACCGTCTGTCAAACTCAACACATGATTCCTTTCCAGATCCAGACTCACCTGGGCGTGCACTGATTGCCTAGACCGTGGCCTGGACCTGCATGTGCAAATAAAATAAAATAAAATAAAATAAAATATAAAGGATCATTTCTGTGTGAAATGAACAGCTGAATTAACTTATTTTCTTCGGGCCTCCGTGGCCTAATGGGTAAGAGCGCTGGCTCTTCATCATTAGGTCGGCTACATGTGAGAACGTGAGGTTGGGATGGGTTTTCTCCTCCGGTTGCTCTGTTTTTATGCCCCGCCAAGAAGTGAGGAGGGCCACATAGTTGTCCTCTGTACGCCACACTTTGTAGTATTGTTCTTGTCTCCGCAACTCCTCGTACATTGTTTGATGTAGGGCACACAGTTCAGACATGCATTGAAAATATGCATAAAGCAAACAGGATTCTGATTGCAAAATTATGTCCCCTTGGACGACAAACATTTTGGTCATATGTGTAGCAGAAGTGTTCGTGTCTCCGCAACTCCTCTTACAGTTTTTTGTGCAGGACATTGAAACTTGCTACACAAGTATATATCTGACCATGTTTGTTGTTTTACGGACCAGTCAACACCTAAGGTCATGTTGGGTCGGTCAGTTACCTTCACTGTTCCGATACAAGCTTAGACCTTATAAGCTACTAAGTGAAGCCCCTACCCCACCCCTCCCCGACAATAACTGTCAGCAGCCGATGAGTCGACTGCCGAGTGATCACGCAACCGTCCATCTGAAGCCGTTGCCAAGCGATGAGGTATTAGAACTAGGAAAGATGGTTTAGAGCAGAAAACAAACAAACAAACAAACAACCGAAGAGCCCACCGAGTCTTGAAGAAAATAGATGGGCTGCATGATGCTTCCACGCAGAGCTGAAACTGACCGCACACGAGCACTGGTAAACCGCTTAGAGGAACTAAGCTTGCCCAGGCAAAGCGGTGCAAGTCGGACCGTGCATGCTTATAAACCCTTTTTGTTTCATTGGGCGAAAGGGCTTGAGATGTCATTTCATCTCAATGTCGGGTAAAAGTCCCACAAAATTGGAAGCAACGTCTTCAAAGTGACCTATACAGTGTTGACGGGGACGTTAAACCTCAAATCAAACAAACAAACGAAGAACGCCCCGGCACTGAAAGCGTCTTCACACATACACTACTTCGCGTAGAGGCGCATTTGTTAAAAGGTTATCAAACTACTCCTTAAGGAGCTGTCTGATCTGGGCCCATATTGTTTGCAGCAATAACTTTTAAAGTTAAAATGTTAAAATGTTATCAAACTACTCCTACAGGAACTGTCTGATCTGGGCCCATATTGTATTCAACCATGCCTTCTAAAGTTAAAAGGTTACCAGACTACTCCAACAGGAGCTGTCTGATCTGGGCCCATATTGTTTGCAACCGTAACTTTTAAATTTAAAAGGTTATCAAACTTCTCCTACAGGAGCTTTCTGATCTGGGCCCATATTGTTTGCAGCCATGCCTTTTTAAGTTAAAAGGTTATCAAACTACTCCTTCAGGAGCTGTCTGATCTGTGCCCATATTGTTTGCAGCCATAACTTTTAAAGTTAAAAGGTTATCAACTACTCCTACAGGAGCTGTCTGATCTGGGCCCATAGTGTTTTTAACCATGCCTTTTAAAGATAAAAGGTTATCAAACTACTCCTACAGGAGCTGTCTGATCTGGGCCCATATTGTTTGCAGCCATAAATTTTTATCAAACTACTCCTACACGAGCTGTCTGATCGGGACCTGATGAGGGGGTAAAATTATCCGCTATCAACTTTATCAGAATAGAAATGTGTTTCATGAGTGATATGAGCAACTTTGGTTTGCAAGACAAACAGGATGTAACAGATAACTATTCATTTTTGTCAAATTATGTAAAAATTATCATCATGTTAATATCAATGGAATTCCACCATCTTTGTTGTCATTAAAAGTTTGGAGTAAAATTCGAGCCCCCAATACCAGGTGTTCCCTATGCAGGAGGTAACTTAAACAAGAGCACCGCATGCGGGTGCCAACGCTCGTCTGCAGTTTCTTTTAGAAAACCACATAGCGCGGCGTCCGATCGGGACCTACACTGTTTGCAAAATAATAATAATAATAATAATAATAATAATAATAATGATAAAAAATAAAAATAAATAAATCAGCCAAATTTCCCAAAATCAGCCAAATTTCCAGGTAGTTTTTGGGGGTAAACAGACGAACAGTGGAGATCTTGATCAGGCCGCTCCTTGGGAAGCTGTCTGACCAGATCTGCACTGTTCGCATAAAACTTGGTATCATCTGAAAAGACTAGATTATGGGATCTATACATTTGTGTGACTTTATTTGTATTTTCAATCAACTCTTATCTTGCTGTTCACGACAACCCCGATCTTTGAAAACAGTGTGGTTCCGGACCAGATGGCTTCTGAAGAAGCGACCTGATCAGGATCCACACTGTTTGACATCCAGTTTATGAATTTGAAAGTATAAATTACATCAAGAAAACTAATTAGTTCATTGTCAGAAATGGGTGTGGCTAAACTGAATATTCAACAGGATAAGGGTTAAACATGTTGCTCAGGTAAAGATTTGATAACTTGAACATGGATAATTCGTTCACTATGGATAATTCGTACTCACTTTTGGTCCCTATAGAATTGTTCTAATAGCTTCAGATATTCGATTTGAGGTATATTTATGGAGATTTGTTTAATATGTGTTGTGAGTACTCATTAGAATCGCCTCATTCTGGCGATACTAATGAGTAGACACAACATACATCTATAAAAAGTTTTAAGTAAACCATAAAGATCATGGAAAGGCAGTTGGCCTATATGTAACTCTCTATTGTCCGAACTACCACCACCTCGAACAGCATTTAATGGTCCCGAAGGTGTTAGGGATACCAAAGTCCTACAGTATTCGGTAAGTTTAATGCTAGGCAGGTCAATAGCAAAGTGGACCTTACAGACCTGGGTCAGGCAGCAATACAGAACATTTAACTTTGATCTTCACGGTCTGCTGGCTGGCTTGTCTTCTGGTTTCACATGTCAACTTGATAAAAAGAATGTGCTACATTTCATAGTCTACTACATGTTTTTTTTTTGTTCAGATTCATTACATTGTGTTCTTCTACCTACATGAGGTAATGTTGGCTCACTGCATACAACAATGAGGCAATGTTAGCTCAATGCATTCAACCATGAATGTCTTGTAAGTTGTCCGAGATATATCAACCGATTAATAACATTACGAAAACACGTCTATGTAATTATGACCCTCTTAAACCCCACTTTTACATACACACGTAAAAATGGTCTTTATAGGGGTATACATTATTTTCCTTTTTTTTTCGCTTGAAAAGCATGGATTGTGGATGCTCGTTCAAGCCGCCTTACTGAGGCGGTTCTTGCGGTCACCCACGGTCTGTGTCAGGGGCAGGATTGGGAAAGGGGATTACAGTTTAACCCACCATTAGTCAGTTCAGTAACCATGTTGGACACTACTGTTTGACATGGACGTGTTTTCCTAATGGTAGCTAAGTTCACAACTTATTACCAATTTTATCTGTTTCTTCCAAAGTTTACCTTCATACACATGTTTTTCTACAAATGCTCCATTAATACATGTATTCATCTATATTATATGTATCTCATTTTATTTCCACATATCACTGTCATGCTGTCCCGGTGTCAGATGCAGTTGTGGGACATACCACTGAGATCTAATGACAAAATGTCTGATCATTATGGTTGATAATGGGTATTTCCCTTGACCAGTGGAGGGTCTCGGTTGGTTTGTTTCACCACGGCATCACTAGCAGCAAGAAAATGTTTAAGGTCACTCTAAATATGCATTCAGTTTTTTTTAATAATGGTGACACTTTACAAGCTATTTTCATGTATTTGCCACCACGCAAATGCTCTCATGGTCTTGAATTTTTGCAATATATACTGCTTTTTTGTCATTCTTCTTAATATACTACTTCAAGCTGGTGACATAGAAACTAATCCAGGACCCGAAAATGTGCACGATCTTTCAATTTTGCATTTAAATATTAGAAGCATTAGAAACAATTAGACTTTATTCTTGATAATTTTTCTGATTTTAATATATTATGTTTTTCTGAGACTCATCTAGATGCCAACTTTCCAACAGAGATGCTTTTTCTTTCAAACAGTTTCAGTGTACCTTACAGAAAGGACAGAACAAATCATGGAGGTGGGGTGTTAGCATATATCAATTCAAGCTTACTTCACGTGAGAAAACCAGAACTTGAGATTTTTTGTGAAGAGTCTTTATGGATTGAAGTAAAGGTAAAAAATGAGATATATTTAATTGGTTTATTTTATAGTCCCTGTACAGCTGACATACAGTTTTTTAACAATTTAAACTTAAATATTGAAAGGGCTCTAGAACACTCCAAAAATCTGATAATCGTTGGAGACCTCAACGAAGATCTACTGAATCCAAATTATCATAATCTAAAAGATGTTTTATTGATTAACTCGATGACTAATGTTATAACAGAACCAACAAGGCTACATGCCATTCTTGACCCAATCATTATTCCAGACGACATGCCATTCCTGGATTCTGGTTCTTTAACTATTCCAGCCAATATAAGTGACCACAAAGCGACATATATAACACTACCCTTTCAATATGATACTGAAGGCGCTTTCAACAGACTAATATTTTTATATAAAAAGGCTAATTTTACACTTTTAAAACAAAAAATTTCAAATTATGATTGGTCATGTCTAAGCGAAGGTACTCTAGATGAAGCCTGTTCTAAATTTAATGATACCTTTCTTGAATTTGTTAACTCTTGTGTTCCATCCAAAAATGTACTTATTAGACCTGATGACAAGCCGTGGTACGATTCTGAAATAAGACGTGTGTCTAGAAAACGTGATAGATTAAAACGGAAATTCAACAAATCAGGTAATGCTAACACTCTGTCAAGATATAAGTTCTTTCGTAATAAAGTTAACAATTTAAAGCGACACGCAAAAGAGCAATTCTACAACAATTTAGAATTTTCTATTTCTGATTTTTACTCTAATGATAAAAAACAATTTTGGAAAGTGGTACGCCACTTTGTTAAAAGCAATTCCAGCTCCGCTTCAATTCCACCTCTAAATTCATTCCCAGTTACTGGGCAAAACGACTTTTGTTTTTCATCAGAAGATAAAGCAGAATTATTAAACGAATATTTTACATCTATCTCCACAGTCAATGATGAAAACGTCGACTTGCCTGATTTTGAATATAAATGCCAAAGTCGGTTATCAAGCATTGCATGTACACCACAAGAGGTAGCATCTTTGATTGAAATTTTAAATCCGAACAAGGCTACAGGGCCAGATGGTATTAGTACCAAAATGCTAAAATCTGTAGCAAATGAAGTATCTGTGCCTCTGTGTACACTCTTTAATAGATCTTTCAGAGAAGGCAAGTTTGCAGAGATCTATAAATATTCAAATGTTATACCTTTACCCAAAAAGGGAGATAATTCCGATCCTTCGACATTTCGACCTGTTTCTCTCTTAAGTAATGTTGGCAAACTACAAGAAAGAATAGCTTTTAAACACATTTATAACTTTTTACATGAAAATAATTTACTTTATAAATACCAATCTGGTTTTTTTACCCAATCATTCAACAACCTTTCAACTTATAGACATCTATCATCACATCTGCCAGATTTTTGATAATAACCAATTTTCATGTATGGTTTTCTTAGACGTTTCTAAAGCTTTTGACAGAGTGTGGCATAAGGGACTAGTTTTTAAATTAAAACAAAGTGGCATAGACGGTGAATTATTGGATTGGATTACTGACTACCTCAATGATAGGAAGCAAAAAGTCGTTATAAGAAACAGTTCTTCAACCTTAAGGAGAGTAAATGCCGGCGTTCCTCAAGGGTCTGTTCTAGGCCCCCTGTTATTTTTAGTTTACATCAATGATATATCTGATTCTCTGCTTAGACTTACTAGATTATTTGCCGACGATAGCTCCCTATTCTGCGCTGCAGCTACTCTAAATGACATCGAGGGTATCATTAATCATGATTTGCGAATGTTAGTAAATTGGGCATCTCAGTGGTTGATAAAATTTAACCCATTTAAAACAGAAGCAATGATTTTCACTTTAAAACATATTGAATCACTTCCTAATATAATATTTGATGGAACTCCCGTAAAATTTGTTACATATCATAAACATTTAGGTCTAACCTTCAGTAGTAACGGTAAATGGCATTCCCATATTGAGAATATTAAAAACAGTGCATCAAAAGTTATTGGCATAATGAGGAAACTGAAATATACATTTAGTCGTGTTGCATTAAATCAAATTTATTTATCGTACTTGTTGCCTATTATCGAATATTCATGTGTTGTGTGGGATGGCTGTACTGTAGAGGAAATAAATTCGCTTCAAAAACTTCAGAATGAAGCTGCCCGCATAGTTACAGGCTTAATCAGATCAGTTTCTCTGGACAACCTGTACAGAGAATGTGGCTGGGTGTCACTTTTGGAACGGCGCAGACAGCAAAAACTTATATTTATGTATAAATCAATAAACGGGTTCGTTCCTACATATATATCCGATCTAATTCCCCCTTTAGTGGGAGAAGCAAATGCTTACAATCTCCGAAACCAAGCAGATGTTACCGCTCCTTTCTGCAGGACTGAAATCTCTCGCAAATCTTGTATTCCATCCTCAATTTTAGCATGGAATTCTCTTGACGTCGAATTACGTAATTCACCGTCTCTGGCAAGTTTTAGGTATCAACCGAAAAGGCATCAAAACAACTCGAAAGTCCCATTACACTATAGAACTGGTAACAGATATGTGTCTGCTTTACACGCAAGAATTAGAAATAATTGTAGTAATTTACGTCTTGACTTATATATTAATCACTTATCACCTAATTTCACTTGTAGTTGCTCTGACGAAGCCGAAGGTGCTGCTCATTATTTTTTTCATTGTTCACATTACACTAACGAAAGAGTAATTCTTTTCCAATCAACCAGAGCTTTTCATCCACTCAATATTAATATTCTCCTATTTGGAGATGTTAGTCTGTCGATAGAAGATAACACTCTCATCTTTACAGCCGTACAAACATTTATTAAGGATACTAGAAGGTTCGCCAACTAGGCTGCTGCTCACTTAGGCCAGCATGACATCTCATTCCATTTTCACTTTATTATTTTTATCACACTCTTTTTTTTATTTAATTATTCATTATACATCTTATACATTTTTTTTCTCACCATTTTTTCTTTTTCTCATCATCTTTGGAAAATGTGATGTATGTTTATTTGTTATATCACTCCATATGAAGTATTCAAAATGTCTCTGTATTTGCCACTATCATGTGCATGTATCTATTACTGTAATACAGTTTTGTAGGGGAGGGCCGTAACTAATGTTGGCAGAACTTGTGGCCCGACCCTGTTGCTTGATTTATGATGCAATAAAATATATTTATACTATATGGTCAAGGTTAAGGTTTTCGGTTAAGGACGACGCCAGACGACAACGAAGACGCCGGAGTGATGACAATAGCTCGAAAGTTTTTTTTTTCAAAAAAACAGACGAGCTAAAAAGTAAAAGAAGAGAAGAAAGTACATACTTTGACACATATTTATTATTTTGGCCAAAGGTGGAACGGTTCAATTAAGAGCAAATAATTAAATACACTCCTACATTCAAAACTCTTGTGAAAATTTACAGTGTTCCATTAAACATCGATAAGAACCCCCAAATAGTTTAATCAATAATTTCCCTTTTGAGAGCCCCAATACTAAAATACGGATATGTCAGTTCCATACTAGAAAGGTCAAAATGTAAACAGACGCCGGCGATTGTTTTGGCAGCTTACAAATCTCGTGAGAAATAAAATAAAAATGTGAGATACGAAATCGCATAGCAAAATGGCGGGAAATACATTGCTACAGGTAGGAAATTATGTATTACCTCTCGGATTGGCATTTCTTCTCAGTTTGACATAAGTGACAGATAGCGGTAAATTTGACCTCAGGATTCCCCGAGTTGGTAATGTCCTGTGACGTCACGCACACGAAAATACCGATCTTATGTACAATTGGCGAAATTCGATTATTGGCGAAATTCACTTACGCTTCTATAGTCATCTTGACGTTTTGTTTTGTTTGTTTGAGGTTTAACGCCCCCGTCCACACTGTAAAGGTCATTTTGGAGACCAGGCTTCCAATTTTGTGGTAGTTGGCAAACAGTACAGGCCCAGATCAGACGCAACAGAACGCGGCGTCTGATCAGGGTCTACACTATTTGCAAAACATTCAGCCAGTTTACAAAGAGATTTCGAAGAAATCACAACGTGAGACCTCTAAATTTTGAAATGGACTCCTGTTATATGCAGGCATTTGGTGCAAAAAGGGTTAAAGGTTATGTATAGTGACAGCAATGATTTCTTATACTGTTCCCTGAACATCATCAAACGCCGTGTTGTTCGGCTTTTGACCGGGTCGTCACCGTCTGTCAAACTCAACACATGATTCCTTTCCAGATCCAGACTCACCTTGGCGTGCACTGATTGCCTAGACCGTGGCCTGGACCTGCATGTCCAAATAAAATAAAATAAAATAAAATAAAATATAAAGGATCATTTCTGTGTGAAATGAACAGCTGAATTAACTTATTTTCTTCGGGCCTCCGTGGCCTAATGGGTAAGAGCGCTGGCTCTTCATCATTAGGTCGGCTACATGTGAGAACGTGAAGTTGGGATGGGTTTTCTCCTCCGGTTGCTCTGTTTTTATGCCCCGCCAAGAAGTGAGGAGGGCCACATAGTTGTCCTCTGTACGCCACACTTTGTAGTATTGTTCTTGTCTCCGCAACTCCTCGTACATTGTTTGATGTAGGGCACACAGTTCAGACATGCATTGAAAATATGCATAAAGCAAACAGGATTCTGATTGCAAAATTATGTCCCCTTGGACGACAAACATTTTGGTCATATGTGTAGCAGAAGTGTTCGTGTCTCCGCAACTCCTCTTACAGTTTTTTGTGCAGGACATTGAAACTTGCTACACAAGTATATATCTGACCATGTTTGTTGTTTTACGGACCAGTCAACACCTAAGGTCATGTTGGGTCGGTCAGTTACCTTCACTGTTCCGATACAAGCTTAGACCTTATAAGCTACTAAGTGAAGCCCCTACCCCACCCCTCCCCGACAATAAGTGTCAGCAGCCGATGAGTCGACTGCCGAGTGATCACGCAACCGTCCATCTGAAGCCGTTGCCAAGCGATGAGGTATTAGAACTAGGAAAGATGGTATAGAGCAGAAAACAAACAAACAAACAAACAACCGAAGAGCCCACCGAGTCTTGAAGAAAATAGATGGGCTGCATGATGCTTCCACGCAGAGCTGAAACTGACCGCACACGAGCACTGGTAAACCGCTTAGAGGAACTAAGCTTGCACAGGCAAAGCGGTGCAAGTCGGACCGTGCATGCTTATAAACCCTTTTTGTTTCATTGGGCGAAAGGGCTTGAGATGTCATTTCATCTCAATGTCGGGTAAAAGTCCCACAAAATTGAAAGCAACGTCTTCAAAGTGACCTATACAGTGTTGACGGGGACGTTAAACCTCAAATCAAACAAACAAACGAAGAACGCCCCGGCACTGAAAGCGTCTTCACACATACACTACTTCGCGTAGAGGCGCATTTGTTAAAAGGTTATCAAACTACTCCTTAAGGAGCTGTCTGATCTGGGCCCATATTGTTTGCAGCCATAACTTTTAAAGTTAAAATGTTATCAAACTACTCCTACAGGAGCTGTCTGATCTGGGCCCATATTGTATTCAACCATGCCTTCTAAAGTTAAAAGGTTATCAAACTACTCCAACAGGAGCTGTCTGATCTGGGCCCATATTGTTTGCAACCGTAACTTTTAAATTTAAAAGGTTATCAAACTTCTCCTACAGGAGCTGTCTGATCTGGGCCCATATTGTTTGCAGCCATGCCTTTTTAAGTTAAAAGGTTATCAAACTACTCCTTCAGGAGCTGTCTGATCTGTGCCCATATTGTTTGCAGCCATAACTTTTAAAGTTAAAAGGTTATCAACTACTCCTACAGGAGCTGTCTGATCTGGGCCCATAGTGTTTTTAACCATGCCTTTTAAAGATAAAAGGTTATCAAACTACTCATACAGGAGCTGTCTGATCTGGGCCCATATTGTTTGCAGCCATAACTTTTTATTAAACTACTCCTACAGGAGCTGTCTGATCGGGGCCTGATGAAAGGGGCACCCAAGGGGGTAAAATTATCCGCTATCAACTTTATCAGAATAGAAATGTGTTTCATGAGTGATATGAGCAACTTTGGTTTGCAAGACAAACAGAATGTAACAGATAACTATTCATTTTTGTCAAATTATGTAAAAATTATCATCATGTTAATATCAATGGAATTCCACCATCTTTGTTGTCATTAAAAGTTTGGAGTAAAATTCGAGCCCCAAATACCAGGTGTTCTCTATGCAGGAGGTAACTTAAACAAGAGCACCGCATGCGGGTGCCAACGCTCGTCTGCAGTTTCTTTTAGAAAACCAAAGTTCTAAGTCAAACAAGAGCAATCAAATTGCAAGATGGAGTTATAAAACTTGTAGGGAATGTAGCTCTTGTGATGGTGAGTATGTGTATGAAGTTTCATGAAGGTAGGCCAAATACTTTTGGAAATATGGTCAAGGTTAAGGTTTTCGGTTAAGGGCGACGCCAGACGACAACGAAGACGCCGGAGTGATGACAATAGCTCGAACGTTTTTTTTTCAAAAAAACAGACGAGCTAAAAAGTAAAAGAAGAGAAGAAAGTACATACTTTGACACATATTTATTATTTTGGCCAAAGGTGGAAAGGTTCAATTAAGAGCAAATAATTAAATACACTCCTACATTCAAAACTCTTGTGAAAATTTACAGTGTTCCATTAAACATCGATAAGAACCCCCAAATAGTTTAATCAATAATTTCCCTTTTGAGAGCCCCAATACTAAAATACGGATATGTCAGTTCCATACTAGAAAGGTCAAAATGTAAACAGACGCCGGCGATTGTTTTGGCAGCTTACAAATCTCGTGAGAAATAAAATAAAAATGTGAGATACGAAATCGCATAGCAAAATGGCGGGAAATACTTTGCTACAGGTAGGAAATTATGTATTACCTCTCGGATTGGCATTTCTTCTCAGTTTGACATGAGTGACAGATAGCGGTAAATTTGACCTCAGGATTCCCCGAGTTGGTAATGTCCTGTGACGTCACGCACACGAAAATACCGATCTTATGTACAATTGGCGAAATTCGATTATTGGCGAAATTCACTTACGCTTCTATAGTCATCTTGACGTTTTGTTTTGTTTGTTTGAGGTTTAACGTCCCCGTCCACACTGTAAAGGTCATTTTGGAGACCAGGCTTTCAATTTCGTGGTAGTTGGCAAACAGTACAGGCCCAGATCAGACGCAACAGAACGCGGCGTCTGATCAGGGTCTACACTATTTGCAAAACATTCAGCCAGTTTACAAAGAGATTTCGAAGAAATCACAACGTGAGACCTCTAAATTTTGAAATGGACTCCTGTTATATGCAGGAAGCGGGAATATTCCATTTGGTGCAAAAAGGGTTAAAGGTTATATAGTGACAGCAATGATTTCTTATACTGTTCCCTGAACATCATCAAACGCCGTGTTGTTCGGCTTTTGACCGGGTCGTCACCGTCTGTCAAACTCAACACATGATTCCTTTCCAGATCCAGACTCACCTGGGCGTGCACTGATTGCCTAGACCGTGGCCTGGACCTGCATGTCCAAATAAAATAAAATAAAATAAAATAAAATAAAATATAAAGGATCATTTCTGTGTGAAATGAACAGCTGAATTAACTTATTTTCTTCGGGCCTCCGTGGCCTAATGGGTAAGAGCGCTGGCTCTTCATCATTAGGTCGGCTACATGTGAGAACGTGACGTTGGGATGGGTTTTCTCCTCCGGTTGCTCTGTTTTTATGCCCCGCCAAGAAGTGAGGAGGGCCACATAATTGTCCTCTGTACGCCACACTTTGTAGTATTGTTCTTGTCTCCGCAACTCCTCGTACATTGTTTGATGTAGGGCACACAGTTCAGACATGCATTGAAAATATGCATAAAGCAAACAGGATTCTGATTGCAAAATTATGTCCCCTTGGACGACAAACATTTTGGTCATATGTGTAGCAGAAGTGTTCGTGTCTCCGCAACTCCTCTTACAGTTTTTTGTGCAGGACATTGAAACTTGCTACACAAGTATATATCTGACCATGTTTGTTGTTTAACGGACCAGTCAACACCTAAGGTCATGTTGGGTCGGTCAGTTACCTTCACTGTTCCGATACAAGCTTAGACTTTATAAGCTACTAAGTGAAGCCCCTACCCCACCCCTCCCCGACAATAACCGTCAGCAGCCGATGAGTCGACTGCCGAGTGATCACGCAACCGTCCATCTGAAGCCGTTGCCAAGCGATGAGGTATTAGAACTAGGAAAGATGGTATAGAGCAGAAAACAAACAAACAAACAAACAAACAAACAAACAACCGAAGAGCCCACCGAGTCTTGAAGAAAATAGATGGGCTGTATGATGCTTCCACGCAGAGCTGAAACTGACCGCACACGAGCACTGGTAAACCGCTTAGAGGAACTAAGCTTGCCCAGGCAAAGCGGTGCAAGTCGAACCGTGCATGCTTATAAACCCTTTTTGTTTCATTGGGCGAAAGGGCTTGAGATGTCATTTCATCTCAATGTCGGGTAAAAGTCCCACAAAATTGGAAGCAACGTCTTCAAAGTGACCTATACAGTGTTGACGGGGACGTTAAACCTCAAATCAAACAAACAAACGAAGAACGCCCCGGCACTGAAAGCGTCTTCACACATACACTACTTCGCGTAGAGGCGCATTTGTTAAAAGGTTATCAAACTACTCCTTAAGGAGCTGTCTGATCTGGGCCCATATTGTTTGCAGCCATAACTTTTAAAGTTAAAATGTTATCAAACTACTCCTACAGGAGCTGTCTGATCTGGGCCCATATTGTATTCAACCATGCCTTCTAAAGTTAAAAGGTTATCAAACTACTCCAACAGGAGCTGTCTGATCTGGGCCCATATTGTTTGCAACCGTAACTTTTAAATTTAAAAGGTTATCAAACTTCTCCTACAGGAGCTGTCTGATCTGGGCCCATATTGTTTGCAGCCATGCCTTTTTAAGTTAAAAGGTTATCAAACTACTCCTTCAGGAGCTGTCTGATCTGTGCCCATATTGTTTGCAGCCATAACTTTTAAAGTTAAAAGGTTATCAACTACTCCTACAGGAGCTGTCTGATCTGGGCCCATAGTGTTTTTAACCATGCCTTTAAAAGATAAAAGGTTATCAAACTACTCCTACAGGAGCTGTCTGATCTGGGCCCATATTGTTTGCAGCCATAACTTTTAAAGTTAAAAGGTTATAAAACTTCTCCTACAGGAGCTTTCTGATCTGAGCCCATAGTGTTTGCAGCCATGTCTTTTAAAGTTAAAATGTTATCAAACTAATCCTTCAGGAGCTGTCTGATCTGGGCCCATATTGTTTGTAGCCATAACTTTTAAAGTTAAAATGTAATGAAACTACTCCTACAGGAGCTGTCTGATTTGGGCCCATATTGTTTGCAACCATAACTTTTAAAGTTAAAAGTAGAAGTAGACCAAAGATCAGGAATCGATACAATTAACTTACTCCACCCATCAAAGACACCAAAGGGAAAGAAACACACACATTAAGCGACCAGACCATAATGGAAACCTAAACAAAGGAAGGCCATAAGGACAGTTACTTTCCCACAAAATGGCCATATGGTCATCCAAAATAAAAAGACACAAGTGATACACACAGTAAGCAACAAACAAAACCATAAATAAACCGCCACAGAAGAACCGCCTTGGAACGGTCAGTGGAATGATATTCACTGGGGGGCTTAAATCGATTTTACGTGGCCACAATCCTCGCCCTTACTTCCGTCGCGATTTAGACAAATAATTTGTTCAGTCCGCATGAAGGCCTCCTAACTCATCAGTGCAACATCTCCGTGAACACAAAAATAAAAAAACCACAGAGGTGAGACAACGGTGAGGACTCGACAGCAAGAAACCACTGAAATGCTGGAGCAAAAGAAAACCAACAGTTAGACTCCGATGGGCCCGACCAGAGACAGAGCATCAGGCACCAACCAACATTACCTTGAATTAGATCTCTCTAATTCTCAATAAGCCTTTACGTTGGAGCCGTCATAGAATCTGAGGCCTGACCCACCTGCGTGCAAGTAAAGAGGGAAGCAAAGTTGCCAACCGTGATTAGGTTAACTACCATGCATGCAGTCTGTCGTATAACATCCATGTTGTACCCTATCTTTTTATATCGAAGAATGATTTTACGAAATTGGGTGCTGAAGTCATTGCGTTTATATATTTTTCTGAATTTATATACCAAGTCACCATAAAATTCGGGTTCCGATAGACCTTGTTGCAGAAGAGATCTGAGTCCAACATTGAATTTTGAAATTAAATCAGAATAGCGTCTATAAAATTTTGAAAAGGCTTTGCGTAGTTTATGGTACCGATAACCCTGATTAAGGAGTTTAGCCGTTAATAATTTATAACGAGTGTTGAAGTCAGTTACATGACTACACACTCTAGCAAATCGAATTAATTGCGAAATATAAACGCCATAGGTTGGCGCACGAGGAACATCACCATCCAAAAAAGGAAAATTTACAATCTCAAAATCAAAGTCATCGCGTTTATCATAAATTTGCACGAAACAGATCCATCTACAATAGATAGATGTAAATTCAAAAACGGGGCCTCGGTATCAGAAGAATTTGCTTTATTTAACTGAAGTTCTGGGGGGTAAATCTGAGTGATCAAACCATCGAAATAGGTATTATCAATATTTAATAAATCATCTAAATATCTAGAAGTGGAGCTACAAGCTTCAATAATTTCAGATTGGTTATCAATGGAAAGCGACAACATGACGTCTCTTTCATAACAATACAAGAACAGATCAGCCACAAGAGGTGCGCAATTCGTACCCATCAGAATACCCACAATTTGTCTAAATAACTTAGTACCGAATCTAATATAAATATTGTCAAGTAGAAAGGTGAGGGCTTCACACACTTTCTGACATGACCAAAGTGTATAATTCTTATGCTCTTTAGGAGTGAAAAATGCATTTCTGACATTACATGCAAGATAGAGAGAATCTTCTCTGTGAAAAGCCCATTCAATTAAATCATTAAGCTTTTCTTTTATAAGATTATGAGGAAGTGTAGTGTAAAGAGTGGAAAAATCGTAAGTAGACAGACTTTAAGCACGAAAATGTCTGGATTTCAATTTATTTAAAACCTCATTCGAATTTTTTATAGACCAAAACAGATTTCTTCCTGATCTTTCAAAGACTTTATCACAATATTTAATTACATGCGTTTTAATAGCAGTAAGGCAGGAAGTTAATAGTTTAGAAAGTTCAGTGGTAGTGCAAGAGCTAGAATTTGTAATAAACCGTGCTTTGTAAGGTCTTTTATGAAGTTTTGGTAACCAGTATAGCGTAGGAAGCTTGTCTTGGCCTTCGTTAACACACACAGCAAACTTGGTGGCTGAAAGACAAACATGTTTATCTACTATAGCCCTCTCTTCAGCTAAAGGCTGGAGTTCATAGGCCTTAGTACCACCAAGCTCCTGCTTAAGCGTGTTAACATAGTGGAGCCGTCACACAACGACGACGTTGTTAGCGGCCTTGTCTGCAGGGGCCAAAACATACTTCTTATGAAATTCTTGAATACCTAGTTTAAGATGACGTAAAGATGTCTTGGGCTTAGGAGGTAATAAGTTAGTATTTTGAGAATAGAAAGAAATGCGTTTATTCACTAATTTTAAAATGCTAAGTTTCCAGTCCTTAAGAGCTTTATGCTCAACATACTCTCGCTTACACCATCGATTACCGAATTCATTCAAGGAAGCAGCGATTTCATCTCTACATTTACTGAAATCAATTTTAGAAGGAAACCGATATTTCGGTCCTTTAGAAATTATATTTCTTATCCTAGAATCAGGAATAATTTTCAAATTGCCAGTAATTACATGACCAGCAGCAGGATAGCAATACTTTGATTTTTTACAATCACATGCATCAGGAGTATTAGTATCAATATCAGGATCTGAAACAAGTTTATTGAAATTAAAAATGATAGATCTTACAGGTTTGTTACAGGAAATCTTCCACTGACCGTTCCAAGGCGGCTCTTCTGTGGCGATTTATTTATGTTGTTGTTTGTTACTTACTGTGTGTATCACTTGTGTCTTTTGGTTTTGGATGGCCATATGGCCATTTTGTGGGAAAGTAACTGTCCTTATGGCCTTCCTTTGTTTAGGTTTCCATTATGGTCTGGTCGCTTAATGTTTGTATTTCTTTCCCTTTGGTGTCTTTTATGGGTGGAGTAAATTAATTGTATCAATTCCTGATCTTTGTTTTACTTCTACTTTGTTATATTTATAGCAAATTATAGGTGTTTCAGTATTTTGAAAATAAGCAGGAATGGAAGAAAGCACCGATCTCTCACGGAAGATACTGGGCAAATCTATAAAATCCATACCCTTATTAATGAAGGATATTTTGAAGAAATGGCGTTTATGATTAATTTCAGAATCAATGTAAGGACGGAGAGTATGCTTAGTATAGCCTCTAGTTAAGAGAGCAGCATCATATAACTGATGAGAACCATCGTAGAATTTATTCGCCTCGGTGTCCAGAAGACGTAAAACAGAAACGGGTAATGAACTTAAAAATGAAAGCATAGAGTGGCGTCCATGATTTAATAATATAATTGACAGTCACTTCAGTCTAGTATTGTTTCGTTTAAACGCACGTGATTTACGTTTAAAGTTACCATTTTTCCTGGTGCCGTGAGATCTAGTTCTGCGTTTTTGACATTCCAGGAGCGAGAAAATATCAAAGTCCGGCATTCTGGAAATATTACCCTCATGATAAATGTTGTCATTAAATCCCAGTGGAAAATGGGTCTGTAAAAATTTAATCCATTTCAGTTCAGCTTCATGTCTATCCTAAAAGGCTATCAATCTACTCCTACAGGAGCTGTCTGATCGTGGCCCATATTGTTTGCAGCCATAACTTTTAAAGTTAAAAGGTTATCAAACTACTCCTACAGGAGCTGTCTGTTCTGGGCCCATATTGTTTGCAACCATAACTTTTTAAGTTAAAAGGTTATCAAACTACTCCAACAGGAGCTGTCTGATCTGCGCCCATTTTGTTTGTAGCCATAACTTTTAAAGTTAAAAGGTTATCAAACTACTCCTACAGGAGCTGTCTGATCTGGGCCAATATTGTTTGCAGACATATCTTTTATAGTTAAAAGATTATCAAACTACTCCTACAGGAGCTGTCTGATCTGGGCCCATATTGTTTGCAGCAATGCCTTTTACAATTAAAAGGTTATCAAACTACTCCTACAGGAGGTGTCAGATCTTGGCCCATATTGTTTGCAAGCATAACTTTTAAAGTTAAAAGGTATTCAAACTACTCCTACAGGAGCTGTCTGATCTGGGCCTATATTGTTTTCAGCCATTAATTTGGTTATCAAACTACTCCTACAGAAGCTGTCTGATCTGGGCACATATTGTTTACAGCCATAACTTTGAAGTTGAAAGGTTATCAAGCTACTTTTACAGGAGCTGTCTGATCTGGACCAATATTGTTTTCAACCGTAAATTTTAAAGTTAAAAGGTTATCAGAGTACTCCTACAGGAGCTGTCTGATCTGGGCCCAAATTGTTTGCAACCATGACTTTTAAATTTAAAAGGTTATCAAACTACTCCTACTGATCTGGGCCAATATTGTTTGCAGCCATGCCTTTTAAAATTAAAAGGATATCAAACTACTCCTACAGGAGCTGTCTGATCTGGGCCCATATTATTTGCAGCCATGCCATTTAAAGTTAAAAGGTTATCAAACTACTCCTTCATGAGCTGTCTGATCTGGGCCCATATTGTTTGCAACCATGCCTTTTGAAGTTAAAAGGTTATCAAACTACTCCTACAGGAGCTGTCTGATCTGGTCCCATATTGATGCAGCCATGCCTTTTAAAGTTAAAAGATTATTAACTTGCTTCTACAGGAGCTGTCTCATATGGGCCGATATTGTTTGCAGCCATGCCATTTAAAGTTAAAAGGTTATCAAACTGCTCCTACAGAAGCTGTCTGATCTGGGCCCATATTGTTTGCAGCCATGCCTTTTAAAGTTAAAAGGTTATCAAACTACTCCTACAGGAGCTGTCTGATCTGGGCGCATATTGTTTTCAGCCATTATATTTAAAGTTAAAAGGTTATCAAACTACTCCTACAGGAGCTGTCTG
This sequence comes from Lucinisca nassula, assembly GCA_963580285.1. Taxonomy (NCBI): domain Eukaryota; kingdom Metazoa; phylum Mollusca; class Bivalvia; order Lucinida; family Lucinidae; genus Lucinisca; species Lucinisca nassula. Next base: position 43,748,555 of record OY757026.1, read on the forward strand.
ATCTGGGCCCATATTATTTGCAAGCATAACTTTTAATGTTAAAAGGTTATCAAACTACTCCTACAGGAGCTGTCTGTTCTGGGCCCATATTGTTTGCAACCATAACTTTTTAAGTTAAAAGGTTATCAAACTACTCCAACAGGAGCTGTCTGATCTGCGCCTATATTGTTTTCAGCCATAACTTTTAAATTTAAAAGGTTATCAAACTACTCTTACAGGAGCTGTCGGATCTGGGCCCATATTGTTTGCAGCCATAACTTTTAAAATTAAAAGGTTATCAAACTGCTCTGACAGAAGCTGTCTGATCTGGACCCATATTTTTTTCAACCATAACTTGTAAAGTTAAAAGGTTATCAAACTACCCCTACAGGAGCTATCTGATCTTGGCCCATATTGTTTGCAACCATGACTTTTAAAGTTAAAAGGTTATCAAACTACTCCTATAGGAGCTGTCTGATCTGGGCCCATATTGTTTACAACCATAACTTTTAAAGTTAAAATGTTATCATACTACTTCTACAGAAGCTGTCTAATCTGGGAACATATTGTTTAAAGCCATGCCATTTAAAGTTAAAAGGTTATCAAACTACTCCTACAGGAGCTGTCTGATCTGGGCCCATACTGTTTTTAACCATGCCTTTTAAAGATAAAAGGATATCAAACTACTCCTACAGGACCTGTCTGATCTGGGCCCATATTGTTTGCAGCCATAACTTTTTATCAAACTACTCCTACAGGAGCTGTCTGATCGGGGCCATATTGTTTGCAGCCATAACTTTAAAAGTTAAAAGGTTATCAAACTTTTCCTACAGGAGCTTTCTGATCTGAGCCCATAGTGTTTTCAGCCATGTCTTTTAAAGTAAAAATGATATCAAACTAATCCTACAGGAGCTGTCTGATCTGGGCCCATATTGTTTGTAGCAATAACTTTTAAAGTTAAAATGTTATGAAACTACTCCTACAGGAGCTATCTGATCTGATCCCATATTGTTTGCAACCATAACTTTTAAAGTTAAAAGGTTATCAAACTACTCCTACAGGAGCTGTCTGATCGTGGCCCATATTGTTTGCAGCCATAGCTTTTAAAGTTAAAAGGTTATCAAACTATTCCTACAGGAGCTTCTGTTCTGGGCCCATATTGTTTGCAACCATAACTTTTTAAGTTGAAAGGTTATCAAACTACTCCTACAGGAGCTGTCTGATCTGCGCCCATATTGTTTGCAGCCATAACTTTTAAAGTTAAAAGGTTATCAAACTACTCCTACAGGAGCTGTCTGATCTGGGCCCATATTGTTTGCAGCCATACATTTTAAAGTTAAAAGGTTATCAAACTACTCCTACAGGATCTGTCTGATCTGGGCCAATATTGTTTGCAGACATATCTTTTAAAGTTAAAAGGTTATCAAACTACTCCTACAGGAGCTGTCTGATCTGGGCCCATATTGTTTGCAGCAATGCCTATTACAATTAAAAGGTTATCAAACTACTCCTACAGGAGGTATCTGATCTTGGCCCATATTGTTTGCAACCATAACATTTAAAGTTAATAGGTATTCAAACTACTCCTACAGGAGCTGTCTGATCTGGGCCCATATTGTTTGCAGCCATGCCTTTTAAAGTTCAAAGGTTATCAAACTACTCCTACAGGAGCTGTCTGATCTGGGCCAATATTGTTTTCAGCCATTATATTTAAAGTTAAAAGGTTATCAAACTACTCCTACAGGAGCTGTCTGATCTGGGCCCATATTGTTTTCAGCCAATGACATGTAAAGTTAAAAGGTTATCAAACTACTCCTACAGGAGCTGTCTTATCTGGGCCCTTATTGTTTGCAACCATGCCTTTTAAAGTTAAAACGTTACCAAACTGCTCCTACAGGAGCTTTCTCATCTGGGCCCATATTGTTTTCAGCCATAACTTTTAAAATTAAAAGGTTATCAAACTACTCTTACAGGAGCTGTCGGATCTGGGCCCAAATTTTTTGCAGCCATAGCTTTTAAAGTTAAAAGGTTATCAAACTACTCCTACAGGAGCTGTCTGATCTGCACCCATATTGTTTGCAGCTATAATTTTTAAAGTTAAAAGGTTATCAAACTACTCCTACAGGAGCTGTCTGATCTGGGCCCATATTGTTTGCAGCCATATATTTTAAAGTTAAAAGGTTATCAAACTATTCCTACAGGATCTGTCTGATCTGGGCCAATATTGTTTGCAGACATATCTTTTAAAGTTAAAAGGTTATCAAACTACTCCTACAGGAGCCGTCTGATCTGGGCCCATATTGTTTGCAGCAATGCCTTTTACAATTAAAAAGGTTATCAAACTACTCCTACAGGAGGTATCTGATCTTGGCCCATATTGTTTGCAACCATAACATTTAAAGTTGAAAGGTTATCAAACTACTCCTACAGGAGATGTCTGATCTGGGCCTATATTGTTTGCAGCCATTAATTTGGTTATCAAACTACTCCTACAGGAGCTGTCTGATCTGGGCCCATATTGTTTGCAGCCATAACTTTTAAAGTTAAAACATTATCAAGTTACTCCTACAGGAGCTGTCTGATCTGGACCCATATTGTTTTCAAACGTAACTTTTAAAGTTAAAAGGTTATCAAACTACTCCTACAGGATCTGTCTGATCTGGGCCTAAATTGTTTGCAACCATGACTTTTAAAGTTAAAAGGTTACCAAACTACTCCTGCAAGAGCTGTCTGATCTGGGCCCATATTGTTTGCCGTCATGCCTTTCAAAAATTAAAAGGTTATCAAACTACTCCTACAGGAGCTGTCTGATCTGGGCCCATATTGTTTGCAGCCATGCCTTTTAAAGTTAAAACGTTATCAAACTACACCTACAGGAGCTATTTGATCTGGGCCCATATTGTTTTCAGCCAATGACATTTAATGTTAAAAGGTTATCAAACTACTCCTACAGAAGCTGTCTGTTCTGGGCCCATATTGTTTGCCATCATGCCATTTAAAGTTAAAAGGTTATCAAACTACTCCTACATGAGCTGTCTGATCTGGGCCCATATTGCTTGCAGCAATGCCTTTTAAAGTTAAAAGGTTATCAAACTACTCCTACAGGATCTGTCTGATCTGGGCCCATATTGTTTTCAGCCAATGACATTTAAAGTTAAAAGGTTATCAAACTACTACAGGAGCTGTCTGATCTGGGCCCATATTGTTTGCAGCCATGCTATTTAAAGTAAAAAGTTTATTAAACTACTCCTACAGGAGCTGTCTGATCTGGGCCCATATTGCTTGCAGCAATGCCTTTTAAAGTTAAAAGGTTATCAAACTTCTTCTACAGGAGCTGTCTGATCTGGGCCCATATTGATTTCAGCCAATGACATTTAAAGTTAAAAGGTTATCAAACTACTCCTACAGGAGCTGTCAGATCTGGGCCCATATTGTTTACAAGCATAACTTTAAAAGTTAAAACGTTATCAAACAGCTCCTACAGGAGCTGTCTCATCTGGGCCCATATTGTTTTTCAGCCATAACTTTTAAATTTAAAAGGTTATCAAACTACTCCTACAGGAGCTGTCGGATCTGGGCCCATATTGTTTGCAGCCATAACTTTTAAAGTTAAATTTTTATCAAACTACTCCTACAGGAGCTGTCTGATCTGGACCCATATTGTTTTCAACCATAACTTGTAAAGTAAAAAGGTTATCAAACTACTCTTACAGGAGCTATCTGATCTGGGCCCATATTGTTTGCAACCATGACTTTTAAAGTTAAAAGGTTATCAAACTATTCCTACAGGAGCTCTCTGATCTGGGCCCATATTGTTTGCAGCCATGCCTTTTAAAATTGAAAGGTTATCAAACGACTCCTATAGGAGCTGTCTGATCTGGGCCCATATTGTTTGCAACCATAACTTTTAAAGTTAAAATGTTGTCAAACTACTTCTACAGGAGCTGTCTAATCTGGGCCCATATTGTTTAAAGCCATGCCATTTAAAGTTAAAAGGTTATAAAACGTCTCCTACAGGAGCTGTCTGATCTGGGCCCATATTGTTTGCAGCCATGCCTTTTAAAGTTAAAAGGTTATCAAACTACACCTACAGGAGCTATTTGATCGGGGCCCGTATTGTTTTCAGCCAATGACATTTAAAGTTAAAAGGTTATCAAACTACTCCTACAGGAGCTGTCTGATCTGGGCCCATATTGTTTGCAACCATAACTTTTAAAGTTAAAAGGTTATCAAACTACTCCTACAGAAGCTGTCTGATCTGGGCCCACATTGTTTGCCATCATGCCATTTAAAGTTAAAAGGTTATCTAACTACTCCTACAGAAGCTGTCTGATCTTGGCCCATATTGTTTGCAAGCATAACTTTTAAAGTTAAAAGGTTATCAAACTACCCCTACAGGAGCTGTCTGATCTGGGCCCATATTGTATTCAACCATGCCTATTAAACTTAAAAGGTTATCAAACTACTTCTACAGGAGCTGTCTGATCTGGGCCCATATTGTTTGCAACCATAACTTTTAAAGTTAAAATGTTACCAAACTACTTCTACAGGAGCTCTCTAATCTGGGCCCATATTGTTTCAAGCCATGCCATTTAAAGTTAAAAGGTTATCAAACTACTCCCACAGGAGCTGTCTGATCTGGTCCCATATTGATGCAGCCACGCCTTTAAAAGTTGAAAGGTTATCAAACTACTTCTACAGGAGCTGTCTCATATGGGCCAATATTGTTTGCAGCTATGCCATTTCAAGTTAAAAGGTTATCAAACTGCTCCTACAGAAGCTGTCTGATCTGGGCCCATATTGTTTGCAGCCATGCCTTTTAAAGTTAAAAGATTATCAAACTACTCCTACAGCATGTCTGATCTGGGCCCATATTGTTTTCAGCCATTATATTTAAAGTTAAAAGGTTATCAAACTACTCCTACAGGAGCTGTCTGATCTGGGCCCATATTGTTTGCAAGCATAACCTTTAAAGTTAAAAGGTTATCAAACTACTCCTACAGGAGCTGTCTCAGCTGGGCCCTTTTTGTTTGCAACCATGCCTTTTAAAGTTAAAACGTTATCAAACAGCTCCTACAGGAGCTGTCTCATCTGGGCCCATATTGTTTTCAGCCATAACTTTTAAATTCAAAAGGTTATCAAACTACTCCTACAGGAGCTGTCGGACCTGGGCCCATATTGTTTGCAGCCATAACTTTTAAAGTTAAAAGGTTATCAAACTACTCCTACAGGAGCTGTCTGATCTGGACCCATATTGTTTTCAACAATAACTTTTAAAGGTAAAAGGTTATCAAACTATTCCTACAGGAGCTGTCTAATCTGGGCCCATATTGTTTTGCAGCCATGCCTTTTAAAGTTGAAAGGTTATCAAACTACTCCTATAGGATCTGTCTGATCTGGGCCCATATTGTTTGCAACCATAACTTTTAAAGTTAAAATGTTACCAATCTACTCCTACAGGAGCTGTCTAATCTGGGCCCATATTGTTAAAAGCCATGCCATTTAAAGTTAAAAGGTTATCAAACTACTCCTACAGGAGCTGTCTGATCTGGGCCCATATTGTTTGCAGCCATGCCTTTTAAAGTTAAAAGGTTATCATACTACACCTGCAGGAGCTATTTGATCTGGGCCCATATTGTTTTCAGCACATGACATTTAAAGTTAAAAGGTTATCAAACTACTCCTACAGGAGCTGTCTGATCTGGGCCCATATTGTTTGCAACCATAACTTTTAAAGTTAAAAGGTTATCAAACTACTCATACAGAAGCTGTCTGATATGGGCCCATATTGTTTGCCATCATGCCATTTAAAGTTAAAAGGTTTTCAAACTACTCCTACAGGAGCTGTCTGATCTGGGCCCAAATTGTTTGCAAGCATAACTTTTAAAGTTAAAAGGTTATCAAACTACTCCTACAGGAGCTGTCTCATCTGGGCCCTTATTGTTTGCAACCATGCCTTTTAAAAGTAAAACGTTATCAAACTGCCCCTACAGGAGATGTCTCATCTGGGCCCAATTTTTTTTTCAACCATAACTTTTAAATTTAAAAGGTTATCAAACTACTTCTACAGGAGCAGTCGGATCTGGGCCCATATTGTTTGCAGCCATAACTTTTAAAGTTAAAAGGTTATCAAACTACTCCTACAGGAGCTGTCTGATCTGGACTCATATTGTTTTCAACCATAACTTGAAAAGTTAAAAGGTTATCAAACTACCCCTACAGGAGCTATCTGCCCTGGGCCCATATTGTTTGCAACCATGACTTTTAAAGTTAAAATGTTATCAATTTATTCCTACAGGAGCTGTCTGATCCGGGCCCATATTGTTTGCAACCATGCCTTTTAAAATTAAAAGGTTATCAAACTACTCCTATAGGATCTGTCTGATCTGGGCCCATATTGTTTGCAACCATAACTTTTAAAGTTAAAATGTTACCAAACTACTTCTACAGGAGCTGTCTAATCTGGGCCCATATTGTTTAAAGCCATGCCATTTAAAATTAAAAGGTTATCGAACTACTATAGGATCTGTCTGATCTGGGCCCATATTGTTTTCAACCATAACTTGTAAAGTTAAAAGGTTATCAAACTACCCCTACAGGAGCTATCTGCTCTGGGCCCATATTGTTTGCAACCATGACTTTTAAAGTTAAAAGGTTTAACAAACTACAGCTATAGGAGCTTTTTGATCTGGGCCCATATTGTTTGCAACCATGCCTTTTAAAATTAAAAGGTTATCAAACTACTCCTGTAGGATCTGTCTGATCTGGGCCCATATTGTTTGCAACCATAACTTTTAAAGTTAAAATGTTACCAAACTACTTCTACATGAGCTGTCTAATCTGGGCCCATATTGTTTAAAGCCATGCCATTTAAAGTTAAAAGGTTATCAAACTACTCCTACAGGAGCTGTCTGATCTGGACCCATATTGTTTTCAACCATAACTTGTAAAGTTAAAAGGTAATCAAACTACCCCTACAGGAGCTATCTGCTCTGGGCCCATATTGTTTGCAACCATGACTTTTAAAGTTAAAAGGTTATCAATTTATTCCGACAGGAGCTGTCTGATCTGGGCCCATATTGTTTGCAACCATGCCTTTTAAAATTAAAAGGTTATCAAATTACTCCTATAGGATCTGTCTGATCTGGGCCCATATTGTTTGCAACCATAACTTTTAAAGTTAAAATGTTACCAAACTACTTCTACAGGAGCTGTCTAATCTGGGCCCATATTGTTTAAAGCCATGCTATTTAAAATTAAAAGGTTATCAAACTACTCCTACAGGAGCTGTCTGATCTGGACCCATATTGTTTTCAACCAAAACTGGTAAAGTTAAAAGGTTATCAAACTACCCCTACAGGAGCTATCTGCTCTGGGCCCATATTGTTTGCAACCATGACCTTTAAAGTTAAAAAGTTATCAATTTATTCCTACAGGAGCCGTCTGATCTGGGCCCATATTGTTTGCAACCATGCCTTTTAAAATTAAAAGGTTATCAAACAACTCATATAGGATCTGTCTGATCTGGGCCCATATTGTTTTCAACCATAACTTGTAAAGTTAAAAGGTTATCAAACTACCCCTACAGGAGCTATCTGCTCTGGGCCCATATTGGTTGCAACCATGACTTCTAAAGATAAAAGGTTATCAATTTATTCCTACAGGAGCTGTCTGATCTGGGCCCATTTTAAAGTTAAAATCTTACCAAACTACTTCTGCAGGAGCTGTCTAATCTGGGCCATATTGTTTAAAGCCATGCCATTTAAAGTTAAAAGGTTATCAAACTACTCCTACAGGAGCTGTCTGATCTGGGCCCATATTGTTTGCAGCCATAACTTTTAAAGTTAAAAGGTTATCAAACTACTCCTACAGGAGCTGTCTGATCTGGACCCATATTGTTTTCAACCATAACTTGAAAAGTTAAAAGGTTATCAAACTACCTCTAAAGGAGCTATCTGATCTGGTACCATATTGTTTGCAACCATGACTTTTAAAGATAAAAGTTTATCAAACTATTCCTGCAGGAGCTGTCTGATCTGGGCCAATATTGTTTGCAGCCATGCCTTTTAAAATTAAAAGGTAATCAAACTACTCCTATAGGAGCTGTCTGATCTGGGCCCATATCGTTTGCAACCATAATTTTTAAAGTTAAAATGTTATCAAACTGCTTCTACAGGAGCTGTCTAATCTGGGCCCATATTGTTTAAAGCCATGCCATTTAAAGTTGAAAGGTTATCAACCTACTCCTACAGGATCTGTCTGATCTGGGCCCATATAGTTTGCAAGCATAACTTTTTAAGTTAAAAGGTTATCAAACTACTTCTACATGAGCTGTCTGATCTGGGCCCATATTGTTTGCAGCCATGCCATTTAAAGTATCAAATGTTATCAAACTACTTCTACAGGAGCTGTCTAATCTGGGCCCATATTGTTTAAAGCCATGGCATTTAAAGTTAAAAGGTTATCCACCTACTCCTACAGGATCTGTCTGATCTGGGCCCATATTGTTTGCAAGCATAACTTTTTAAGTTGAAAGGTTATCAAACTACACCTACAGTTTTGTTTGATTTGAGGTTTAACGTCCCCGTCAACACTGTAAAGGTCATTTTGGAGACGTTGCTTCCAATTATGTGGGACTTTTACCCGACATTGAGATGAAATGACATCTCAAGCCCTGTCGCCCATTGAAACCAATAGGGTTTATTAGCATGGACGGTCCACCTCGCACCGCGGTTCCTGGACAGGCTTAGATCCTCTATGCGGTTTACCAGTACTAGTGTGCGGGCCGGATTAGGCTCTGCGTGGAAGCATCATGCAGCCCATATATTTCTTCAAGCCCCTATAGGCGGGGGCCGAACTACACCTGCAGGAGCTATTTGATCTCGGCCCATATTGTTTTCAGCCAATGACATTTAAAGTTAAAAGGTTATCAAACTACTCCTACAGGAGCTGTCTGATCTGGGACCATATTGTTTGCAACCATAACTTTTAAATTTAAAAGGTTATCAAATTACTCCATAGAAGCTGTCTGTTCTGGGCCCATTTGGTTTGCCATCATGCCATTTAAAGTTAAAAGGTTATCAAACTACTCCTACAGAAGCTGTCTGATCTTGGCCCATATTGTTTGCAGCCATGCCATTTAAAGTAAAAAGTTTATAAAACTACTCCTACATGAGCTGTCTGATCTGGGCCCATATTGTTTTCAGCCAATGACATTTAAAGTTAAAAGGTTATCAAACTACTCCTACAGGAGCTGTCTGATCTGGGCCCATATTGTTTGCAGCCATGCCATTTAAATTAAAATGTTTATTAAACTACTCCTACATGAGCTGTCTGATCTGGGCCCATATTGTTTGCAACCATAATTTTTAAAGTTAAAATGTTATCAAACTGCTTCTACAGGAGCTGTCTAATCTGGGCCCATATTGTTTAAAGCCATGCCATTTAAAGTTGAAAGGTTATCAACCTACTCCTACAGGATCTGTCTGATCTGGGCCCATATTGTTTGCAAGCATAACTTTTTAAGTTAAAAGGTTATCAAACTACTTCTACATGAGCTGTCTGATCTGGGCCCATATTGTTTGCAGCCATGCCATTTAAAGTAAAAAGTTTATAAAACTTCTCCTACATGAGCTGTCTGATCTGGGCCCATATTGTTTTCAGCCAATGACATTTAAAGTTAAAAGGTTATCAAACTACTCCTACAGGAGCTGTCTGATCTGGGCCCATATTGTTTGCAGCCATGCCATTTAAATTAAAATGTTTATTTAACTACTCCTACATGAGCTGTCTGATCTGGGCCCATATTGCTTGCAGCAATGCCTTTTAAAATTAAAAGGTTATCAAACTACTTCTACAGGAGCTGTCTGGGCCCATATTGTTTTCAGCCAATGACATTTAAAGTTAAAAGGTTTTCAAACTACTCCTACAGGAGCTGTCTGATCTGGGCCTATATTGTTTGCCAGCATAACTTTAAAGTTAAAACGTTATCAAACTGCTCCTACAGGAGCTGTCTCATCTGGGCCCATATTGTTTTCAGCCAGAACTTTTAAATTTAAAAGGTTATCAAACTACTCCTACAGGAGCTGTCGGATCTTGGCCCATATTGTTTGCAGCCATAACTTTTAAAGTTAAATGGTTATCAAACTACTCCTACAGGAGCTGTCTGATCTGGACCCATATTGTTTTCAACCATAACTTGTAAAGTTAAAAGGTTATCAAACTACCCCTACAGGAGCTATCTGATCTGGGCCCATATTGTTTGCAACCATGACTTTTAAAGTTAAAAGGTTATCAAACTATTCCTACAGGAGCTGTCTGATCTGGGCCCATATTGTTTGCAGCCATGCCTTTTAAAATTAAAAGGTTATCAAACGACTTCTATAGGAGCTGTCTGATCTGGGCCGATATTATTTGCAACCATAACTTTTAAAGTTAAAATGTTATCAAACTACTTCTACAGGAGCTGTCTAATCTGGGCCCATATTGTTTAAAGCCATGCCATTTAAAGTTAAAAGGTTATAAAACTACTCCTACGGGAGCTGTCTGATCTGGGCCCATATTGTTTGCAGCCATGCCTTTTAAACATAAAAGGTTATCAAACTACACCTACAGGAGCTATTTGATCTGGGCCCGTATTGTTTTCAGCCAATGACATTTAAAGTTAAAAGGTTATCAAACTACTCCTACAGGAGCTGTCTGATCTGGGCCCATATTGTTTGCAACCATAACTTTGAAAGTTAAAAGGTTATCAAACTACTCCTACAGAAGCTGTCTGATCTGGGCCCATATTGTTTGCCATCATGCCATTTAAAGTTAAAAGGTTATCTAACTACTCCAACAGAAGCTGTCTGATCTTGGCCCATATTGTTTGCAAGCATAACTTTTAAAGTTAAAAGGTTATCAAACTACTCCTACATGAGCTGTCTGATCTGGGCCCATATTGTTTGCAGCCATGCCTTTTAAAGTTCAAATGTTATCAAACTACTTCTACAGGAGATGTCTGATCTGGCCCCATATTGTTTTTAGCCAATGACATTTAAAGGTTAAAAGGTTATCAAACTACTCCTACAAGAGCTGTCTGATCTGGGCCCATATTGTTTGCAACCATAACTTTTAAAGTTAAAAGGTTATCAATCAAACTAATCCTACATGAGCTTTCTGATGTAGGCCCATATTGTTTGCAGCTATGCCCTTTACAATTAAAAGGTTATCAAACTACTCCTATAGGAGTTGTCTGATCTAGGCCCATATTGGTTGCAACCATTACTTTTAAAGTTAAAAGGTTATCAAACTGCTCCTAGAGGAGCTGTCAGATCTGGGCCATATTGTTTGCAGCCATAACTTTTAAAGTTAGTAGGTTATCAAACTACTCCTTCATGAGCTGTCTGATCTGGGCCCATATTGTTTGCAACCATAACTTTTAAAGTTAAAAGGTTATCAAACTACTCCTACAGAAGCTGTCTGATCTGGGCCCACATTGTTTGCCATCATGCCATTTAAAGTTAAAAGGTTATCTAACTACTCCTACAGAAGCTGTCTGATCTTGGCCCATATTGTTTGCAAGCATAACTTTTAAAGTTAAAAGGTTATCAAACTACCCCTACAGGAGCTGTCTGATCTGGGCCCATATTGTATTCAACCATACCTATTAAACTTAAAAGGTTATCAAACTACTTCTACAGGAGCTGTCTGATCTGGGCCCATATTGTTTGCAACCATAACTTTTAAAGTTAAAATGTTACCAAACTACTTCTACAGGAGCTCTCTAATCTGGGCCCATGTTGTTTCAAGCCATGCCATTTAAAGTTAAAAGGTTATCAAACTACTCCCACAGGAGCTGTCTGATCTGGTCCCATATTGATGCAGCCACGCCTTTAAAAGTTGAAAGGTTATCAAACTACTTCTACAGGAGCTGTCTCATATGGGCCAATATTGTTTGCAGCTATGCCATTTCAAGTTAAAAGGTTATCAAACTGCTCCTACAGAAGCTGTCTGATCTGGGCCCATATTGTTTGCAGCCATGCCTTTTAAAGTTAAAAGATTATCAAACTACTCCTACAGCATGTCTGATCTGGGCCCATATTGTTTTCAGCCATTATATTTAAAGTTAAAAGGTTATCAAACTACTCCTACAGGAGCTGTCTGATCTGGGCCCATATTGTTTGCAAGCATAACCTTTAAAGTTAAAAGGTTATCAAACTACTCCTACAGGAGCTGTCTCAGCTGGGCCCTTTTTGTTTGCAACCATGCCTTTTAAAGTTAAAACGTTATCAAACCGCTCCTACAGGAGCTGTCTCATCTGGGCCAATATTGTTTTCAGCCATAACTTTTAAATTCAAAAGGTTATCAAACTACTCCTACAGGAGCTGTCGGACCTGGGCCCATATTGTTTGCAGCCATAACTTTTAAAGTTAAAAGGTTATCAAACTACTCCTACAGGAGCTGTCTGATCTGGACCCATATTGTTTTCAACAATAACTTTTAAAGGTAAAAGGTTATCAAACTATTCCTACAGGAGCTGTCTAATCTGGGCCCATATTGTTTTGCAGCCATGCCTTTTAAAGTTGAAAGGTTATCAAACTACTCCTATAGGATCTGTCTGATCTGGGCCCATATTGTTTGCAACCATAACTTTTAAAGTTAAAATGTTACCAAACTACTCATACAGGAGCTGTCTAATCTGGGCCCATATTGTTAAAAGCCATGCCATTTAAAGTCAAAAGGTTATCAAACTACTCCTACAGGAGCTGTCTGATCTGGGCCCATATTGTTTGCAGCCATGCCTTTTAAAGTTAAAAGGTTATCATACTACACCTGCAGGAGCTATTTGATCTGGGCCCATATTGTTTTCAGCACATGACATTTAAAGTTAAAAGGTTATCAAACTACTCCTACAGGAGCTGTCTGATCTGGGCCCATATTGTTTGCAACCATAACTTTTAAAGTTAAAAGGTTATCAAACTACTCATACAGAAGCTGTCTGATATGGGCCCATATTGTTTGCCATCATGCCATTTAAAGTTAAAAGGTTTTCAAACTACTCCTACAGGAGCTGTCTGATCTGGGCCCAAATTGTTTGCAAGCATAACTTTTAAAGTTAAAAGGTTATCAAACTACTCCTACAGGAGCTGTCTCATCTGGGCCCTTATTGTTTGCAACCATGCCTTTTAAAAGTAAAACGTTATCAAACTGCCCCTACAGGAGATGTCTCATCTGGGCCCAATTTTTTTTTCAACCATAACTTTTAAATTTAAAAGGTTATCAAACTACTTCTACAGGAGCAGTCGGATCTGGGCCCATATTGTTTGCAGCCATAACTTTTAAAGTTAAAAGGTTATCAAACTACTTCTACAGGAGCTGTCTGATCTGGACTCATATTGTTTTCAACCATAACTTGAAAAGTTAAAAGGTTATCAAACTACCCCTACAGGAGCTATCTGCCCTGGGCCCATATTGTTTGCAACCATGACTTTTAAAGTTAAAATGTTATCAATTTATTCCTACAGGAGCTGTCTGATCCGGGCCCATATTGTTTGCAACCATGCCTTTTAAAATTAAAAGGTTATCAAACTACTCCTATAGGATCTGTCTGATCTGGGCCCATATTGTTTGCAACCATAACTTTTAAAGTTAAAATGTTACCAAACTACTTCTACAGGAGCTGTCTAATCTGGGCCCATATTGTTTAAAGCCATGCCATTTAAAATTAAAAGGTTATCGAACTACTCCTATAGGATCTGTCTGATCTGGGCCCATATTGTTTTCAACCATAACTTGTAAAGTTAAAAGGTTATCAAACTACCCCTACAGGAGCTATCTGCTCTGGGCCCATATTGTTTGCAACCATGACTTTTAAAGTTAAAAGGTTTAACAAACTACAGCTATAGGAGCTTTTTGATCTGGGCCCATATTGTTTGCAACCATGCCTTTTAAAATTAAAAGGTTATCAAACTACTCCTGTAGGATCTGTCTGATCTGGGCCCATATTGTTTGCAACCATAACTTTTAAAGTTAAAATGTTACCAAACTACTTCTACATGAGCTGTCTAATCTGGGCCCATATTGTTTAAAGCCATGCCATTTAAAGTTAAAAGGTTATCAAACTACTCCTACAGGAGCTGTCTGATCTGGACCCATATTGTTTTCAACCATAACTTGTAAAGTTAAAAGGTAATCAAACTACCCCTACAGGAGCTATCTGCTCTGGGCCCATATTGTTTGCAACCATGACTTTTAAAGTTGAAAGGTTATCAATTTATTCCGACAGGAGCTGTCTGATCTGGGCCCATATTGTTTGCAACCATGCCTTTTAAAATTAAAAGGTTATCAAATTACTCCTATAGGATCTGTCTGATCTGGGCCCATATTGTTTGCAACCATAACTTTTAAAGTTAAAATGTTACCAAACTACTTCTACAGGAGCTGTCTAATCTGGGCCCATATTGTTTAAAGCCATGCTATTTAAAATTAAAAGGTTATCAAACTACTCCTACAGGAGCTGTCTGATCTGGACCCATATTGTTTTCAACCAAAACTGGTAAAGTTAAAAGGTTATCAAACTACCCCTACAGGAGCTATCTGCTCTGGGCCCATATTGTTTGCAACCATGACCTTTAAAGTTAAAAAGTTATCAATTTATTCCTACAGGAGCCGTCTGATCTGGGCCCATATTGTTTGCAACCATGCCTTTTAAAATTAAAAGGTTATCAAACAACTCATATAGGATCTGTCTGATCTGGGCCCATATTGTTTTCAACCATAACTTGTAAAGTTAAAAGGTTATCAAACTACCCCTACAGGAGCTATCTGCTCTGGGCCCATATTGGTTGCAACCATGACTTCTAAAGATAAAAGGTTATCAATTTATTCCTACAGGAGCTGTCTGATCTGGGCCCATTTTAAAGTTAAAATCTTACCAAACTACTTCTGCAGGAGCTGTCTAATCTGGGCCATATTGTTTAAAGCCATGCCATTTAAAGTTAAAAGGTTATCAAACTACTCCTACAGGAGCTGTCTGATCTGGGCCCATATTGTTTGCAGCCATAACTTTTAAAGTTAAAAGGTTATCAAACTACTCCTACAGGAGCTGTCTGATCTGGACCCATATTGTTTTCAACCATAACTTGAAAAGTTAAAAGGTTATCAAACTACCTCTAAAGGAGCTATCTGATCTGGTACCATATTGTTTGCAACCATGACTTTTAAAGATAAAAGTTTATCAAACTATTCCTGCAGGAGCTGTCTGATCTGGGCCAATATTGTTTGCAGCCATGCCTTTTAAAATTAAAAGGTAATCAAACTACTCCTATAGGAGCTGTCTGATCTGGGCCCATATCGTTTGCAACCATAATTTTTAAAGTTAAAATGTTATCAAACTGCTTCTACAGGAGCTGTCTAATCTGGGCCCATATTGTTTAAAGCCATGCCATTTAAAGTTGAAAGGTTATCAACCTACTCATACAGGATCTGTCTGATCTGGGCCCATATTGTTTGCAAGCATAACTTTTTAAGTTAAAAGGTTATCAAACTACTTCTACATGAGCTGTCTGATCTGGGCCCATATTGTTTGCAGCCATGCCATTTAAAGTATCAAATGTTATCAAACTACTTCTACAGGAGCTGTTTAATCTGGGCCCATATTGTTTAAAGCCATGGCATTTAAAGTTAAAAGGTTATCCACCTACTCCTACAGGATCTGTCTGATCTGGGCCCATATTGTTTGCAAGCATAACTTTTTAAGTTGAAAGGTTATCAAACTACACCTACAGTTTTGTTTGATTTGAGGTTTAACGTCCCCGTCAACACTGTAAAGGTCATTTTGGAGACGTTGCTTCCAATTATGTGGGACTTTTACCCGACATTGAGATGAAATGACATCTCAAGCCCTGTCGCCCATTGAAACCAATAGGGTTTATTAGCATGGACGGTCCACCTCGCACCGCGGTTCCTGGACAGGCTTAGATCCTCTATGCGGTTTACCAGTACTAGTGTGCGGGCCGGATTAGGCTCTGCGTGGAAGCATCATGCAGCCCATATATTTCTTCAAGCCCCTATAGGCGGGGGCCGAACTACACCTGCAGGAGCTATTTGATCTCGGCCCATATTGTTTTCAGCCAATGACATTTAAAGTTAAAAGGTTATCAAACTACTCCTACAGGAGCTGTCTGATCTGGGACCATATTGTTTGCAACCATAACTTTTAAATTTAAAAGGTTATCAAACTACTCCATAGAAGCTGTCTGTTCTGGGCCCATTTGGTTTGCCATCATGCCATTTAAAGTTAAAAGGTTATCAAACTACTCCTACAGAAGCTGTCTGATCTTGGCCCATATTGTTTGCAGCCATGCCATTTAAAGTAAAATGTTTATAAAACTACTCCTACATGAGCTGTCTGATCTGGGCCCATATTGTTTTCAGCCAATGACATTTAAAGTTAAAAGGTTATCAAACTACTCCTACAGGAGCTGTCTGATCTGGGCCCATATTGTTTGCAGCCATGCCATTTAAATTAAAATGTTTATTAAACTACTCCTACATGAGCTGTCTGATCTGGGCCCATATTGTTTGCAACCATAATTTTTAAAGTTAAAATGTTATCAAACTGCTTCTACAGGAGCTGTCTAATCTGGGCCCATATTGTTTAAAGCCATGCCATTTAAAGTTGAAAGGTTATCAACCTACTCCTACAGGATCTGTCTGATCTGGGCCCATATTGTTTGCAAGCATAACTTTTTAAGTTAAAAGGTTATCAAACTACTTCTACATGAGCTGTCTGATCTGGGCCCATATTGTTTGCAGCCATGCCATTTAAAGTAAAAAGTTTATAAAACTTCTCCTACATGAGCTGTCTGATCTGGGCCCATATTGTTTTCAGCCAATGACATTTAAAGTTAAAAGGTTATCAAACTACTCCTACAGGAGCTGTCTGATCTGGGCCCATATTGTTTGCAGCCATGCCATTTAAATTAAAATGTTTATTTAACTACTCCTACATGAGCTGTCTGATCTGGGCCCATATTGCTTGCAGCAATGCCTTTTAAAATTAAAAGGTTATCAAACTACTTCTACAGGAGCTGTCTGGGCCCATATTGTTTTCAGCCAATGACATTTAAAGTTAAAAGGTTTTCAAACTACTCCTACAGGAGCTGTCTGATCTGGGCCTATATTGTTTGCCAGCATAACTTTAGAGTTAAAACGTTATCAAACTGCTCCTACAGGAGCTGTCTCATCTGGGCCCATATTGTTTTCAGCCAGAACTTTTAAATTTAAAAGGTTATCAAACTACTCCTACAGGAGCTGTCGGATCTGGGCCCATATTGTTTGCAGCCATAACTTTTAAAGTTAAATGGTTATCAAACTACTCCTACAGGAGCTGTCTGATCTGGACCCATATTTTTTTCAACCATAACTTGTAAAGTTAAAAGGTTATCAAACTACCCCTACAGGAGCTATCTGATCTGGGCCCATATTGTTTGCAACCATGACTTTTAAAGTTAAAAGGTTATCAAACTATTCCTACAGGAGCTGTCTGATCTGGGCCCATATTGTTTGCAGCCATGCCTTTTAAAATTAAAAGGTTATCAAACGACTTCTATAGGAGCTGTCTGATCTGGGCCGATATTATTTGCAACCATAACTTTTAAAGTTAAAATGTTATCAAACTACTTCTACAGGAGCTGTCTAATCTGGGCCCATATTGTTTAAAGCCATGCCATTTAAAGTTAAAAGGTTATAAAACTACTCCTACGGGAGCTGTCTGATCTGGGCCCATATTGTTTGCAGCCATGCCTTTTAAAGTTCAAATGTTATCAAACTACTTCTACAGGAGATGTCTGATTTGGCCCCATATTGTTTTTAGCCAATGACATTTAAAGGTTAAAAGGTTATCAAACTACTCCTACAAGAGCTGTCTGATCTGGGCCCATATTGTTTGCAACCATAACTTTTAAAGTTAAAAGGTTATCAATCAAACTAATCCTACATGAGCTTTCTGATGTAGGCCCATATTGTTTGCAGCTATGCCCTTTACAATTAAAAGGTTATCAAACTACTCCTATAGGAGTTGTCTGATCTAGGCCCATATTGGTTGCAACCATTACTTTTAAAGTTAAAAGGTTATCAAACTGCTCCTAGAGGAGCTGTCAGATCTGGGCCATATTGTTTGCAGCCATAACTTTTAAAGTTAGTAGGTTATCAAACTACTCCTTCATGAGCTGTCTGATCTGGGCCCATATTGTTTGCAACCATAACTTTTAAAGTTAAAAGGTTATCAAACTACTCCTACAGAAGCTGTCTGATCTGGGCCCACATTGTTTGCCATCATGCCATTTAAAGTTAAAAGGTTATCTAACTACTCCTACAGAAGCTGTCTGATCTTGGCCCATATTGTTTGCAAGCATAACTTTTAAAGTTAAAAGGTTATCAAACTACCCCTACAGGAGCTGTCTGATCTGGGCCCATATTGTATTCAACCATGCCTATTAAACTTAAAAGGTTATCAAACTACTTCTACAGGAGCTGTCTGATCTGGGCCCATATTGTTTGCAACCATAACTTTTAAAGTTAAAATGTTACCAAACTACTTCTACAGGAGCTCTCTAATCTGGGCCCATATTGTTTCAAGCCATGCCATTTAAAGTTAAAAGGTTATCAAACTACTCCCACAGGAGCTGTCTGATCTGGTCCCATATTGATGCAGCCACGCCTTTAAAAGTTGAAAGGTTATCAAACTACTTCTACAGGAGCTGTCTCATATGGGCCAATATTGTTTGCAGCTATGCCATTTCAAGTTAAAAGGTTATCAAACTGCTGCTACAGAAGCTGTCTGATCTGGGCCCATATTGTTTGCAGCCATGCCTTTTAAAGTTAAAAGATTATCAAACTACTCCTACAGCATGTCTGATCTGGGCCCATATTGTTTTCAGCCATTATATTTAAAGTTAAAAGGTTATCAAACTACTCCTACAGGAGCTGTCTGATCTGGGCCCATATTGTTTGCAAGCATAACCTTTAAAGTTAAAAGGTTATCAAACTACTCCTACAGGAGCTGTCTCAGCTGGGCCCTTTTTGTTTGCAACCATGCCTTTTAAAGTTAAAACGTTATCAAACCGCTCCTACAGGAGCTGTCTCATCTGGGCCCATATTGTTTTCAGCCATAACTTTTAAATTCAAAAGGTTATCAAACTACTCCTACAGGAGCTGTCGGACCTGGGCCCATATTGTTTGCAGCCATAACTTTTAAAGTTAAAAGGTTATCAAACTACTCCTACAGGAGCTGTCTGATCTGGACCCATATTGTTTTCAACAATAATTTTTAAAGGTAAAAGGTTATCAAACTATTCCTACAGGAGCTGTCTAATCTGGGCCCATATTGTTTTGCAGCCATGCCTTTTAAAGTTGAAAGGTTATCAAACTACTCCTATAGGATCTGTCTGATCTGGGCCCATATTGTTTGCAACCATAACTTTTAAAGTTAAAATGTTACCAAACTACTCATACAGGAGCTGTCTAATCTGGGCCCATATTGTTAAAAGCCATGCCATTTAAAGTCAAAAGGTTATCAAACTACTCCTACAGGAGCTGTCTGATCTGGGCCCATATTGTTTGCAGCCATGCCTTTTAAAGTTAAAAGGTTATCATACTACACCTGCAGGAGCTATTTGATCTGGGCCCATATTGTTTTCAGCACATGACATTTAAAGTTAAAAGGTTATCAAACTACTCCTACAGGAGCTGTCTGATCTGGGCCCATATTGTTTGCAACCATAACTTTTAAAGTTAAAAGGTTATCAAACTACTCATACAGAAGCTGTCTGATATGGGCCCATATTGTTTGCCATCATGCCATTTAAAGTTAAAAGGTTTTCAAACTACTCCTACAGGAGCTGTCTGATCTGGGCCCAAATTGTTTGCAAGCATAACTTTTAAAGTTAAAAGGTTATCAAACTACTCCTACAGGAGCTGTCTCATCTGGGCCCTTATTGTTTGCAACCATGCCTTTTAAAAGTAAAACGTTATCAAACTGCCCCTACAGGAGATGTCTCATCTGGGCCCAATTTTTTTTTCAACCATAACTTTTAAATTTAAAAGGTTATCAAACTACTTCTACAGGAGCAGTCGGATCTGGGCCCATATTGTTTGCAGCCATAACTTTTAAAGTTAAAAGGTTATCAAACTACTCCTACAGGAGCTGTCTGATCTGGACTCATATTGTTTTCAACCATAACTTGAAAAGTTAAAAGGTTATCAAACTACCCCTACAGGAGCTATCTGCCCTGGGCCCATATTGTTTGCAACCATGACTTTTAAAGTTAAAATGTTATCAATTTATTCCTACAGGAGCTGTCTGATCCGGGCCCATATTGTTTGCAACCATGCCTTTTAAAATTAAAAGGTTATCAAACTACTCCTATAGGATCTGTCTGATCTGGGCCCATATTGTTTGCAACCATAACTTTTAAAGTTAAAATGTTACCAAACTACTTCTACAGGAGCTGTCTAATCTGGGCTCATATTGTTTAAAGCCATGCCATTTAAAATTAAAAGGTTATCGAACTACTCCTATAGGATCTGTCTGATCTGGGCCCATATTGTTTTCAACCATAACTTGTAAAGTTAAAAGGTTATCAAACTACCCCTACAGGAGCTATCTGCTCTGGGCCCATATTGTTTGCAACCATGACTTTTAAAGTTAAAAGGTTTAACAAACTACAGCTATAGGAGCTTTTTGATCTGGGCCCATATTGTTTGCAACCATGCCTTTTAAAATTAAAAGGTTATCAAACTACTCCTGTAGGATCTGTCTGATCTGGGCCCATATTGTTTGCAACCATAACTTTTAAAGTTAAAATGTTACCAAACTACTTCTACATGAGCTGTCTAATCTGGCCCATATTGTTTAAAGCCATGCCATTTAAAGTTAAAAGGTTATCAAACTACTCCTACAGGAGCTGTCTGATCTGGACCCATATTGTTTTCAACCATAACTTGTAAAGTTAAAAGGTAATCAAACTACCCCTACAGGAGCTATCTGCTCTGGGCCCATATTGTTTGCAACCATGACTTTTAAAGTTGAAAGGTTATCAATTTATTCCGACAGGAGCTGTCTGATCTGGGCCCATATTGTTTGCAACCATGCCTTTTAAAATTAAAAGGTTATCAAATTACTCCTATAGGATCTGTCTGATCTGGGCCCATATTGTTTGCAACCATAACTTTTAAAGTTAAAATGTTACCAAACTACTTCTACAGGAGCTGTCTAATCTGGGCCCATATTGTTTAAAGCCATGCTATTTAAAATTAAAAGGTTATCAAACTACTCCTACAGGAGCTGTCTGATCTGGACCCATATTGTTTTCAACCAAAACTGGTAAAGTTAAAAGGTTATCAATCTACCCCTACAGGAGCTATCTGCTCTGGGCCCATATTGTTTGCAACCATGACCTTTAAAGTTAAAAAGTTATCAATTTATTCCTACAGGAGCCGTCTGATCTGGGCCCATATTGTTTGCAACCATGCCTTTTAAAATTAAAAGGTTATCAAACAACTCCTATAGGATCTGTCTGATCTGGGCCCATATTGTTTTCAACCATAACTTGTAAAGTCAAAAGGTTATCAAACTACCCCTACAGGAGCTATCTGCTCTGGGCCCATATTGGTTGCAACCATGACTTCTAAAGTTAAAAGGTTATCAATTTATTCCTACAGGAGCTGTCTGATCTGGGCCCATTTTAAAGTTAAAATCTTACCAAACTACTTCTGCAGGAGCTGTCTAATCTGGGCCATATTGTTTAAAGCCATGCCATTTAAAGTTAAAAGGTTATCAAACTACTATTACAGGAGCTGTCTGATCTGGGCCCATATTGTTTGCAGCCATAACTTTTAAAGTTAAAAGGTTATCAAACTACTCCTACAGGAGCTGTCTGATCTGGATCCATATTGTTTTCAACCATAACTTGAAAAGTTAAAAGGTTATCAAACTACCTCTAAAGGAGCTATCTGATCTGGTACCATATTGTTTGCAACCATGACTTTTAAAGATAAAAGTTTATCAAACTATTCCTGCAGGAGCTGTCTGATCTGGGCCAATATTGTTTGCAGCCATGCCTTTTAAAATTAAAAGGTCATCAAACTACTCCTATAGGAGCTGTCTGATCTGGGCCCATATCGTTTGCAACCATAATTTTTAAAGTTAAAATGTTATCAAACTGCTTCTACAGGAGCTGTCTAATCTGGGCCCATATTGTTTAAAGCCATGCCATTTAAAGTTGAAAGGTTATCAACCTACTCCTACAGGATCTGTCTGATCTGGGCCCATATTGTTTGCAAGCATAACTTTTTAAGTTAAAAGGTTATCAAACTACTTCTACATGAGCTGTCTGATCTGGGCCCATATTGTTTGCAGCCATGCCATTTAAAGTATCAAATGTTATCAAACTACTTCTACAGGAGCTGTCTAATCTGGGCCCATATTGTTTAAAGCCATGGCATTTAAAGTTAAAAGGTTTTCCACCTACGCCTACAGGATCTGTCTGATCTGGGCCCATATTGTTTGCAAGCATAACTTTTTAAGTTGAAAGGTTATCAAACTACACCTACAGTTTTGTTTGATTTGAGGTTTAACGTCCCCGTCAACACTGTAAAGGTCATTTTGGAGACGTTGCTTCCAATTATGTGGGACTTTTACCCGACATTGAGATGAAATGACATCTCAAGCCCTGTCGCCCATTGAAACCAATAGGGTTTATTAGCATGGACGGTCCACCTCGCACCGCGGTTCCTGGACAGGCTTAGATCCTCTATGCGGTTTACCAGTACTAGTGTGCGGGCCGGATTAGGCTCTGCGTGGAAGCATCATGCAGCCCATATATTTCTTCAAGCCCCTATAGGCGGGGGCCGAACTACACCTGCAGGAGCTATTTGATCTCGGCCCATATTGTTTTCAGCCAATGACATTTAAAGTTAAAAGGTTATCAAACTACTCCTACAGGAGCTGTCTGATCTGGGACCATATTGTTTGCAACCATAACTTTTAAATTTAAAAGGTTATCAAACTACTCCATAGAAGCTGTCTGTTCTGGGCCCATTTGGTTTGCCATCATGCCATTTAAAGTTAAAAGGTTATCAAACTACTCCTACAGAAGCTGTCTGATCTTGGCCCATATTGTTTGCAGCCATGCCATTTAAAGTAAAAAGTTTATAAAACTACTCCTACATGAGCTGTCTGATCTGGGCCCATATTGTTTTCAGCCAATGACATTTAAAGTTAAAAGGTTATCAAACTACTCCTACAGGAGCTGTCTGATCTGGGCCCATATTGTTTGCAGCCATGCCATTTAAATTAAAATGTTTATTAAACTACTCCTACATGAGCTGTCTGATCTGGGCCCATATTGTTTGCAACCATAATTTTTAAAGTTAAAATGTTATCAAACTGCTTCTACAGGAGCTGTCTAATCTGGGCCCATATTGTTTAAAGCCATGCCATTTAAAGTTGAAAGGTTATCAACCTACTCCTACAGGATCTGTCTGATCTGGGCCCATATTGTTTGCAAGCATAACTTTTTAAGTTAAAAGGTTATCAAACTACTTCTACATGAGCTGTCTGATCTGGGCCCATATTGTTTGCAGCCATGCCATTTAAAGTAAAAAGTTTATAAAACTTCTCCTACATGAGCTGTCTGATCTGGGCCCATATTGTTTTCAGCCAATGACATTTAAAGTTAAAAGGTTATCAAACTACTCCTACAGGAGCTGTCTGATCTGGGCCCATATTGTTTGCAGCCATGCCATTTAAATTAAAAAGTTTATTTAACTACTCCTACATGAGCTGTCTGATCTGGGCCCATATTGCTTGCAGCAATGCCTTTTAAAATTAAAAGGTTATCAAACTACTTCTACAGGAGCTGTCTGGGCCCATATTGTTTTCAGCCAATGACATTTAAAGTTAAAAGGTTTTCAAACTAATCCTACAGGAGCTGTCTGATCTGGGCCTATATTGTTTGCCAGCATAACTTTAAAGTTAAAACGTTATCAAACTGCTCCTACAGGAGCTGTCTCATCTGGGCCCATACTGTTTTCAGCCAGAACTTTTAAATTTAAAAGGTTATCAAACTACTCCTACAGGAGCTGTCGGATCTGGGCCCATATTGTTTGCAGCCATAAATTTTAAAGTTAAATGGTTATCAAACTATTCCTACAGGAGCTGTCTGATCTGGACCCATATTGTTTTCAACCATAACTTGTAAAGTTAAAAGGTTATCAAACTACCCCTACAGGAGCTATCTGATCTGGGCCCATATTGTTTGCAACCATGACTTTTAAAGTTAAAAGGTTATCAAACTATTCCTACAGGAGCTGTCTGATCTGGGCCCATATTGTTTGCAGCCATGCCTTTTAAAATTAAAAGGTTATCAAACGACTTCTATAGGAGCTGTCTGATCTGGGCCGATATTATTTGCAACCATAACTTTTAAAGTTAAAATGTTATCAAACTACTTCTACAGGAGCTGTCTAATCTGGGCCCATATTGTTTAAAGCCATGCCATTTAAAGTTAAAAGGTTATAAAACTACTCCTACGTTAGCTGTCTGATCTGGGCCCATATTGTTTGCAGCCATGCCTTTTAAACATAAAAGGTTATCAAACTACACCTACAGGAGCTATTTGATCTGGGCCCGTATTGTTTTCAGCCAATGACATTTAAAGTTAAAAGGTTATCAAACTACTCCTACAGGAGCTGTCTGATCT
Source organism: Lucinisca nassula (assembly GCA_963580285.1). Lineage (NCBI taxonomy): Eukaryota > Metazoa > Mollusca > Bivalvia > Lucinida > Lucinidae > Lucinisca > Lucinisca nassula. The sequence goes on from OY757026.1 coordinate 43,773,283, forward strand.
GGGCCCATATTGTTTGCAACCATAACTTTGAAAGTTAAAAGGTTATCAAACTACTCCTACAGAAGCTGTCTGATCTGGGCCCATATTGTTTGCCATCATGCCATTTAAAGTTAAAAGGTTATCTAACTACTCCAACAGAAGCTGTCTGATCTTGGCCCATATTGTTTGCAAGCATAACTTTTAAAGTTAAAAGGTTATCAAACTACTCCTACATGAGCTGTCTGATCTGGGCCCATATTGTTTGCAGCCATGCCTTTTAAAGTTCAAATGTTATCAAACTACTTCTACAGGAGATGTCTGATCTGGCCCCATATTGTTTTTAGCCAATGACATTTAAAGGTTAAAAGGTTATCAAACTACTCCTACAAGAGCTGTCTGATCTGGGCCCATATTGTTTGCAACCATAACTTTTAAAGTTAAAAGGTTATCAATCAAACTAATCCTACATGAGCTTTCTGATGTAGGCCCATATTGTTTGCAGCTATGCCCTTTACAATTAAAAGGTTATCAAACTACTCCTATAGGAGTTGTCTGATCTAGGCCCATATTGGTTGCAACCATTACTTTTAAAGTTAAAAGGTTATCAAACTGCTCCTAGAGGAGCTGTCAGATCTGGGCCACATTGTTTGCAGCCATAACTTTTAAAGTTAGTAGGTTATCAAACTACTCCTTCATGAGCTGTCTGATCTGGGCCCATATTGTTTGCAACCATGTCTTTTAAAGTTAAAAGGTTATCAAACTACTCCTACAGGAGCTTTCTGATCTGGTCCCATATTGATGCAGCCATGCCTTTTAAACGTAAAAGGTTATCAAACTACTTCTGCAGTAGCTGTCTCATATGTGCCCATACTTTTGCAGCCATGCCATTTAAAGTTAAAATGTTATCAAACTGCTCCTACAGGAGCCGTCTGATCTGGGCCCATATTTTTTGCAGCCATTACATTTAAAGTTAAAAGGTTTTCAAACTACTCCTACAGGAGTTGTCTGAACTGGGCCCATGTTGTTTGAAGCATAACTTTTAATGTTAAAAGGTTACCAAACTACTCCGACAGCAGCTGTCTCATCTGGGCCCTTATTATTTGCAGCCATGCCTTTTAAAGTTAAAAGATTATCAAACTGCTCCTACAGGAGCTGTCTCATCTGGGCCCATATTGTTTTCAGCCATAACTTCTAAAGTTAAAAGTTCTCAAACTACTCCTACAGGAGCTTTCTGATCTGGACCCATATTGTTTTCAACCATAATGTGTAAAGTTAAAAGGTTATCAAACTACTCCTACAGGAGCTGTCTGATCTGGGCCAATATTGTTTGCAGCCATATCTTTTAAAGTTAACAGATTATCAAACTACTCCTACAGGAGCTGTGTGATCTGGGCCCATATTGTTTTCAGCCATAACATTTAAAGTTAAAAGATTATCAAACTACTCCTACAGGAGCTGTCTGATCTCGGCCCATATTCTTTGCAAGCATAACTTTTAAAGTTAAAAGGTTATCAAACTACTCCTACAGGAGCTTTCTGATCTGGGCCTATATTGCTTGCAACCATGCCATTTAAAGTTAAAAGATTATCAAACTACTCCTACAGGAGCTGTCTGATCTCGGCCCATATTGTTTGCAAGCATAACTTTTAAAGTTAAAAGGTTATCAATCTACTCCTAAAGGAGCTGTTAGATATGGGCCCATATTGTTTGCAGCCATTACTTTTAAAGTTAAAAGGTTTTCAAACTACTCCTTCATGAGCTGTCTGATCTCGGCCCATATTGTTTGCAATCATGCCTTTTAAAGTTCAAAGGTTATCAAAGTACTCCTACAGGAGCTGTCTGATCTGGTCCCGTATTGATGCAGCCATGCCTTTTAAAGTTAAGAGGTTAACAAACTACTTCTACAGGTGCTGTCTCATCTGGGCCCATATTGTTTGCAGCCATGCCTTTTAAAGTTAAAAGTTTATCAAACTGCTCCTACAGGAGCTGTCTGATCTGGGCCCATATTGTTTTCAGCCATAACATTTAAAGTTAAAAGGTTATCAAACTACTCCTACAGGAGCTGTCTGATCTGGGCCCATATTGTTTGCAAAGCATAACTTTTAAAGTTAAAAAGTTATCAAACTACTCCTACAGGAGCTGTCTGATCTGGGACCATATTGTTTGCAGCCATGCCTTTTAAAGTTAAATGGTTATCAAACTACTCCTACAGGAGCTGTCCCATCTGGGCCCATATTGTTTTCAGCCATACCTTTTAAATTTAAAAGGTTATCAAACTACTCCTACAGCAGCTGTCTGATCTGGGCCCATATTGTTTGCAACCATGCCTTTTAAAGATAAAAGGTTATCAAACTACTCCTACAGGAGCTGTCTGATCTTGGCCCATATTGTTTGCAGCCATAACTTTTAAAGTTAAAAGGTTTTCAAACTATTCCTACAGGAGCTGTCTGATCTTGATCCATATTGTTTGCAACCTTAACTTTTAAAGTTAAAATGTTATCAAACTACTCCTACAGGAGCTGTCTGATCTGGGCCTATATTGTTTAAAACCATGCCAACTTTAAAAGGTTATCAAACTACTCCTACAGGAGCTGTCTGATCTGAGCCCATATTGGTTGCAACCATTACTTTCAAAGTTAAAAGGTAATCAATCAAACTTCTCCTACAAGAGCTGTCTGATCTGGGCCCATTTTGTTTTCAACCATGCCTTTTAAAGTTAAAAGTTTATCAAACTACTCCTGCAGGAGCTTACTGATCTGGGCCCATATTGTTTGCAACCATAACTTTTAAAGTTAAAAGGTTATCAAACTACTCCTACAGGAGCTGTCTGATCTGGGCCCATATTGTTTGCAGCCATAACTTTTAAAGTTAAAAGGTTATCATACTACTCCTACAGGGGCCTTCTGATCTGGGCCCATATTGTTTGCAGCAATATCGTTTAAAGTTCAAAGGTTATCAAACTACTCCTACAGGAGCTGTCTGATCTGGGCCCATATTGTTTGCAGCCATGCCTTTTAAAAGTAAAAGGTAATCAAACTACTCCTACAGGAGCTGTCTGATCTGGGCCTATATTGCTTGCAACCATGCCATTTAAAGTTAAAAGGTTATCAATCTACTCCTTCAGGAGTTGTCTGATCTGGGCCCATATTGTTTGCCACCATAACTTGTAAAGTTAAAAGGTTATCAAACTACTCCTAAAGGAGCTGTTAGATATGGGCCCATATTGTTTGCAGCCATTACTTTTAAAGTTAAAAGGTTATCAAACTACTCTTCATGAGCTGTCTGATCTCGGCCCATATTGTTCGCAACCATGCCTTTTAAAGTTCAAAGGTTATCAAAGTACTCCTACAGGAGCTGTCTGATCTGGTCCCATATTGATGCAGCCATGCCTTTTAAAGTTAAGAGGTTATCAAACTACTTCTACAGGTGCTGTATCATCTGGGCCCATATTGTTTGCAGCCATGCCTTTTAAAGTTAAAAGTTTATCAAACTGCTCCTACAGGAGCTGTCTGATCTGGGCCCATATTGTTTTCAGCCATAACATTTAAAGTTAAAAGGTTATCAAACTACTCCTACAGTAGCTGTCTGATCTGGGCCCATATTGTTTGCAAAGCATAACTTTTAAAGTTAAAAAAGTTTTCAAACTACTCCTACAGGAGCTGTCTGATCTGGGCCTATATTGTTTGCAACCATGCCATTTAAATTTAAAAGGTTATCAAACTACTCCTACAGGAGCTGTCTGATCTGGGACCATATTGTTTGCAGCCATGCCTTTTATAGTTAAATGGTTATCAAACTACTCCTACAGGAGCTGTCTCATCTGGGCCCATATTGTTTTCAGCCAAACCTTTTAAATTTAAAAGGTTATCAAACTACTCCTACAGGAGCTGTCTGATCTGGGCCTATATTGTTTAAAACCATGCCAACTTTAAAAGGTTATCAAACTACTCCTACAGGAGCTGTCTGATCTGAGCCCATATTGGTTGCAACCATTACTTTCAAAGTTAAAAGGTAATCAATCAAACTTCTCCTACAGGAGCTGTCTGATCTGGGCCCATATTGTTTTCAAACATGCCTTTTAAAGTTGAAAGTTTATCAAACTACTCCTACAGGAGCTGTCTGATCTGGGCCCATATTGTTTGCAACCATAACTTTTAAAGTTAAAAGGTTATCAAACTACTCCTACAGGAGCTCTCTTATCTGGGCCCATATTGTTTGCAGCCATAACTTTTAAAGTTAAAAGGTTATCATACTACTCCTACAGGGGCATTCTGATCTGGGCCCATATTTTTTGCAGCCATATCTTTTAAAGTTCAAAGGTTATCATACTACTCCTTCATGAGCTGTCTGATCTGGGCCCATATTGTTTGCAGCCATGCCTTTTAAAGTTCAAAGGTTATCAAACTACTCCTACAGAATGTTGGATCTGGGCCCATATTGTTTGCAGCCATGCCTTTTAAAAGTAAAAGGTAATCAAACTACTCCTACAGGAGCTGTCTGATCTGGGCCTATATTGCTTGCAACCATGCCATTTAATGTTAAAAGGTTATCAATCTACTCCTACAGGAGCTGTCTGATCTGGGCCAATATTGTTTGCCACCATAACTTTTAAAGTTAAAAGGTTATCAAACTACTCCTAAAGGAGCTGTTAGATATGGGCCCATAATCTTTGCAGCCATTACTTTTAAAGTTAAAAGGTTATCAAACTACTCCTTGATGAGCTGTCTGATCTCGGCCCATATTGTTTGCAACCATGCCTTTTAAAGTTCAAAGGTTATCAAAGTACTCCTACAGGAGCTGTCTGATCTGGTCCCATATTGATGCAGCCATGCTTTTTAATGTTAAGAGGTTATCAAACTACTTCTACAGGTGCTGTCTCATCTGGGCCCATATTGTTTGCAGCCATGCCTTTTAAAGTTCAAAGTTTATCAAACTGCTCCTACAGGAGCTGTCTGATCTGCGTCCATATTGTTTTCAGCCATAACATTTAAAGTTAAAAGGTTATCAAACTACTCCTACAGGAGCTGTCTGATCTGGGCCCATATTGTTTGCAAAGCATAACTTTTAAAGTTAAAAAGTTATCAAACTACTCCTACAGGAGCTGTCTGATCTGGGCCTATATTGTTTGCAACCATGCCATTTATAGTTAAAAGGTTATCAAACTACTCCTACAGGAGCTGTCTGATCTGGGACCATATTGTTTGCAGCCATGCCTTTTAAAGTTAAATGGTTATCAAACTACTCCTACAGGAGCTGTCTCATCTGGGCCCATATTGTTTTCAGCCAAACCTTTTAAATTTAAAAGGTTATCAAACTACTCCTACAGCAGCTGTCTGATCTGGGCCCATATTGTTTGCAACCATGCCTTTTAAAGATAAAAGGTTATCAAACTACTCCTACAGGAGCTGTCTGATCTTGGCCCATATTGTTTGCAGCCATAACTTTTAAAGTTAAAAGGTTTTCAAACTATTCCTACAGGAACTGTCTGATCTTGATCCATATTGTTTGCAACCATGCCTTTTAAAGGTTCAAATGTTATCAAACTACTCCTACAGGAGCTCTCTGATCTGGTCCCATATTGATGCAGCCATAACTTTAAAAGTTAAAAGGTTATCAAACTACTTCTACAGGTGCTGTCTCATATGGGCCAATATTGTTTGCAGCCATGCCATTTAAAGTTAAAAGGTTATCAAACTACTCCTTCATGAGCTGTCTGATCTAGGTCCATATTGTTTGCAACCATGCCTTTTAAAGGTTCAAAGGTTATCAAACTACTCCTACAGGAGCTCTCTGATCTGGTCCCATATTGATGCAGTCATGCCTTTTAAAGTTAAAAGGTTATCAAACTACTTCTACAGGTGCTGTCTCATATGGGCCAATATTGTTTGCAGCCATGCCATTTTAAGTTGAAAGGTTATCAAACTACGCCTACATGAGCTGCCTGATCTGGGCCCATATTGTTTGCAGCCATGCCTTTTAAAGTTAAAAGATTATCAAACTGCTCCTACAGGTGCTGTCTGATCTGGGCCCATATTGTTTTCATCCATAACATTTAAAGTTAAAAGGTTATCAAACTACTCCTACAGGAGCTGTCTGATCTGGGCACATATTGTTTGCAAGCATAACCTTTAAAGTTAAAAGGTTATCAAACTACTCCTGTAGGAGCTGTCTGATTTGGGCCTATATTGTTTGCAACTATGCCATTTAAATTTAAACGATTATCAAACTACTCCTACAGGAGCTGTCTGATCTGGGCCCATATTGTTTGCAGCCATAACTTTTAAAGTTAAAGTTTATGAAACTACTCCTACAAGAGCTGTGTGATCTGGGCCCATATTGTTTGAAGCTTTGCCTTTCAAAGTTAAAAGGTTGTCAAACTACTCCTACAGGAGCTGTCTGATCTTGGCCCATATTGTTTTCAGCCATAACTTTAAAATTTAAAAGGTTATCAAACTACTCCTACAGCAGCTGTCTGATCTGGGCCCATATTGTTTGCAACCATGCCTTTTAAAGTTAAAAGGTTATCAAACTACTCCTTCAGGAGCTGTCTGATCTTGGCCCATATTGTTTGCAGCCATAACTTTAAAAGTTAAAAGTTATCAAACTATTCCTACAGGAGCTTCTGATCTGGGCCCATATTGTTTGCAACCATGACTTTTAAAGTTAAAAGGTTATCAAACTACTCCTACAGGAGCTGTCTGATCTGGGCCAATATTGTTTGCAGCCATATCTTTTAAAGTTAAAAGATTATCAAACTACTCCTTCAGGAGCTGTGTGATCTGGGCCCATATTGTTTTCAGCCATAACATTTAAAGTTTAAAGGTTATCAAAGTACTCCTACAGGAGCAGTCTGATCTCGGCCCATATTGTTTGCAAGCATAACTTTTAAAGTTGAAAGGTTATCAAACTTCTCCTACAGGAGCTGTCTGATCTAAGCCTAGATTGCTTGCAACCATGCCATTTAAAGTTAAAAGGTTATCAAACTACTTCTACAGGAGCTGTCTGATCTGGGCCCATATTGCTTGCAACCATAACTTTTAAAGTTAAAAGGTTATCAAACTACTCCTACAGGAGCTGTTAGATCTGGGCCCATATTGTTTGCAGCCATAACTTTTAAAGTTAAAAGGTTATCAAACTACTCCTTCATGAGCTGTCTGATCTCGGCCCATATTGTTTGCAAGCATAACTTTTAAAGTTGAAAGGTTATCAAACTTCTCCTACAGGAGCTGTCTGATCTAAGCCTAGATTGCTTGCAACCATGCCATTTAAAGTTAAAAGGTTATCAAACTACTTCTACAGGAGCTGTCTGATCTGGGCCCATATTGCTTGCAACCATAACTTTTAAAGTTAAAAGGTTATCAAACTACTCCTACAGGAGCTGTTAGATCTGGGCCCATATTGTTTTCAGCCATGCCCTTTAAAGTTACAATTTATCAAACTGCTCCTACAGGAGCTGTCTGATCTGGGCCCATTTTGTTTTAAGCCATAACATTTAAAGTTAAAAGGTTATCAAACTACTCCTACAGGAGCTGTCTGATCTGGGCCCATATTGTTTGCAAAGCATAACTTTTAAAGTTAAAAAGTTATCAAACTACTCCTACAGGAGCTGTCTGTTCTGGGCATATATTGTTTGCAACCATGCAATTTAAAGTTAAATGGTTATCAAACTACTCCTACAGGAGCTGTCTCATCTGCGCCCATATTGTTTTCAGCCAAAACTTTTAAAGATAAAAGGTTATCAAACTACTCCTACAGGAGCTGTCTGATCTTGGCCCATATTGTTTGCAGCCATAACTTTAAAAGTTAAAAGGTTTTCAAACTATTCCTACAGGAGCTGTCTGATCTTGATCCATATTGTTTGCAACCATAACTTTTAAAGTTAAAAGGTTATCAAACTACTCTTACAGGAGCTGTCTGATCTGGGCCTATATTGTTTACAACCATGCCAACTTTAAAAGGTTATCAAACTACTCCTACAGGAGCTGTCTGATCTGAGCCCATATTGGTTGCAACCATTACTTTCAAAGTTAAAAGGTAATCAATCAAACTTCTCCTACAGGAGCTGTCTGATCTGGGCCCATATTGTTTTCAACCATGCCTTTTAAAGTTAGAAGGTTATCAAACTACTCCTACAGGAGCTGTCTGATCTGGGCCCATATTGTTTGCAACCATAACTTTTAAAGTTAAAAGGTTTTCATACTACTCCTACAGCGGCCTTCTGATCTGGGCCCATATTGTTTGCAGCCATATCTTTTAAAGTTCAAAGGTTATCAAACTACTCCTTCATGAGCTGTCTGATCTGGGCCCATATTGTTTGCAACCATGCCTTTTAAAGTTCAAAGGTTATCAAACTACTCCTACAGGAGCTGTCTGATCTGGGTCCATATTGTTTGCAGCCATGCCTTTTAAAGTTAAAAGGTAATCAAACTACTCCTACAGGAGCTGTCTCATCTGGGCCCATATTGTTTTCAGCCATAACTTTTAAATTTAAAAGAGTATCGAACTACTCCTACAGCAGCTGTCTGATCTTGGCCCATATTGTTTGCAACCATGCCTTTTAAATTTAAAAGGTTATAAAACTACTCTACACGCGCTGTCTGATTTTGGCCCATAATGTTTGCAGCCATAACTTTTAAAGTTTAAAGGTTATCAAACTATTCCTAGAGGTGCTGTCTGATCTTGGCCCATATTGTTTGCAACAATAACTTTTAAAGTTAAAAGGTTATCAAACTACTCCTACAGGAGCTGTCTGATCTGGGCCCATATTGTTTGCAATCATGCCACTTAAAGTTAAAAGGATATTAAACTACTCCTGCAGGAGCTGTTTGATCTGGGCCCATATTGTTTGCAACCATAACTTTTAAAGTTAAAAGGTTATCAAACTACACCTACAGGAGCTGTCTGATCTTGGCCCATATGGTTTGCAGCCACAACTTTTAAAGTTAAAAGGTTATCAAACTATTCCTAGAGGTGCTGTCTGATCTTGGCCCATATTGTTTGCAACAATAACTTTTAAAGTTAAAAGGTTATCAAACTACTCCTACAGGAGCTGTCTGATCTGGGCCCATATTGTTTGCAATCATGCCACTTAAAGTTAAAAGGATATTAAACTACTCCTGCAGGAGCTGTTTGATCTTGGCCCATATTGTTTGCAACCATAACTTTTAAAGTTAAAAGGTTATCAAACTACTCCTACAGGAGCTGTCTGATCTGGGCCCATATTGTTTGCAAAGCATAACTTTTAAAGTTAAAAAGTTATCAAACTACTCCTACAGGATCTGTCTCATCTGGGCCCATATTGTTTTCAGCCAAATCTTTTAAATCTAAAAGGTTATCAAACTACTCCTACAGCAGCTGTCTGATCTTGGCCCGTATTGTTTGCAACCATGCCTTTTAAAGATAAAAGGTTATCAAACTACTCCTACAGGAGCTATCTGATCTTGGCCCATATTGTTTGCAGCCAAAAATTTTAAAGTTAAAAGGTTTTCAAACTATTCCTACAGGAGCTGTCTGATCTTGATCCATATTGTTTGCAACCATAACTTTTAAAGTTAAAAGGTAATCAAACTACTACTACCGGAGCTATCTGATCTGGGCCTATATTGTTTACAACCATGCCAACTTTAAAAGGTTATCAAACTACTCCTACAGGAGCTGTCTGATCTGAGCCCATATTGGTTGCAACCATTACTTTCAAAGTTAAAAGGTAATCAATCAAACTTCTCCTACAGGAGCTGTCTGATCTGGGCCCATATTGTTTTCAACCATGCCTTTTAAAGTTGAAAGGTTATCAAACTACTCCTACAGGAGCTGTCTGATCTGGGCCCATATTGTTTGCAACCATAACTTTTAAAGTTAAAAGGTTAACAAACTATTCCTAGAGGAGCTGTCTGATCTTGGCCCATATTGTTTGCAACAATAACTTTTAAAGTTAAAAGGTTATCAAACTACTCCTACAGGAGCTGTCTGATCTGGGCCCATATTGTTTGCAATCATGCCACTTAAAGTTAAAAGGTTATCAAACTACTCCTACAGGAGCTGTCTGATCTGGGCCCATATTGTTTGCAACCATAACTTTTAAAGTTAAAAGGTTAACAAACTATTCCTAGAGGAGCTGTCTGATCTTGGCCCATATTGTTTGCAACAATAACTTTTAAAGTTGACAGTTTATCAAACTACTCCTGCAGGAGCTTACTGATCTGGGCCCATATTGTTCGCAACCATAACTTTTAAAGTTAATAGGTTATCAAACTACTCCTACAGGAGCTGTCTGATCTGGGCCCATATTGTTTGCAGCCATAACTTTTAAAGGTAAAATGTTTTCATACAACTCCTACAGGGGCCTTCTGATCTTGGCCCATATTGTTTGCAGCCATATCTCTTAAAGTTCAAAGGTTATCAAACTACTCCGTCATGAGCTGTCTGATCTTGGCCCATATTGTTTGCAACCATGCCTTTTAAAGTTCAAAGGTTATCAAACTACTCCTACAGGAGCTGTCTGATCTGGGTCCATATTGTTTGCAGCCATGCCTTTTAAAGTTTAAAGGTAATCAAACTACTCCTACAGGAGCTGTCTCATCTGGGCCCATATTGTTTTCAGCCATAACATTTAAAGTTAAAAGGTTATCGAACTACTCCTACATATTGCAGCTGTCTGATCTAGGCCCATATTGTTTGCAACCATGACTTTTAAATTTAAAAGGTTATAAAACTACTCCTACAGTCGCTGTCTGATCTTGGCCCATATTGTTTGCATCCATAACTTTTAAAGTTAAAAGGTTAACAAACTATTCCTAGAGGAGCTGTCTGATCTTGGCCCATATTGTTTGCAACAATAACTTTTAAAGTTAAAAGGTTATCAAACTACTCCTACAGGAGCTGTCTGATCTGGGCCCATATTGTTTGCAATCATGCCACTTAAAGTTAAAAGGTTATTAAACTACTCCTGCAGGAGCTGTTTGATCTGGGCCCATATTGTTTGCAACCATAACTTTTAAAGTTAAAAGGTTATCAAACTACTCCTTCATGAGCTGTCTGATCTGGTCCCATATTGTTTGCAACCATGCCTTTTAAAGGTTCAAAGGTTATCAAACTACTCCTACAGGAGCTCTCTGATCTGGTCCCATATTGATGCAGCCATGCCTTTTAAAGTTAAAAGTTTATCAAACTACTTCTACAGGTGCTGTCTCATATGGGCCAATATTGTTTGCAGCCATGCCATTTAAAGTTAAAAGGTTATCAAATTACGCCTACATGAGCTTTCTGATCTGGGCCCATATTGTTTGCAGCCATGCCTTTTAAAGTTCAAAGATTATCAAACTGCTCCTACAGGAGCTGTCTGATCTGGGCCCATATTGTTTTCATCCATAACATTTAAAGTTAAAAGGTTATCAAATTATTCCTACAGGAGCTGTCTGATCTGGCCACATATTGTTTGCAAGCATAACTTTTAAAGTTAAAAGGTTATCAAATTACTCCTGCAGGAGCTGTCTGATTTGGGCCCATATTGTTTGCAACTATGCCATTTAAATTTAAACGGTTATCAAACTACTCCTACAGGAGCTGTCTGATCTGGGCCCATATTGTTTGCAGCCATAACTTTTAAAGTTAAAAGTTTATGAAACTGCTCCTACAGGAGCTGTCTGATCTGGGCCCATATTGTTTGAAGCTTTGCCTTTCAAAGTTAAAAGGTTGTCAAACTACTCCTACAGGAGCTGTCTCATCTGGGCCCATATTGTTTTCAGCCATAACTTTTAAATTTAAAAGGTTATCAAACTACTCCTACAGCAGCTGTCTGATCTGGGCCCATATTGTTTGCAACCATGCCTTTTAAAGTTAAAAGTTTATCAAACTTCCCCTTCAGGAGCTGTCTGATCTTGGCCCATATTTTTTGCAGCCATAACTTTAAAAGTTAAAAGTTATCAAACTATTCCTACAGGAGCTTTCTGATCTTGGCCCATATTGTTTGCAACCATAACTTTTAAAGTTAAAAGGTTATCAAACTACTCCTACAGGAGCTGTCTGATCTGGGCCCATATTGTATTCAACCATTCTTCTGTGGCGATTTTTTATGTTGTCGTTTGTTACTTACTGTGTGTATCACTTGTGTCTTTTTATTTTGGATGGCCATATGGCCATTTTGTGGGAAAGTGACTGTCCTTATGGACTTTTTTTGTTTAGGTTTCCATTATGGTCTGGTCGCTTAATGTTTGTGTTTCTTTCCCTTTGGTGTCTTTGATTGGTGGAGTAAGTTATTTGTATCGATTCCTGATCTTTGTTTTACTTCTAGTTTTAAAGTTAAAAGGTTATCAAACTACTCCTACAGGAGCTGTCTAATTTGGGCCAATATTGTTTGCAACCATGCCTTTTAAAGATAAAAGTTATCAAACTACTCCTGCAGTAGCTGTCTGATCTGAGCCCATATTGTTTGCAACCATTACTTTTAAAGTTAAAAGGTTATCAAACTACTCCTACAGGAGCTGTCTGATCTTGGCCCATATTGTTTGCAGCCATGCCTTTAAATGTTAAATGGTTATCAAACTACTCCTTAAGGAGCTGTCTGATCTGGGTCCATATTATTGCAGCCATAACTTTTTAAGTTAAAATGTTATCAAACTACTCCTACAGGAGCTGTCTGATCTGGGCCCATATTGTATTCAACCATGCCTTTTAAAGTTAAAAGGTTATCAAACTACTCCTACAGGAGCTGTCTGATCTGGGCCCATTGTGTTTGCAACCATGCCTTTTAAAGTAAAAAGGTTATCAAACTACTCCTACAGGAGCTGTCTGATCTGGGCCCATTTTGTTTGCAACCATGCTTTTTAAAGTTAAAAGGTTATCAAACTACTCCTAAAGGAGCTGTCTGATCTGAGCGAATATTGTTTGCAGCCGTTACTTTTAAAGTTAAAAGGTTATCAAACTACTCCTACAGGAGCTGTCTGATCTGGGCCCATGTTGTTTGCAGCCATGACTTTTAAAGTTAAAAGAGTATCAAACTACTTCTTAAGCAGCTGTCTGATCTGGGCCCATATTGTTTTAAACCATGCCTTTTTAAGATAAAAGTTATCAAATTACTCCTGCAGGAGCTGTCTGATCTGGGCCCATATTGTTTGCAGTAATGACATTTAAAGTTAAAAGAGTATCAAAATACTTCCTAAGGAGCTGTCTGATCTGGGTCCATATTGTTTTCAACCATGCCTTTTAAACTTTTAAAGTTCAAAAAATATCAAACTACTCCTACAGGAGCTGTCTGATCTCGGCCCATATTGTTTGAAACCATGCCTTTTAAAGTTAAAATGTTATCAAACTACTACTACAGGAGCTGTCTGATCTGGGCCCATAGTGTTTGCAGCCATAACTTTTTATCAAACTACTCATACAGGAGCTGTCTGATCTGGGCCCATATACTTTGCAGCCATAACTTTTAAAGTTAAAAGGTTATTCAACTGCTCCTACAGGAGCTGTCTGATCTGAGCCCATATTGTTTGTAGCCATAACTTTTAAAGTTAAAATGTTATGAAACTACTCCTACAAGAGCTGTCTGATCTGGGCCCATATTGTTTGCAACCATGCCTTTTAAAGTTAAGATATTATCACACTACTCCTACAGGATCTGTCTGATCTGGGCCCATATTGTTTGCAGCCATAATTTTTAAAGTGAAAAGGTTATCAAACTACTCCTACAGGAGCTGTCTGATCTAGGACCATATTGTTTGCAACGATATTTTTTAAAGTTAAGAGGTTATCAAACAACTCCTGCAGGAGCTGTCTGATCTGGGCCCATATTGTATTCAACCATGCCTTTTAAAGTTAAAAAGTTACCAAACTACTCCTACTGGAGCTGTCTGATCTGGGCCCATATTGCTTGCAACCATGCCTTTCAAAGTAAAAAGTTTATCAAACTACTCCTACAGGAGCTGTCTGATCTGGGCCCATATTGTTTGCAACCTTGCCTTTTAAAGTTAAAAGTTTATCAAACTACTCCTAGAGGAGCTGTCTGATCTGAGCCCATATTGTTTGCAACCATTACTTTTAAAGTTAAAAGGTTTTCAAACTTCTCCTACAGGAAGTGTCTGATCTGGGCCCATATTGTTGCAGCCATGCCTTTTGAAGTTGAAAGTTTATCAAACTACTCTTTAAGGAGCTGTCTGATCTGGGCCCATATTGTTTGCAGCCATAACGTTTGAAGTTAAAATGTTATCAAACTACTCCTACAGGAGCTGTCTGATCTGGACCCATATTGTATTCAACCATGCATTTTAAAGTTTAAATGTTATCACACTACTCCTTCAGGAGCTGTCTGATCTGGGCCCATATTATTTGTAATCATGCCTTTTAAAGTAAAAAGGTTATCAAACTACCCCTACAGGAGCTGTCTGATCTGGGCCCATATTGTTTGCAACCATACCTTTTAAAGTTAAAAGTTTATCAAACTACTCCTACAGGAGCTGTCTGATCTGGCCCCATATTGCTTGTAACCATGCCTTTAAAGTTAAAATGTTATCAAACTACTCCTACAGAAGCTGTCTGATCTGGGCCCATATTGTTTGCAGCCATAACTTCTTATCAAACTACTCCTGCAAGAGCTGTCTGATCTGGGCCCATATTGTTTGCAGCCATGTCTTTTAAAGTTAAAATGTTATCAAACTACTCCTACAGGAGCTGTCTGATCTGGGCCCATTTTGTTTGCAACCATGCCTTTTTAAAGTTAAAATGTTATCAAACTACTCCTATAGGAGCTCTCTGATCTGGGCCCATATTGTTTGAAACCGTAACTTTTAAAGTTAAAAGGTTATCAAACTGCTACAGGAGCTGTCTAATCTGGGCCCATATTGTTTGCAGCCTTTTTTTGATTTTGATTTTGATTTTATTTTATTTTATTTTATTTTGCAGCCTTTTTTTCATTTTTTTAATTTTTTTTTTAACTCAATTTTGATTTTTATTTGTCTTTTAAAGTTAAAAGGCTATGAAACCACTCCTATAGGAGTTGTCTGATCCTGATCTGGGCCCATATTGCTTGCAGCAATGCCTTTTACAATAAAAGGTTATCAATCTACTCCTACAGGAGCTGTCTGATCTGGGCCCATATTGTTTGCAACCATAACATTTAAAGTTAAAAGGTTATCAAATTACTCCTACATGAGCTGTCTGATCTGGGCCGTTATTGTTTGCAGCCATTACTTTTAAAGTTAAAAGGTTAACAAACTACTCCTTAAGGAGCTGACTGATCTGGGCCCATATTGTTTGCAGCCATAACTTTTAAAGTTAAAAGGTTATCAAACTAGTCCTACAGATGCTGTCTGATCTGGACCCATATTGTTTTCAACAATAACTTTTAAATTTAAAAGGTTATCAAACTACTCCTTCATGAGCTGTCTGATCTGGGCCCATATAGTTTGCAACCTTTACTTTTAAAGTTAAAAGTTTATCAAACTACTCCTACAGGAGCTGTATGATCTGGCCCATATTGTTTTCAGCCATATTATTTAAAGTTAAAAGGTTATCAAACTACTCCTACAGGAGCTGTCTGATATGGGCCCATATTGTTTGCAGCCTTGTCTTTTAAAGTTAAAAAGTTATCAAACAACTCCTACAGGAGATGTCTGATCTGCTCCCATATTGATGCAGCCATGCCTTTTAAAGTTAAAAGGTTATCAAACTACTTCTACAGGAGCTGTCATATATGGGCCCATATTGTTTGCCACCATGCCATTTGAAGTTAAAAGATTATCAAACTACTCCTACAGGAGCTGTCTGATCTGGGCCCAAATTGTTTGCAGCCATGCCTTTTAAAGTTAAAAGATGATCAAACTACTCCTACAGGAGCTGTCTGATCTGGGTTCATATTGTTTGCAACCATTACTTTTAAAGTTAAAAGGTTTTCAAACTTCTCCTTCAGGAGCTGTCTGATCTGGGCCCATATTGTTTGCAGCCATGCCTTTTGAAGTTAAAAGTTTTTCAAACTACTCTTTAAGGAGCTGTCTGATCTGGGCCCATATTGTTTGCAGCCATAACTTTTAAAGTTAAAATGTTATGAAACTACTCCTACAGGAGCTGTCTGATCTGGGCCCATATTGTATTCAACCATGCATTTTAAAGTTTAAAGGTTATCATACTACTCCTACAGGAGATGTCTGATCTGGGCCCATATTGTTTGCAATCATGCCTTTTAAAGTAAAAAGGTTATCAAACTACTCCTACAGGAGCTGTCTGATCTGGGCCCATATTGTTTGCAAGCATAACTTTTAAAGTTAAAAGGTAATCAAACTACTCCTACAGGAGCTGTCTGATCTGGGCCCATATTGTTTGCAACCATGCCTTTAAAGTTAAAAGTTTATCAAACTACTCCTACAGGAGCTGTCTGATCTGGGCCCATATTGTTTGCAGCCATGCCTTTTATAGTTAAAAGGTTATCAAACTACTCCTACAGGAGCTGTCTCATCTGGGCCCATATTGTTTTCAGCCATAACTTTTAAATATAAAAGGTTATAACATTTCTCCTGCAGGAGCTATCTGATCTGGTCCCATATTATTTTCAACCATGCCTTTTAAAGTTAAAAGGTTATCAAACTTCTCCTACAGGAGCTGTCTGATCTTGGCCCATATTGTTTGCAACCATAACTTTTAAAGTTGAAAGGTTATCAAACTACTCCTAAAGGAGCTGTCTGATCTGGGCCCTTATTGTTTTCATTCTTGCGTTTTAAAGTTAAAAAGTTATCAAAATTATCCTATAGGAGCTGTCTGATCTGGGCCCATATTGTTTGCAACCATGCCTTTTAAACTTGAGATGTTATCAAACTACACCTACAGGAGCTGTCTGATCTGGGCCCATATTGTTTGCAACCATGCCTTTTAAAGTTAAAAGGTTATCAAACTACTCCTACAGGAGCTGTCTGATTTGAGCCCATATTGTTTGTAACCATGCCTTTCAAATTAAAAGGTAATCAAACTAACCCTTAAGGAGCTGTCTGATCTGGGCCAATATTGTTTGCAGCCATAACTTTTAAAGTTAAAAGGTTATTGAACTACTCCTACAGGAGCCGTCTGATCTGGGCCCATATTGTTTGCAACCATGCCTTTTAAAGTTAAAAGGTAATCAAACTTCTCCTACAGGAGCTGTCTGATCTGGGCCCATATTGTTTGGTAGCCATGCCTTTTAAAGTTAAAAGGTTATCAAACTGCTCCTTAAGGAGCTGTCTTACCTGGGCCCATGTTGTTTGCAGCCATAACTTTTAAATTTAAAAGGTTATCAAGTTACTCCTACAGGAGCTGTCTGATCTGGGCCCATTTTGTTTTCAACCATGCCTTTTAAAGTTAAAAGTTATCAAACTACTCGTACAGGAGCTGTCTGATCTCGGCCCATATTGTTTGCTGCCATAACTTTTTATCAAACTACTCGTACAGGAGCCGTCTGATCTGGGCCCATATTGTTTGCAGCCTTGTCTTTTAAAGTTGAGGGTTATCAAACTACTCCTACAGGGGCTGTCTGATCTGGGCACATATTGTTTGCAGCCATAACTTTTAAAGTTAAAATGTTATCAAACTACTCCTACAGGAGCTGTCTGATCTAGGTCCATATTTTTTGCAACCATGCCTTTTAAAGTTAAAAGGTTATCCTACTTCTCCTACAGGAGCTGTCCGATCTGGGCCCATATTGTCTGCAACCATAACTTTTGAAGTTAAAAGACAATCTAACTACTCCTACAGGAGCTGTCTGATCCATATTGTTTACAGCCATATCTTTTAAAGTTAAAAGGTTATCACACTATTCCTTCAGGAGTTGTCTGATCTGGGCCCATATTATTTGCAACCATAACTTTTTAAGTTAAAAGGTTATAAAACTACTCCTACAGGAGTTGTCTGATCTGGACCCATATTGTTTGCAGCTATAACTTTTAAAGTTAAAAGGTTATCAAAGTACACCTACTGGAGCTGTCTGACCTGGGCCCATATTGTTTGCAGCCATAACTTTTTATCAAACTTCTCCTTCTGATCTGGGCCAATATTGTTTTCAGCTATAACATTAAAGTTAAAAGGTTATCAAACTACTCCTACAGGAGCTGTCTGATCTGGGCCCATATTGTTTGCAACCATGCCTTTTAAAGTTCAAATGTTATCAAACTACTCCTACAGGAGCTGTCTGATCTGGGCCCATATTGTTTGCAGCCATAACTTTTTATCAAACTACTCCTACAGGAGCTGTCTGAACTGGGCCCATATTGTTTGCAGCCATAACTTTTTATCAAACTACTCCTACAGGAGCTGTCTTATCTGGGCTCATATTGTTTGCAGCCTTGTCTTTTTAAGTTAAAATATTATTAAACTACTCCTAAAGGAGCTGTCTGATCTGGGACCATATTATTTGCAGCCATAACTTTTAAAGTTAAAAGGTTATCAAACTACTACTACAGGAGCTATCTGATCTGGGCCCATATTGTTTGCAGCCTTGTCTTTTAAAGTTAAGAGGTTATCAAACTACTCCTACAGGAGGTGTTTGATCGGGGCCCATATTGTTTGCAGCCATAACTTTTAAAGTGAAAAGGTTATCAAACTACTCCTACAGGAGCTGTCTGATCTAGGCCCACATTGTTTGCAACCATGCCTTTTAAAGTTAAAAGGTTATCAAACTACTCCTACAGGAGCTGTCTGATCTGGGCCCATATTGTTTGCAGCCATAACTTTTTATCAAACTACTCCTACAGGAGCTGTCTGATCTGGGTCCATATTGTTTGCAGCCTTGTCTTTTAAGTTAAAATGTTATTAAACTACTCCTGCAGGAGCTGTCTGATCTGGGCCCAAATTATTTGCAGCCATAACTTTTAAAGTTAAAAGGTTATCAAACTACTCCTGCAGGAGCTGTCTGACCTGGGCCCATATTGTTTGCAACCATGCCTTTTAAAGTTAAAAGGTTATCAAACTACTCCTACAGAACCTGTCTGGTCTGGGCCCAAATTGTTTGCAACCAAAATCTTTAAAGTTAAAAGGTTATCAAACTACTCCTACAGGAGCTGTCTGATCTGGGCCCATATTGTTTGCAGTCTTGTCTTTTAAAGTTAAAAGGTTATTAAACTACTCCTACAGGAGTTGTCTGATCTGGGCCCATATTGTTTGCAACCATAACTTTCGTAGTTAAAAGGATATAAAACTACTCCTACAGGAGCTGTCTGACCTGGGCCGATATTGTTTGCAGCAATGCCTTTTAAAATTAAAAGGTTATCAAACTACTCCTATAGGAGCTGTCTGATCTGGGCCCATATTGTTTGCAACCATTACTTTTAAAGTTAAAAGGTTATCAAACTGCTCCTTCATGAGCTGTCTGATCTTGGCCCATATTGTTTGCAACCATGCCTTTTTGTCTGATCCTACAGGAGCTACAAACAATATGGGCCCAGTTAGACAGAACCTGTAGGAGTAGTTTTATAACCTTTTAACTTTAAAAGGCAAGGTTGCAAACAATATGGGCCAAGATCAGACAGCTCCTGTAGGAGTAGTTTGATAACATTTTAACATTTAAAGTTATGGCTACTAACAATATGGGCCCAGATCAGACAGCTCCTGTAGGAGTAGATTGATAACCTTTTAACTTTAAAAGACAAGGCTGCAAACAATATGGGCCCAGATCAGACAGCTCGTATAGGAGTAGTTTGATAACCTTTTAACTTTAAAAGTTGTGGCTGCAAACAATATGGGCCCAGATCAGACAGCTCCAGTAAGAGTAATTTTGATAACCTTTTAACTTTAAAAGTTATGGTTGCAAACAATATGGGCCCAGATCAGACAGTTCCTGAAGGAGTAGTTTGATAACTTTTTAACTTTAAAAGGCATGGTTGCAAACAATATGATCCCAGATCAGACAGCTTCTGTAGGAGTAGTTTAATAACATTTTAACTTTAAACGTTATGGCTGCAAACAATATGGGCCCAGATCAGACAGCACCTGTAGGAGTAGTTTGATAACCTCCTAACTTTATAAGACAAGTCTGTAAACAATATGGGCCCAGATCAGACAGCTCCTGTAAGAATAGTTTG
This sequence comes from Lucinisca nassula, assembly GCA_963580285.1. Lineage (NCBI taxonomy): Eukaryota > Metazoa > Mollusca > Bivalvia > Lucinida > Lucinidae > Lucinisca > Lucinisca nassula. The sequence goes on from OY757026.1 coordinate 43,793,289, forward strand.
ATAGCCTTTTAACATTATAAGTTATGGCTGCAAACAATATGGGACCATATCAGACAGCTCCTGTAGGAGTAGTTTGATAACATTTTAACTTTAAAAGTTATTGCTGCAAACAATATGGGCCCAGATCAGACAGTTTCTGTAGGAGTAGTTTGATAACCTTTTAACTTTAAAAGACATGGCTGCGAACAATATTGGCCAAGACAACTCTTGTAGGAGTAGTTTGATAATCTTTTAACTTTAAAAGTTATGGCTGCAAACAACATGGGCACCCATCAGACAGCTTCTGTAGGAATAGTTTGATAAACTTTTAACTTTGAAAGTTATGGCTGCAAACAATATGGGCCCTGATCAGACAGCTCCTGTATGAGTAGTTTGATAACCTTTTAACTTTAAAAGGAATGGTTGCAAACAATATGGGCCAAGATCAGACAGCTCCTGTAGGAGTTTTTTAATAACCTTTTAACTTTAAAAGGCATTGTTGCAAACAATATGGGCCCAGATCAGACAGCTCCTGCAGGAGTAGTTTGATAACATTTGAACTTTTAAAGGCATGGTTACAAACAATATGGGCCAAGATCAGACAGCTCCTGTAGGAGTAGTTTGATAACATTTTAACTTTAAAAGTTATGGCTGCAAAAATATGGGCCCAGATCAGACAGCTCCTGTAGGAGTAGTTTGATAACCTTTTAACTTTAAAAGACATGGCTGCGAACAATATTGGCCAAGACAACTCTTGTAGGAGTAGTTTGATAATCTTTTAACTTTAAAAGTTATGGCTGCGAAAAACATGGACCCCGATCAGACAGCTCCTGTAGGAATGGTTTGATAAACTTTTAACTTTAAAAGTTATGGCTGCAAACAATGTGGGGCCAGATCAGACAACTCCTGTAGGAGTAGTGTGATAACCTTTTAACTTTAAAAGTAATGGCTGCAAACAATATGGGCCCAGATCAGACAGCTCCTGTATGAGTAGTTTGATAACCTTTTAACTTTAAAAGTAATGGTTGCAAACAATATGGGCCAAGATCAGACAGCTCCTGTAGGAGTATTTTAATAACCTTTTAACTTTAAAAGGCATTGTTGCAAACAATATGGGCCCAGATCAGACAGCTCCTGCAGGAGTAGTTTGATAACATTTTAACTTTAAAAGGCATGGTTACAAACAATATGGGCCAAGATCAGACAGCTCCTGTAGGAGTAGTTTGATAAGATTTTAACTTTAAAAGTTATGGCTGCAAAAAATATGGGCCCAGATCAGACAGCTCCTGTAGGAGTAGTTTGATAACCATTTAACTTTAAAAGACAATGCTACAAACAATATTGGCCAAGATCAGACAGCTTCTGTACGAGTAGTTTGATAACCTTTTAACTTTAAAAGTTATGGTTGCAAACAATATGGGCCAAGGTCAGACAGCTCCAGTATGAGTATTTTGATAACCTTTTAACTTTAGAAGTTATGGCTGCAAACAATATGGGCCCAGATCAGACAGCTCCTGTAGAAGTAGTTTTATAACCTTTTAACTTTAAAGTTATGGTTGCAAACAATATGGGCCCAGATCAGACAGCTCCTGTACGAATAGTTTTATAACCGTTAACCTTTAAAAGTTATGGCTGCAAACAAGATGGGCCCAGATCAGACATGTCTGTAGGAGTAGTTTGATAACATTTGAACTTTTAATGTTATGGCTGCAAACAATATGGGCCCAGATCAGACAGCTCCTGTAGGAGTAGTTTGATAACATTTTAACTTAGGAAGACAAGACTGCAAACAATATGGGCCCAGATCAGACAGCTCCTGTAGGAGTAGTTTGATAATCTTTTAACTTTAAAAGTTATGGCTGCAAACAATATGGGCCCAGATCAGACAGCTCCTGTAGGAGTAGTTTGATAAAAAGTTATGGCTGCAAACAATATGGGTCCAGATCAGACAGCTCCAATAGGAGTATTTTGATAACACCTGAACTTTAAAAGGCATGGTTGCAAACAATATGGGCCCAGATCAGACAGCTCCTGTAGGAGTAGTTTGATAACCTTTTAACTTTAAAAGCTATGGCTGCAAACAATGTGGGCCCAGATCAGACAGCTCCTGTAGGAGAAGTTAGATAACCTTTTAACTTTAAATGACATCGACTGAAAACAATAAGGGCCCAGATCAGACAGCTTCTGTAGGAGTAGTTTGATAACCTTTTAACTTTAAAAGTTATGGCTGCAAACAATATGGGCCCAGGTCAGATAGCTCCAGTAGGAGTAGTTTGATAACCTTTTAACTATAAAAGTTATGGCTGGAAACAATATGGGCCGCGATCTGACAGCTCCTGTAGGAGTAGTTTTACAACCTTTTAACTTCAAAAGTTATGGTTGCAAACAATATGGGACCAGATCAGACAGCTCCTGAAGGAGTAGTTTGTTAACCTTTTAAGTTTAAAAGGCATGGTTACAAACAATATGGGCCCAGATCAGACAGCTCCTGTTGGAGTAGTTTGATAACCTTTAAACTTTTAAGTGCAAGGTTGAAAACAATATGGGCCCAGATGAGACAGCTCCTGTAGGAGTAGTTTGATAACATTTTAACTTTAAAAGGCAAGGTTGCAAACAATATGGGCCAAGATCAGACAGCTCATGAAGGAGTAGTTTGATAACCTTTTAACTTTAAAAGTAATGGTTGCAAACAATATGGACCCAGATCAGACAGCTCCTGTAGGAGTAGTTAGATAACATTTTAACTTTAAAAGTTATGGCTGCAAACAATATGGCCCCAGATCAGACAGCTCCTGTAGGAGTAGTTTGATAACCTTTTAACGTTAAAAGTAATGGCTGCAAACAATATGTGCCGAGACCCCACAGCTTCTGTAGGAGTAGTTTGAATACCTTTTAACTTTAAATGTTAAGTTTGCAAACAATATGGGCCCAGATCAGACAGCTCCTGTAGGAGTAGTTTGATAACCTTTTAATTGTAAAAGGCATTGCTGCAAACAATATGGGCCCAGATCAGACAGTAGTTTGATAACCTTTTAACTTTAAAAGGCATGGCTGCAAACAATATGGGCCCAGATCAGACAGCTCATGTAAGAGTAGTTTGATAAACTTTTAACTTTAAAAGTTATGGCTGCAAACAATATGGGCCCAGAGCAGACAGCTCCTGTAGGAGTAGTTTGATAACCTTTTAACTTTAAAAGTTATGGCTGCAAACAATATGGGCCCAGATCAGACAGATCGTGTAGGAGTAGTTTGATAACCTTTTAACTTTAAAAGTTATGGCTGCAAACAATATGGGCCCAGAACAGACACCTCCTGTAGGAGTAGTTTGATAACCTTTTAACTTTAAAAGTTATGACTGCAAACAATAGGGGCCACGATATGACAGCTCCTGTAGGAGTAGTTTGATAACCTTTTAACTTTAAAAGTTATGGTTGCAAATAATATGGGCCCAGATAAGACAGCTCCTGTAGGAGTAGTTTCATAACATTTTAACTTTAAAAGTTATGGCTACAAACAATATGGGCCCAGATCAGACAGCTCCTGTAGGAGTAGTTTGATAACCTTTTAACTATAAAAGTTATGGTTGCAAACAATATGGGCCCCGATCAGACAGCTCCTGTAGGAGTAGTGTGATAACATTTTAACTTTAAAAATTATGGCTGCAAACAATATGGGCCCAGCTCAGACAGCTCCTGTAGGAGTAGTTTGGTAACCTTTTATCTTTAAAAGTTATGGTTGCTAACAATATGGGCCCAGATCAGACAGCTACTGTAGGAGTAGTTTTATAACCTTTTAACTTCAAAAGGCATTGTTGAAAACAATATGGGCCCAGATCAGACAGCTCCTGTAGGAGTAGTTTGATTACATTTTAACTTCAAAAGGCATGGTTGCAAACAATATGGGCCCAGATAAGACAGCTCCTGTAGGAGTAGTTTCATAACATTTTAACTTTAAAAGTTATGGCTACAAACAATATGGGCCAAGATCAGACAGTTCCTGTACGAGTAGTTTGATAACCTTTTATCTTTAAAAGGCACGGTTAGAAACAATATGGGCGCAGATCAGACATCTCCTGTAGGAGTAGTTTGATAACCATTTAACCTTAAAAGTTATGGCTGCAAACAATATGGGCACAGACCAGACAGCTCCTGAAGGAGTAGTTTGATAACCTTTTAACTTTAAAAGTTATGGCTGCAAACATTATGGGCCCAGATCAGACAGCTCCTGTACGAGTAGTTTAATAACCTTTTATCTTTAAAAGGCACGGTTAGAAACAATATGAGCTCAGATCAGACAGCTCCTGTAAGAGTAGTTTGATAACCTTTTAACTTTAAAAGGCATGGTTGCAAACAATATGGGCCCAGATCGGACAGCTCCTGTAGGAGTAGTTTGATAACCTTTTAACTTTAAAAGTAATGGTTGCAAACAATATGGGCTCAGATTAGACAGCTCCTGTAGGAGTAGTTTGATAACCTTTTAACTTTAAAAGGCATGGTTGCAAACAATTTAGGCCCAGATCAGACAGCTCCTGTAGGAGTAGTTCGATAACCTTTTTACTTTAAAAGGCATGGTTGCAAACAATATGGGCCAAGTTCAGACAGCTCCCGTAGGAGTAGTTTGATGACCTTTTAACTTTAAAAGTTATGGTTGCAAACAATATGGGCCAAGATCAGGCAGCTCCTCTAAGAGTAGTTTTATAACCTTTTAACTTTAAAAGTTATGGCTGCAAACAATATGGGCCAAGATCAGATAGCTCCTGCAGGTGTAGTTTGATAACCTTTTATCTTTAAAAGGCATGGTTGTAAACAATATGGCCCAGATCAGACAGCTCCTGTAGGAGTAGTTTGATAACCTTTTTACTTTAAAGGCATGGTTGCAAACAATATGCGCCCAGATCAGACAGCTCCTGTAGGAGTAGTTTGATAATCTTTTAACTATTAAAGATATGGTTGCAAACAATATGGGCCCCGATCAGACAGCTCCAGTAGGAGTAGTGTGATAACCTTTTAACTTTAAAAATTATGGCTGCAAACAATACGGGCCCAGCTCAGACAGCTCCTGTAGGAGTAGTTTGGTAACCTTTTATCTTTAAAAGTTATGGTTGCTAACAATATAGGCCCAGATCAGACATTTCCTGTAGGAGTAGTTTGATAACCTTTTAACTTCAAAAGGCATGGTTGAAAACAATATGGGCCCAGGTCAGACAGCTCCTGTAGGAGTAGTTTGATAACATTGTAACTTCAAAAGGCATGGTTGCAAACAATATGGCCCCAGATAAGACAGCTCCTGTAGGAGTAGTTTCATAACATTGTAACTTTAAAAGTTATGGATACAAACAATATGGGCCCAGATCCGACAGCTCCTGTAGGAGTAGTTTGATAACCTTTTAACTTTAAAAGACATGGCTGCAAACACTATGGGCCCAGATCAGACAGCTCATGTTTGAGAAGTTTGATAACCTTTTAACTTTAAAAGTTATGGCTGCTAACAATATTGGCCCGATCAGACAGCTCCTGTAGGAGAAAGTTGATAAAAAGTTATGGCTGCAAACAATATGGGCCCAGATCAGACAGCTCCTGTACGAGTAGTTTAATAACCTTTTATCTTTAAAAGGCACGGTTAGAAACAATATTGGCCCAGATCAGACATCTCCGGTAGGACTAGTTTGATAACCATTTAACTTTAAAAGTTATTGCTGCAAACAATATTGGCGCAGATCAGACAGCTCCTGAAGGAGTAGTTTGATAACCTTTTAACTTTAAAAGTTATGGCTGCAAACAATATGGGCCCAGATCAGACAGCTCCTGTACGAGTAGCTTAATAACCTTTTATCTTTAAAAGGCATGTTTAGATGTGACAATGTGAGCTCAGATCAGACAGCTCCTGTAAGAGTAGTTTGATAACCTTTTAACTTTAAAAGGCATGGTTGCAAACAATATGGGCCCAGATCAGACAGCTCCTGTAGGAGTAGTTTGATAACCTTTTAACTTTAAAAGTAATGGTTGCAAACAATATGGGCTCAGATTAGACAGCTCCTGTAGGAGTAGTTTGATAACCTTTTAACTCCAAAAGTTATGGCTGCAAACAATAAAGGCCCAGATCAGACAGCCCCTGTAGGAGTAGTTTGATAAAATTTGAACTTTCAAAAGCATGGTTTCAAACCAAATGGGCCCAGATCAGAGAGCTCCTGTAGGAGTAGTTTGATATCCTTTTAACTTTAAAAGTTATGGCTGCAAACAATATGGGCCCAGATTAGACAGCTCCTGTAGAAATAGTTTGATAACCTTTTAATTATAAAAGGCATGGCTGCAAACAATATGGGCCCAGATCAGACAGCTCCTGTAGGAGTAGTTTGATAACCTTTTAATTTTAAAAGTTATGGCTGCAAACAATGTGGGCCCAGATCAGACAGCTCCTGTAGGAGAAGTTTGAGAACCTTTGAACTTGAAAATAACGCTGTAAACAATATGGGCTCAGAACAGACAACTCATGTAGGAGTAGTTTTATAACCTTTTAACTTTCAAAGTTATGGCTGCAAACAATATGGGCCCAGGTCAGACAGCTCCAGTAGGAGTAGTTTGATAACCTTTTAACTTTAAATGTTATGGCTGCAAACAATATGGGCCCAGAACAGACAGCTCCTGTAGGAGTAGTTTGATAACCTTTTAACTTTAAAAGTTATGGTTGCAAACAATATGGACCCAGATCAGACAGCTACTGTAGGAGTAGTGAGATAACCTTTTAACTTTAAAAGTTATGGTTGCAAACAATATGGGCCAAGCTCAGACAACTCAAGTAGGAGTAGTTTGGTAACCTTTTATCTTTAAAAGTTATGGTTGCAAACAATATGGGCCCAGATCAGACAGCTCCTGTAGGAGTAGTTTGATAACCTTTTAACTTCAAAAGGCATGTTGAAAACAATATGGGCTCAGATCAGACAGCTCCTGTAGGAGTAGTTTGATAACATTTTAACTTTAAAAGTTATGGCTGCAAACAATATGGCCCCTGTCAGACAGCTCCTGTAGGAGTAGTTTGATAACCTTTTAACTTTAAAAGTAATGGCTGCAAACAATTCACATTGGTAAATTCAAGCTGCCACTGGATATGTCCAAAATGTGAGGTCTGTAACTTTTCAGACTCCTTCTTTGATGAATATGTGGAACTGTGTAAGCCAAACAGGTTTGAACCTCTGTCAGAGGATAAGAGAGGCAATTCTTCGACTGCTGATGAAACTAAGTCAAATTTTGTGAAAGGTTTGAAACTTTGCAGTATAAACATAAATTGAATTAGAGGTAAAATTCTTGAACTTTTAGCTTTCCTCGATACATCTCAACCTCATATTGTTGCTATTCAGGAAACAAAGATTGACAGTTCAATTACTACATCTGAGCTTTTCCCTAAAAATTGTCAGTACTGTATGTACAGAAAAGATAGGAACTCTCATGGCGGTGGGGTGATGTTGCTCATTCATAGAGACATCCCTCACATGCCGTTCATGGAACTTGAAAATGACACCGAATCGGTCTGGGTTAAGGTTTTTGCAAATAAAACTTCCCACTTCGTAGCAAGTTGGTATCGACCACCAAATGGTACAATCGAAAACTTTCAGTTGTTTAAAGATCAACTGGATTGCATTAAGTTGCAGCATAAGGGTAAAAAACTCCCGGCTGTACATGTTCTAGGTGACCTCAACTACAGAGACATTGCTTGGCCCGACAGGCTCAGCAAACAAGGCACAATGCTGAGTCAGTCGGAAGGACAAATATTAATTGACATTATGAACGACCATGGTCTTGAACAATTTGTTAACTTCCGCACTCGTGATAAGAACACATTGGATCTGATCCTTACGACTTTGCCAGGACAATTCGAAGACATTCATTCCCCAGATAAACTAAGTGACCACGATGTTGTCTCCGGATATTTAAAAATTCACATCCCACCAATAAAGAAACCTCGGAGGAAGGTGTACTCATATCAGAAAGGTGACTATGAAACTATGAGGAAGGATGCACTCAGATTTGCAAAGGAGAATTACTTAAATGGTCATTCAGATGCTCGGTCTGTACAGGAGAATTTTGACTTGATAACTTCTTTCATTCATACTTCGGCCGAAAATCATATCCCCTCAAAAACTAGTAGGTCTGTATCTTCTATTCCCTGGATCACTCCAGAGATAAGAAGGAAAATTCGCAGAAGGAATAAGATTCATGCAAAGGCAAAAAAGACGGGAAGTGGTAAACTCCGGACAAAATTTGAAAACTTGAGACGTGAAATCAAGACTGATATAAAAAATCAGCATGATTTGTATGTGAATAACTTGGTAGGTGATGTAAAGGCAAATCCTCGAGACTTCTACAGATATATTAATAGCCAGAAGAAAGACAGGCAAGGTATCCCGCCCCTTAATAAAAGAGGAGGGGACGGGGTTGCTGAATCAGACTCTGAAAGGGCAGAGGAACTAGTTGGTCAATTCAATGATGCGTTTAATAAAACTGAGTTCACGGAGGTTCCATTGACTGGAAGATCGGCCCCATTCATGAATAATAGTGTTGTGACAGCTGCAGGAGTGATCAAATTACTTCAAGGCTTAAACCCCAGTAAGGCCTTAGGACCTGATGAGCTTCATCCTAGAGTCCTGAAGGAACTAGCAAATGAGGTGGGTCCAGTTTTTGCACACTTGTTTCAACAGTCTCTTGATACGGGTGAAATCCCCAAAGAATGGCTCTTAGCAAACATCTGTCCACTCTTCAAAAAAGAGATAGGGCTCTTGCCCGTAATTATCGCCCTGTGTCTCTGACTTGTGTTCTGTGTAAATTGCTGGAACATATAGTCTGCTCGAACATCATGGCCCACTTGGACGAACATAAACTTTTGTCAGACAGACAACATGCATTTAGGAAAAGGCACAGTTGTGAAACTCAGCTAAGCACAGCTATTAATGACTGGGCAAAAATCTTGGACAAAGGGGGACAGGTGGACATATTTATTCTGGACTTCGAGAAGGCTTTTGACACCCCTCCTCATGAACTACTTAAATCTAAGTTATTTGGTTATGGAATTGGGGGAAAGACCCTCAAATGGATAGATTCCTTTCTTTGCTACAGAAAACAGCGGGTTGTTGTTAATGGTGAAGCTTCGGAGTGGGCTCCAGTTTTGTCTGGAGTCCCGCAAGGGACCGTTCTTGGTCCACTTTTGTTCTCCCTGTACGTCAATGATATTTCCACTGACACTGACTCAGAAATAAGACTGTTTGCAGATGACTGTGTTTGTTACCGGGAAATTAGAGATACAGATGACTCATTGAAACTTCAGGCTGACATAGATAGATTAGGATGTTGGGCACGTAAATGGGGCATGAGATTTCAGCCAGTTAAATGCAATATTATGCAAATAACTAGGAAGAGATCTAGTAAAGTTGAGGCTTCTTACACCTTAGAGGGAACGGTCCTCGAGAATGTGGACTCCATTAAATACCTTGGAGTGACAATCTCACACAACTTGAGATGGAATACTCATATTAGCAACATGTGTACTAAGGCAAATAGAACGCTTGGTTTCCTGAGGAGAAATCTTCATCAGTGCCCTCAGGATGTAAAAGAGGCTGCATATAAAGGTCTTGTTCGCCCAATCTTGGAATATGGTAGTTGTATCTGGGACCCCAGTGGAGTGGTCTTTAACGATGAAATTGAGAAAGTTCAGAATAGAGCTTCTAGATTTGTAACAGGCAATTACTGCTTTGAAACTGGGAGCATGACTGGAATACTTGGAAAATTAAAATGGGAGTCTCTCAAGAAAAGGAGAAAAGACAGTAGGCTAATCCTTTTATACAAAGGTCTAAAGGGTGCTGCCAGCATTCCAACAGATGACCTTGTTCCCCCAGCTAGACACTGTAGAAATCACCATTCGTTGGCGTTTCAGACCCCTAGCGCAAGAACTGACATTTATAAAGAGTCGTTCTTCCCCAGAACCATTAGAGATTGGAATGCCCTTCCCGATTCGATTATTTCGACAGCTGAAGGTGCTGATGATTGTGTAGCTAAATTTACCTCTTTGGTTAGAGCTAGGGACTAACTTCCCACATTACAGGTCCTGGTGTATGAATGTCATTTGACGTGTCACCAGTTACAATTCTGATTCTGATTCTGAACAATATGGGACCAGATCACACAGCTTCTGTAGGAGTAGTTTGAATACCTTTACACTTTAAATGTTAGGGTTGGAAACAGTATGGGCCCAGATCAGACAGCTCCTGTAGGAGTAGTTTGATAACCTTTTAATTGTAAAAGGCATTACTGCAAACAATATGGTCCCAGATCAGACAGTAGTTTGATAACCTTTTATAACAGCTCCTGTAGGAGTAGTTTGATAACCTTTTAACTTTAAAAGTTATAGTTGAAAACAATATGGGTCCAGATCAGACAGCTCCTGTAGGAGTAGTTTGATAACCTTTTAACTTTAAAAGTTATGGCTGCAAACAATATATGCCCAGATCAGACAGCTCCTGTAGGAGTAGTTAGATAACCTTTTAACGTTAAAAGTTATGGCTGCAAACAATATGGGCCCAGATCAGACAGCTCCTGTAGGAGTAGTTTGATAACCTTTTAACTTTAAAAGTAATGGCTGCAAACAATATATGCCCAGATCAGACAGCTCCTGTAGGAGTAGTTAGATAACCTTTTAACGTTAAAAGTTATGGCTGCAAACAATATGGGCCCAGATCAGACAGCTCCTGTAGGAGTAGTTTGATAACCTTTTAACTTTAAAAGTTATGGCTGCAAACAATAAAGGCCCAGATCAGACAGCCCCTGTAGGAGTAGATTGATAAAATTTGAACTTTCAAAGGCATTGTTTCAAACCATATGGGCCCAGATCAGACAGCTCCTGTAGGAGTAGTTTGATATCATTTTAACTTTAAAAGTTATGGCTGCAAACAATATTGACCCAGATTAGACAGCTCCTGTAGGAATAATTTGATAACCTTTTAATAGTAAAATGCATGGGTGAAAACAATATGGGCCCAGATCAGACAGCTCCTGTAGCAGTAGTTTGATAACCTTTTAACTTTAAAAGTTATTGCTGCAAACAATGTGGGCCTAGATCAGACAGCTTCTGTAGTTAAACTGTTATCAAATTACTCCTACTGGAGCTGTCTGATGTGGGCCCATTGTATTCAACCCTGCCTTTTTAAGTAAAAAGGTTATCAAACTACTCCTACAGGAGCTGTCTGAACTTGGCCTATATTGTTTGCAACCATGCTTTTTAAAGTAAAAAGGTTATCAAACGACTCCTACAGGAACTGTCTGATCTTGGCCCATATTGTTTGCAACCATGCCTTTTAAAGTTAAAAGGTTATAAAACTAATCCTCCGGTCCCATATTGTTTGCAGCCATGTCTTTTTAAGTTAAAAGATTATCAAACTACTTCTACAGGAGCTGTCTGATCTGGGCCTATATTGTTTGCAACCATGCCTTTTAAAGTTAAAAGGTTATCAAACTACTCCTACAGGAGCTGTCTGATCTGAGCCCATATTGTTCGCAACCATTACTTTTAAAGTTAAAAGGTTATCAAACTACTCCTATAGGAGCTGTCTGATCTGGGCCCATATTGTAATCAAAAATGCCTTTTAAAGTTAAAATGTTATCAAACTACTCCTACAGGAGATGTCTGATCTGGGCCCATATTGTATTCAACCATGTCTTTTAAAGTTAAAAGGTTATCAAACTACTCCTACAGGAGCTGTCTGATCTGGGCCCATATTGTTTTCAACCATCCCTTTTAAAGTATAAAGGCTATCAAACTACTCCTACAGTCTCTGTCTGATCTGGGCCAATATTGTTTGCAACCATGCCTTTTAAAGGTAAAAGGTTATCAAACTACTCCTAAAGGAGCTGTCTGATCTGAGCTCATATTGTTTGCAACCGTTACTTTAAAAGTTAAAAGGTTATCAAACTTCTCCTACAGGAGCTGTCTGATCTGGGCCCTTATTGTTTGCAGCCATGCCTTTAAAAGTTAAAAGGTTATAAAACTACTCCTTCAGGAGCTGCCTGATCTGTGCCCATATTGTTTGCAGCCATAACTTTTAAAGTTAAAAGGTTATCAAACTTCTCCTACCGGATCTGTCTGATCTGGGCCCATATTGTTTCTAACCATGCCTTTTAAAGATAAAAGGTTATTAAACTTCTCCTACAGGAGCTGTCTGATCTGGGCCCAAATTGTTTGCAGCAATAACTTTTTATCAAACTACTCCTACAGGAGCTGTCTGATCGGGGTCCATATTGTTTGCAGCCATAACTTTTAAAATTAAAAGGTTATCAAACTAATTCTACAGGAGCTGTCTGAGCTGGGCCCATAGTGTTTGCAGCCATGTCTTTTAAAGTTAAAGGGTTATCAAACTACTCCTACAGGAGCTGTGTCATCTGGGCCCATATTGTTTGTAGCCTTAACTTTTAAAGTTAAAATGTTATGAAACTACTCCTACAGGAGCTGTTTGATCTGGGCCCATATTGTTTGCAACCATAACTTTTAAAGTTAAAAGGTTATCAAACTACTCCTACAGGAGCTGTCTGATCGTGGCCCACATTGTTTCCAGCCGTAACTTTTAAAGTTAAAAGGTTATCAAACTACTCCTACAGGAGCTGTCTGTTCTGGGCCCATATTGTTTGCAACCATAACTTTTAAAGTTAAAAGGTTATCAAAACTACTCCTACAGGAGCTGTCTGATCTGGGTCCTTATTGTTTGCAGCAATAACTTTTTAAGTAAAAAGGTTATCAAACTACTCCTACAGGAGCTTTCTGATCTGGGCCAATATAGTTTGCAGCCATAACATTTATAGTTAAAAGGTTATCAAACTACTCCTACAGGAGCTGTCTGATCTGGGCCCATATTGTTTGCAGCAATGCCTTTAACATTTAAAAGGTTATCAAACTACTCCTGCAGGAGCTGTCTGATCTTGGCCCCTATTGTTTACAACCATAACATTAAAAGTTAAAAGTTAATCTACTCCTACAGGAGCTGTCTGATCTGGATCCATATTGTTTTCAACCATAACTTTTAAAGTTACAAGGTTATCAAACTACTCCTACAGGAGCTGTCTGATCTGGGCCAATATTGTTTGCTACCATGACTTTCAAGTTAAAAGGTTATCAAACTACTCCTACAGGAGCTGTCTGATCTGGGCCCATATTGTTTGCAGCCATGCCTTTCAAAAATTAAAAGGTTATCAAACTACTCCTATAGGAGCTGTCAGATCTGGGCCCATATTGTTTGCAACCCTGCCTTTTAAAGTTAAAAGGTTATCAAGCTTCTTCTACAGGAGCTGTCTCATATGGGCCCATATTGTTTGCAGCCATGCCATTTAAAGTTAAAAGATTATCAAACTACTCCTGCAGGAGCTGTCTGATCTGGGCCCATATTGTTTTCAGCCATAACATTTAAAGTTAAAAGGTTATCAAACTACTCCTACAGGAGCTGTCCGATCTGGGGCTATATTTTTTGCAAGCATAACTTTTAAAGTTAAAAGGCAATCAAACTACTCCTATATGAGCTGTCTCAACTGGGCCCTTATTCTTTGCAGCCATGCCTTTCAAAGTTAAAAGGTTATCAAACTGCTCCTACAGGAGCTGTCTGATCTGGGTCCATATTGTTTTCAGCCATAACTTTTAAATTTAAAAGGTTAGCAAACTACTCCTACAGGAGCTGTTTGATCTGGACCCATATTGTTTGCAGCCATGCCTTTTAAAGTTAAAAGGTTATCAAACTACACCTACAGGAGCTGTCTGATCTGGGCCCTTATTGTTTGCAACCATGACTTTTAAAGTTAAAATGTTATCAAACTACTCCTACAGGAGCTGTCTGTTCTGGGCCCATATTGTTTGCAGCCATGCCTTTTAAAATTAAAAGGTAATCAAACTACTCCTATAAGAGCTGTCTGATCTGGGCCCATATTGTTTGCAGCAATAACTTTTAAATTTAAAAGGTTATCAGACTACTCCTTCATGAGCTGTCTGATCTGGGCCCATATTGTTTGCAACCATGACTTTTAAAGTTAAAAGGTTATCAAACTACTCCTACAGGAGCTGTCTGATCTGGGACCATCTTGTTTGCAACCATGCCTTTTAAAGTTACAAGGTTATCAAACTACTCCTTCATGAGCTGTCTGATCTGGGCCCATATTGTTTGCAACCCTGCCTTTTAAAGTTAAAAAGTTATCAAACTACTCCTACAGGAGCTGTCTGATCTGGTACCATATTGATGCAGCCATGCCTTTTAAAGTTAAAAGGTTATCAAACTACTTCTACAGGTGCTGTCTCATATGGGCCCATATTGTTTCCAGCCATGCAATTTATAGTTAAAAGGTTATCAAACTACTCCTACAGGAGCTATCTGATTTTGGATCATATTGTTTGCAGCCATGCCTTTTAAAGTTAAAACGTTATCAAACTTCTCCTACAGGAGCTGTCTGATCTGAGCCCATATTGTTTTCAACCATTACTTTTAAAGTTAAAAGGTTATCAATCTACTCCTACAGGAGCTGTCTGATCTGGGCCCATATTGTTTGCAACCTTGACTTTTAAAGTTAAAAGATTGTCAAACTACTCCTTAAGGAGCTGTCTGATCTTGGCCCATATTGTTTGCTGCCATAACTTTTAAAGTTAAATGTTATCAAACTATTCCTACAGGAGCTGTCTGATCTGTGCCCATATTGTATTCAACCATGCCTTTTAAAGTTAAAAGGTTATCAAACTACTCCTACAGGAGGTGTCTGATCTGTGCCCATATTGTTTGCACCCATTACTTTTAAAGTTAAACGGTTATCAAACTACTCCTACAGGAGCTGTCTGATCTGGGCCCATAGTGTTTGCAACCATGCCTTTAAAAGTATAAAGGTTATCAAACTACTCCTTTATGAGCTGTCTGATCTGGGCCCATATTGTTTGCAACCATGCCTTTTAAAGTTAAAAGGTTATCAAACTACTCCTACAGGAGGTGTCTGATCTGTGCCCATATTGTTTGCACCCATTACTTTTAAAGTTAAAAGGTTATCAAACTACTCCTACAGGAGCTGTCTGATCTGGGACCATCTTGTTTGCAACCATGCCTTTTAAAGTTAAAAGGTTATCAAACTACTCCTTTATGAGCTGTCTGATCTGGGCCCATATTGTTTGCAACCGTGCCTTTTAAAGTTAAAAAAGTTATCAAACTACTCCTACAGGAGCTGTCTGATCTGGTACCATATTGATGCAGCAATGCCTTTTAAAGTTAAAAGGTTATCAAACTACTTCTACAGGTGCTGTCTCATATGGGCCCATATTGTTTCCAGCCATGCAATTTATAGTTAAAAGGTTATCAAACTACTCCTACAGGAGCTATCTGATTTTGGATCATATTGTTTGCAGCCATGCCTTTTAAAGTTAAAACGTTATCAATCTTCTCCTACAGGAGCTGTCTGATCTGAGCCCATATTGTTTTCAACCATTACTTTTAAAGTTAAAAGGTTATCAATCTACTCCTACAGGAGCTGTCTGATCTGGGCCCATATTGTTTGCAACCTTGACTTTTAAAGTTAAAAGATTGTCAAACTACTCCTTAAGGAGCTGTCTGATCTGGGCCCATATTGTTTGCTGCCATAACTTTTAAAATTAAATGTTATCAAACTATTCCTACAGGAGCTGTCTGATCTGTGCCCATATTGTATTCAACCATGCCTTTTAAAGTTAAAAGGTTATCAAACTACTCCTACAGGAGGTGTCTGATCTGTGCCCATATTGTTTGCAGCCATAACTTTTAAAGTTAAAAGGTTTTCAAACTACTCCTACAGGAGCTGTCTGATCTGGGCCCATATTGTTTGCAGCCATGCCTTTTAAAGTTAAAAGGTTATCAAACTACTCCTTAAGTGCTGTCTGATCTGGGCCCTTATTGTTTGCAGCAATAACTTTTAAAGTTGAAAGTTTATCAAACTACTCCTACAGGAGCTGTCTGATCTGGACCCATATTGTTTTCAGCCATAACTTTTAAAGTTAAAAGGTTATCAAACTACTTCTACAGGTGCTGTCTCATTTGGGCCATATTGTTTGCAACCATGCCTTTTAAAGATAAAAGGTTATCAAACTACTTCTGTAGGAGCTGTATGATCTGGGCCCATATTGTATTCAGCCATGCCTTTCAAAGTTAAAAGGTTATCAAACTACTTCTACAGGTGCTGTCTCATATGGGCCCATATTGTTTGCAGCCATGCCTTTAAAATTAAAAGGTTATCAAACTACTCCTACAGGAGCTGTCTGATTTGGGCTCATATTGTTTGCAGCCATGCCTTTTAAAGTTAAAAGATTATCAAACTACTCCTACAGGAGCTGTCTGATCTGGGCCCATATTGTTTTCAGCCATAACATTTACAGTTAAAAGGTTATCAAACTACTCCTACAGGAGCTGTCTGATCTGGGCCCATCTTGTTTGCAAACATAATTTTAAAGTTAAAAGGTTATCAAACTACTACTACAGGAGCTGTCTGATCTTGTCCCATATTGATGCAGCCATGCCTTTTAAAGTTAAAAGGTTATCAAACTACTTCTACAGGAGCTGTCTCATATGGGCCCATATTGTTTGCAGCCATGCCTTTAAAATTAGAAGGTGTTCAAACTACTCCTACAGGAGCTGTTTGATCTGGGCCCATATTGTTTTCAGCCATAACATTTAAGTTAAAAGGTTATCAAACTACTCCTACAGGAGCTGTCTCATCTGGGCCCTTATTGTTTGCAGCCATGCCTTTCAAAGTTAAAAGGTTATCAAACTGCTACTACAGGAGCTGTCTGATTTGGGCCCATATTGTTTGCAACCTTGCTTTTTAAAGTTAAAAGGTTATCAAACTACTCCTTTATGAGCTGTCTGATCTGGGCCAATATTGTTTGCAACCCTGCCTTTTAAATTTAAAAGGTTATCAAACTACTCCTACAGGAGCTGTCTAATCTGGTACCATATTGATGCAGCCATGCCTTTTAAAGTTAAAAGGTTATCAAACTACTTCTACAGGTGCTGTCTCATATGGGCCCATATTGTTTCCAGCCATGCCATTTATAGTTAAAAGGTTATCAAAATACTCCTACAGGAGCTGTCTGATTTTGGCTCATATTGTTTGCAGCCATGCCTTTTATAGTTAAAACGTTATCAAACTTCTCCTACAGGAGCTGTCTGATCTGAGCCCATATTGTTTTCAACTATTACTTTTAAAGTTAAAAGGTTATCAAACTTCTCCTACAGGAGCTGTCTGATCTGGGCCCATATTGTTTGCAACCTTGACTTTTAAAGTTAAAAGATTGTCAAACTACTCCTTAAGGAGCTGTCTGATCTGGGCCCATATTGTTTGCTGCCATAACTTTTAAAGTTAAATGTTATCAAACTATTCCTACAGGAGCTGTCTGATCTGTGCCCATATTGTTTGCACCCATTACTTTTAAAGTTAAAAGGTTATCAAACTACTCCTACAGGAGCTGTCTGATCTGGGCCCATAGTGTTTGCAACCATGCATTTAAAAGTATAAAGGTTATCAAACTACTCCTTTATGAGCTGTCTGATCTGGGCCCATATTGTTTGCAACCATGCCTTTTAAAGTTAAAAGGTTATCAAACTACTCCTACAGGAGGTGTCTGATCTGTGCCCATATTGTTTGCACCCATTACTTTTAAAGTTAAAAGGTTATCAAACTACTCCTACAGGAGCTGTCTGATCTGGGCCCATAGTGTTAGCAACCATGCCTTTAAAAGTATAAAGGTTATCAAACTACTCCTACAGGAGCTGTCTGATCTGGGCCCATATTTTTTGCAACCATGCCTTTTAAAGTTAAAAGGTTATCAAACTACTCCTACAGGAGCTGTCTGATTTGGGCCCATATTGTTTGCTATCATGCCTTTTAAAGTTAAAGGTTATCAAACTACTCCTACAGGAGCTGTCTGATCTGGGCCCATAGTGTTTGCAACCATGCCTTTTAAAGTAAAAATGTTATAAAACTACTCCTACAGGTGCTGTCTCATCTGGGCCCATATTGTTTGCAACCATGCCTTTTAAAGCTAAAAGGTTATCAAACTACTCCTACAGGAGCTGTCTGATCTGAGCCCATATTGTTTGCACCCATTACTTTTAAAGTTAAAAGGTTATAAAACTTCTACAGGAGCTGTCTGATCTGGTCCCATATTGTTTGCAACCATGCCTTTTAAAGTTAAAAGGTTATCAATCTACTCCTACAGGAGCTGTCTGATCTGGGCCCACATTGTTTGCAGCCATGCCTTTTAAAGTTAAAAGGTTATCAAACTACTCCTTAAGGAGCTGTCTGATCTTGGCCCATATTGTTTGCAGCCATAACTTTTAAAGTTAAAAGGTTTTCAAACTACTCCTACAGGAGCTGTCTGATCTGGGCCCATAATGTTTGCAGCCATGCCTTTTAAAGTTAAAAGATTATCAAACTACTCCTTAAGTGCTGTCTGATCTGGGCCCTTATTGTTTGCAGCAATAACTTTTAAAGTTAAAAGATTATCAAACTACTCCTACAGGAGCTGTCTGATCTGGGCCCATATTGTTTGCAGCCCATATTGTTTGCAGCCATGCCATTTAAAGTTAAAAGGTTATTAAACTACACCTACAGGAGCTGTCTGGTCTGGGCCCATATTGTTTGCAGCCATGCCTTTTAAAGTTAAAAGATTATCAAACTACTCCTGCAGGAGCTGTCTGATCTGGGCCCATATTGTTTTCAGCCATAACATTTACAGTTAAAAGGTTATCAAACTACTCCTGCAGGAGCTGTCTGATCTGGGCCCATATTGTTTGCAGCCATGCCTTTTAAAGTTAAAAGATTATCAAACTACTCCTGCAGGAGCTGTCTGATCTGGGCCCATATTGTTTTCCGCCGTCACATTTAAAGTTAAAAGGTTATCAAACTACTCCTACAGGAGCTGTCTGATCTGGGCCCATATTTTTTGCAAGCATAACATTTAAAGTTGAAAGGCTATCAAACTACTCCTACATAACCTGTCTCAACTGGGCCCTTATTCTTTGCAGCCATGCCTTTCAAAGTTAAAAGGTTATCAAACTGCTCCTACAGGAGCTGTCTAATCTGGGTCCATATTGTTTTCAGCCATAACTTTTAAATTTAAAAGGTTATCAAACAACTCCTGCAGGAGCTGTTTGATCTGGACCCATATTGTTTTCAACCATAACTTGTAAAGTTAAAAGGTTATCAAACTACACCTACAGGAGCTGTCTGATCTGGGCCCATATTGTTTGCAACCATGGCTTTCAAAGTTAAAAGGTTATCAAACTACTCCTATAGGAGCTGTCTGATCTGGGCCCATATTTTTTGCAGCCATGCCTTTTGAAATTAAAATATAATCAAATTTCTTCTACAGGAGCTGTCTCATATGGGCCATTATTGTCTGCAGCCATGCAATTTAAAGTTAAAAGGTTATCAAACTACTCCTACAGGAGCTGTCTGATCTGGGCCCATATTGTTTGCAACCAAGCCTTTTAAAGTTAAAAGGTTATCAAACTACTCCTATAGGAGCTGTCTGATCTGGGCCCATATTGTTTGCAGCAATACCTTTTAAATTTAAAAGGTTATCAAACTACTCCTTCATGAGCTATCTGATGTGGGCCCATCTTGTTTGCAACCATGCCTTTTAAAGTTAAAAGGTTATCAAACTACTCCTTAAGGAGCTGTCTGATCTGGTCCCATATTGATACAGCCATGCCTTTTAAAGTTAAAAGGTTATCAAACTACTTCTGCAGGTGCTGTCTCATATGGGCCCATATTGTTTGCAGCCATGCCATTTAAAGTTAAATGGTTATCAAACTACTCCTAAAGGAGCTGTCTGATTTGGGCTCATTTTGTTTGCAACCATGTCTTTTAAAGTTAAATGATTATCAAACTACTCCTACAGGAGCTGTCTGATTTGGGCCTATATTTTTTGCAAGCATAACTTTTAAAGTTAAAAGGCAATCAAACTACTCCTATATGAGCTGTCTCAACTGGGCCCTTATTCTTTGCTGCCATGCCTTTCAAAGTTAAAAGGTTATCAAACTGCTCCTACAGGAGCTGTCTCATCTGGGTCCATATTGTTTTCAGCCATAACTTTTAAATTTAAAAGGTCATCAAACTACTCTTACAGGAGCTGTTTGATCTGGGCCTTTATTGTTTGCAACCATGACTTTTAAAGTTAAAAGGTTATCAAACTACTCCTACAGGAGCTGTCTGATCTGAGCCCATATTGTTTGTAGCCGTTACTTTTAAAGTTTAAAGGTTATCAAACTACTCCTACATGAGCTGTCTGATCTGGGCATATATTATTTGCAGCCATGCCTTTTAAAATTAAAAGGTAATCAAACTACTCCTATAAGAGCTGTCTGATCTGGGCCCATATTGTTTGCAGCAATAACTTTTAAATTTAAAAGGTTATCAAACTACTCCTTCATGAGCTGTCTGATCTGGGCCCATATTGTTTGCAACCATGACTTTTAAAGTTAAAAGGTTATCAAACTACTCCTACAGGAGCTTTCTGATTTGGGCTCATATTGTTTGCAGCCATGCCTTTTAAAGTTAAAACGTTATCAAACTTCTCCTACAGGAGCTGTCTGATCTGAGCCCATATTGTTTGCAACCATTACTTTTAAAGTTAAAAGGTTATCAAACTTCTCCTACAGGAGCTGTCTGATCTGGGCCCATATTGTTTGCAACCTTGACTTTTAAAGTTAAAAGATTGTCAAACTACTCCTTAAGGAGCTGTCTGATCTGGGCCCATATTGTTTGCTGCCATAACTTTTAAAGTTAAAAATGTTATGAAACTACTCCTACAGGTGCTGTCTCATCTGGGCCCATATTGTTTGCAACCATGCTTTTAAAGTTGAAAGGTTATCAAACTACTCCTACAGGAGCTGTCTGATCTGAGCCCATATTGTTTGCACCCATTACTTTTAAAGTTAAAAGGTTATCAAACTTCTCCTACAGGAGCTGTCTGATCTGGTCCCATATTGTTTGCAACCATGCCTTTTAAAGTTAAAAGGTTATCAATCTACTCCTACAGGAGCTGTCTGATCTGGGCCCACATTGTTTGCAGCCATGCCTTTTAAAGTTAAAAGGTTTTCAAACTACTCCTTAAGGAGCTGTCTGATCTGGGCCCATATTGTTTGCAGCCATGCCTTTTAAAGTTAAAAGGTTATCAATCTACTCCTTAAGGAGCTGTCTGATCTGGGCCCATTTTGTTTGCAGCAATAACTTTTAAAGTTAAAAGATTATCAAACTACTCCTACAGGAGCTGTCTGATCTGGGCCCATATTGTTTTCAGCCATAACATTTAAAGTTAAAAGGTTATCAAACTACTCCTACAGGAGCTGTCTCATTTGGGCCATATTGTTTGCAACCATGCCTTTTAAAGCTAAAAGGTTATCAAACTACTCCTACAGGAGCTGTCTGATCTGAGCCCATATGGTTTACACCCATTACTTTTAAAGTTAAAAGGTTATAAAACTTCTCCTACAGGAGCTGTCTGATCTGGTCCCATATTGTTTGCAACCATGCCTTTTAAAATTAAAAGGTTATCAAACTACTCCTACAGGAGCTGTCTGATTTGGGCTCATATTGTTTGCAGCCATGCCTTTTAAAGTTAAAAGATTATCAAACTACTCCTACAGGAGCTGTCTAATCTGGGCCCATATTGTTTTCAGCCATAACTTTTACAGATAAAAGGTTATCAAACTACTCCTACAGGAGCTGTCTGATTTGGGCTCATATTGTTTGCAGCCATGCCTTTTAAAGTTAAAAGATTATCAAACTACTCCTACAGGAGCTGTCTGATCTGGGCCCATATTGTTTTCAGCCATAACATTTACAGTTAAAAGGTTATCAAACTACTCCTACAGGAGCTGTCTCATTTGGGCCATATTGTTTGCAACCATGCCTTTTAAAGATAAAAGGTTATCAAACTACTTCTATAGGAGCTGTCTGATCTGGGCCCATATTGTATGCAGCCATGCCTTTCAAAGTTAAAATGTTATGAAACTACTCCTACAGGAGCTGTCTGATATGGACACATATTGTTTGCAACCATGCCTTTTAAAGTTGAAAGGTTATCAAATTACACCTAAAGGTGCTGTCTAATCTGGGCCTATATTGTTTGCAACCATAACTTTTAAAGTTAAAAGGTTATCAAACTACTACTACAGGAGCTGTCTGATCTGGTCCCATATTGATGCAGCCATGCCTTTTAAAGTTAAAAGGTTATCAAACTACTTCTACAGGAGCTGTCTCATATGGGCCCATATTGTTTGCAGCCATGCCTTTAAAATTAGAAGGTTTTCAAACTACTCCTGCAGGAGCTGTTTGATCTGGGCCCATATTGTTTGCAGCCATGCCTTTTAAAGTTAAAAGATTATCAAACTACTCCTTCAGGAGCTGTCTGATATGGGCCCATATTGTTTTCAGCCATAACACTTACAGTTAAAAGGTTATCAAACTACTCCTACAGGAGCTGTCTGATCTGGGCCCATATTGTTTGCAAGAATAACTTTTAAAGTTAAAAGGCTATCAAACTACTCCTACAGGAGATGTCTCATCTGGGCCCTTATTGTTTGCAGCCATGCCTTTCAAAGTTAAAAGGTTATCAAACTGCTACTACAGGAGCTGTGTGATCTGGGCCCATATTGTTTGCAACCTTGCCTTTTCAAGCTAAAAGGTTAACA
Organism: Lucinisca nassula; assembly: GCA_963580285.1. Lineage (NCBI taxonomy): Eukaryota > Metazoa > Mollusca > Bivalvia > Lucinida > Lucinidae > Lucinisca > Lucinisca nassula. The sequence goes on from OY757026.1 coordinate 43,815,988, forward strand.
AACTACTCCTATAGGAGATGTCTGATCTGGGAAAATATTGTTTGCAGCCATGACTTTTAAATTTAAAAGGTTATCAAACTACTCCTACAAGAGCTGTCTGCTCTGGACCCATATTGTTTTCAACCATAACTTGTAATGTTAAAAGGTTATCAAACTACTCCTACAGGAGCTGTCTGATCTCGGCCCATATTGTTTGCAGCCATGCCTTTTAAAATTAAAAGGTAATCAAACTACTCCTATAGGAGCTGTGTAATCTCGGCCCATATTGTTTGCAACCATAACTTTTAAAGTTAAAAGGTTATCAATCTACTCCTAAAGGAGCTGTTAGATCTGAGCCTACATTGTTTGCAACCATGCCTTTTAAAATTAAAAGGTTATTAAACTACTCCTTCAGGAGCTGTCTGATCTGGTCCCATATTGCTGCAACCATTACTCTTAAAGTTAAAAGGTTATCAAACTTCTCCTACAGGAGCTGACTGATCTGGGCCAATAATGTTTGCAACCTTGCCTTTTAAAGTGAGAAGATTATCAAACTACTCCTACAGGAGCTGTCTGATCCGGGCCCATATTGTTTGCTGCCATACCTTTTAAAGTTAAAATGTTATCTAACTGCTCCTACAGGAGCTGTCTGATCTCGGCCCATATTGTATTCAACCATGCTTTTTAAAGATAAAACTTATCAGATTATCCTACAGGAGCTGTCTGATCTGGACCCATATTGTTTGCAGCCGTTACTTTTAAAGTTAAAAAGTTATCAAACTACTCCTACAGGAGCTGTCTGATCTGGGCCCATATTGTTTGCAGCCATGACTTTTAAAGTTAAAAGATAATCAAACTACTTCTTAAGGAGCTGTCTGATCTGGGTCCATATTGCTTTCAACCATGCCTTTTAAAGATAAAAGTTATCAAATTACTCCTACAGGAGCTGTCTGATCTGGGCCCATATTGTTTGCAACCATAACTTTTAAAGTTAAAAGGTTAACAAACTATTCCTAGAGGAGCTGTCTGATCTTGGCCCATATTGTTTGCAACAATAACTTTTAAAGTTAAAAGCTTATCAAACTACTCCTACAGGAGCTGTCTGATCTGGGCCCATATTGTCTGCAACCATGCGTTTTATAGTTAAAAGGTTATCAAACTACTCCTACGGGAGCTGTCTGATCTGGGCCCATATTGTTTGCAACCATGCCTTTTAAAGTTAAAAGGTTATCAAACTACTCCTAAAGGAGCTGTCTGATCTGACCCCATATTGTTTGCAACCATTACTTTTAAAGTTAAAAGGTTATCAAACTACTCCTACAGGAGCTGTCTGATCTGGGCCCATATTGTTTGCAACCATACTTTTTAAAGTTAAAAGGTTATCAAACTACTCCTACAGGAGCTGTCTGATCTGAGACCATATTGTTTGCAGCCGTTACTTTTAAAGTTTAAAGGTTGTCAAACTACTCCTACAGGAGCTGTCTGTTCTGGGCCCATATTGTTTTCAACCATGCTTTTTAAAGATAAAACTGATCAGATTATCCTACAGGAGCTGTCTGATCTGGACCCATATTGTTTGCAGCCGTTACTTTTAAAGTTAAAAGGTTATCAAACTACTCCTACAGGAGCTGTCTGATCTGGGCCCATATTGTTTGCAGCCATGACTTTTAAAGTTAAAAGATAATCAAACTACTTCTTAAGGAGCTGTCTGATCTGGGTCCATATTGCTTTCAACCATGCCTTTTAAAGATAAAAGTTATCAAATTACTCCTACAGGAGCTGTCTGATCTGGGCCTATATTGTTTGCAGCCATAACCTTTAAAGTTCAAAAATATCAAACTACTCCTACAGTAGCTGTCTGATCTGGGCCCATATTATTTGAAACCATGCCTTTTAAAGTTAAAATGTTATCAAACTACTCCTACAGGAACTGTCTGATCTGGGCCCATATTGTTTGCAACCATGCCTTTTAAAGTTAAAATGTTATCAAACTACTCCTACAGGAGGTGTCTGATCTGGGCCCATATTGTTTGCAGCCCTAACTTTTTAAGTTAAAAGGTTATCAAACTACACCTACAGGAGCTGTCTGATCTGGGCCGATATTGTTTGCAACCATAACTTTTAAAGTTAAACGGTTATCAAACTACTCCTACAAGAGTTGTCTGATCTGTCCGATATTGTATGTCGACATTCCATTTAAAGTTAAAAGGTTATCAAACTACTCCTACAGGAACTGTCTGATCTGGGTCCATATTGTTTGCAGCCTAAACTTTTAAAGTTTCAGCCAATGTCATTTAAAGTTAAAAGGTTAACAAACTACTCCTACAGGAGCTGTCTTATCTGGGCCCTTATTGTATGCAACCATAACTTTTAAAGTTAAATGGTTATCAAACTACTCCTACAAGAGCTGTCTGATCTGTCCGATATTGTATGCCGCCATGCCATTTAAAGTTAAAAGGTTATCAAACTATCAAACAGCCTAAACTTTTAAAGTTAAAAAGTTATCAAACTACACCTACAGGAGCTGTCTGATCTAGGCCCATAATGTTTGCAACCATAACTTTTAAAGTTAAAAGGTTATCAAACTACTCCTACAGGAGCTGTCTGATCTGGGCCCATATTGTATTCAACCATGCCTTTTAAAGTTAAAAGGTTATCAAACTGCTCCTACAGGAGCTGTCTGATATGGGCCCATAGTGTTTGGAACCATGCCTTTTAAAGTAAAAAGGTTATCAAACAACTCCTTAAGGAGCTGTCTGATCTGGGCCATATTGTTTGCAACCATGCCTTTTAAAGTTAAAAGATTATAAAAATACTCCTACAGGAGCTGTCTGATCTGGGCCATATTGTTTGCAACCATGCCTTTTAAAGTTAAAAGGTTATCAAACTACTCCTACAGGAGCTGTCTGATCTGAGCCCGTATTGTTTGCAACCATTTCTTTTAAAGTTAAAAGGTTAACAAACTAATCCTTAAGGAGCTGTCTGATCTGGGCCCATATTATTTGCAGCCATAACTTTTTATCAAACTACTCCTACAGGAGCTGTCTGATCTGGGCTCGTATTGTTTGCAGCCATGACTTTTAAAGTTAAAAGGTTATCAAACTACTGCTACAGAAAAGGTTATCAAACTACTCCTACTGGAGCTGTCTGATCTGGGCCCATATTGTTTACAGCCATAACTTTTAAAGTTAAAAGGTTATCAAACTACTCGTACAGGAGCTGTCTGATCTGGGCCGATATTGTTTGAAGCCATAACTTTTTTAGTTATAAGATTATTCAACTTCTCCTACAGGAGCTGTCTGATCTGGGCCCATATTGTTTGCAGCCATGCCTTTTAAAGTTAAAAGGTTACCAAACTGCTCCTACAGGAGCTGTCTGTTCTGGGCCCATATTGTTTGCCACCATGCCATTTAAAGTTAAAAGGTTATCAAACTACTCATACAGGAGCTGTCTGATCTGGGCCCATATTGTTTGCAGCCATACCTTTTAGAGTTAAAAGGTTATCTAACTACTCCTACAGGAACTGTCTGATCTGGGCCCATATTATTTGCCGCCATGCCATTTAAAGTTAAAAGGTGATCAAACTACTCATACAGGAGCTGTCTGATCTGGGCCCATATTGATTGCAGCCATAACATTTAAAGTTAAATGGTTATCAAACTACTCCTACAGGAGCTGTCTGATCTTAGCCCATATTGTTTGCAACCATAACTTTTAAAGTTAAAAGGTTATCAAACTACTCCTACAGGAGCTGTCTGATCTGGGCCCATATTGTATTCAACCATTCTTCTGTGGCGATTTTTTGGCCATATGGACATTTTGTGGGAAAGTGACGGTCCTTATGGACTTCCTTTGTTTAGGTTTCCATTATGGTCTGGTCGCTTAATGTTTGTGTTTCTTTCCCTTTGGTGTCTTTGATGGGTGGAGTAAGTTATTTGTATCGATTCCTGATCTTTGTTTTACTTCTACTTTTAAAGTTAAAAGGTTATCAAACTACTCCTACAGGAGATGTCTGATCTGGGCCAATATTGTTTGTAACCATGCCTTTTAAAGATTAAATTTATCAAACTACTCCTACAGTAGCTGTCTGATCTGAGCCCATATTGTTTGCAACCATTACTTTTAAAGTTAAACGGTTATCAAACTACTCCTACAGGAGCTGTCTGATCTTGGCCCATATTGTTTGCATCCATGCCTATAAAAGTTAAAAGGTTATCAAAATACTCCTTAAGGAGCTGTCTGATCTGGGTCCATATTGTTTGCAGCCATAACTTTTAAAGTTAAAATGTTATCAAACTACTCCTACCGGAGCTGTCTGATCTGGGCCCATATTGTATTCAACCATGCCTTTTAAAGTAAAAAGGTTATAAAACTACTCCTACAGGAGCTGTCTGATTTGGGCCCATATTGTTTGCAACCATGCTTTTAAAAGTTAAAAGGTTATCAAACTACTCCTACAGGAGCTGTCTGATCTGGGCCCATATTGTATTCAACCATGCCTTTTAAAGTAAAAAGGTTATCAAACTACTCCTACAGGAGCTGTCTGATCTGGGCCCATATTGTTTGCAACCATGCCTTTTAAAGTAATAAGGTTATCAAACTTCTCCTACAGGAGCTGTCTGATCTGGGCCCATATTGTTTGCAACCATGCTTTTTAAAGTTAAAAGGTTATCAAACTACTCCTACAGGAGCTATCTGATCTGGGCCCATATTGTATTCAACCATGCCTTTTAAAGTCAAAAGGTTATCAAACTACTCCTACAGGAGCTGTCTGATCTGGGCCCATATTGTTTGCAACCATGCCTTTTAAAGTAAAAAGGTTATCAAACTACTACTACAGGAGCTGTCTGATCTGGGCCCATATTGTTTGCAACCATGCTTTTTAAAGTTAAAAGGTTATCAAACTACTCCTTCAGGAGCTGTCTGGTCTGAGCCCTTATTGTTTGCAGCCGTTACTTTTAAAGTTAAAAGGTTATCAAACTACTCATACAGGAGCTGTCTGATCTGGGCCCATATTGTTTGCAAACATGCTTTTTAAAGTTAAAAGGTTATCAAACTACTCCTACAGGAGCTGTCTGATCTGAGCTTTTATTGTTTGCAGCCGTTACTTTTAAAGCTAAAAGGTTATCAAATTACTCCTACAGAAGCTGTCTGATCTGGGCATATATTGTTTGAAACCATGCCTTTTAAAGTTAAAATGTTATCAAACTACTCCTACAGGAGCTGTCTGATCTGGGCCCATATTGTTTGAAACCATGCCTTTTAAAGTTAAAATGTTATCAAACTACTCCTACAGGAGCTGTCTGATCTGGGCCCATATTGTTTGCAACCATGCCTTTTAAAGTTAAAATGTTATCAAACTACTCCTACAGGAGGTGTCTGATCTGGGCCCATATTGTTTGCAGCCCTAACTTTTTAAGTTAAATGGTTATCAAACTACACCTACAGGAGCTGTCTGATCTGGGCCCATATTGTTTTCAGCCAATGTCATTGAAAGTTAAAAGGTTATCAAACTACTCCTAGAGGAGCTGTCTTATCTGGGCCCATATTGTTTGCAACCATAACTTTTAAAGTTAAACGGTTATCAAACTACTCCTACACAAGCTGTCTGATCTGTCCGATAGTGTTTGCCGCCATGCCATTTAAAGTTAAAATGTTATCAAACTACTCCTACAGGAGCTGTCTGATCTGGGCCCATATTGTTTGCAGCCAAAACTTTTAAAGTTAAAAGGTTATCAAACTACTCCTACAGGAGCTGTCTGATCTAGGCCCATAATGTTTGCAACCATAACTTTTAAAGTTAAAAGGTTATCAAACTACTCCTACAGGAGCTGTCTGATCTGGGCCCATATTGTATTCAACCATGCCTTTTAAAGTTAAAAGGTTATCAAACTACTCCTACAGGATCTGTCTGATCTGCGCCCATATTGTTTGCAACCATTACTTTGAAAGTAAATATGTCAGCAAACAACTCTTTAAGGAGCTGTCTGATCTGGGCCATATTGTTTGCGACCATGCCTTTTAAAGTTAAAAGGTTACCAAACTACTCCTACAGGAGCTGTCTCATCTGAGCCCATATTGTTTGCAACCGTGCGTTTTTTTAAGTTGAAAGGTTATCAAACTACTCCTACAGGAGCTGTCTGATCTGGGCCATATTGTTTGCAACCATGCATTTTAAAGTTAAAAGGTTATCAAACTACTCCTACAGGAGCTGTCTGATCTGAGCCCGTATTGTTTGCAACCATTTCTTTTAAAGTTAAAAGGTTATCAAACTTCTCCTATAGGAGCCGTCTGATCTGGGCCCATATTGTTTTCAGCCATGCCTTTTAAAGTTAAAAGGTTAACAAACTACTCCTTAAGGAGCTGTCTGATCTGGGCCCATATTTTGTGCAGCCATAACTTTTTATCAAACTACTCCTACAGGAGCTGTCTGATCTGGGCCCATATTGTTTGCAGCCATAACTTTTAAAGTTAAAAGGTTATCAAGCTACTCCTACAGGAGCTGTCTGATCTGGGCCCATATTGTTTGCAGCCATGTCTTTTAAAATTAAAAGGTAATCAAACTACTCCTACAGGAGCTGTCTGATCGTGGCCCATATTGTTTGCAGCCATAACTATTAAAGTTAAAAGGTTATCAAACTACTCCTACAGGAACTGTCTGATCTGGGCCCATATTGTTTGCAGCCATGTCTTTTAAAGTTAAAAGGTTATAAAACCACTACTACAGGAGCTGTCTGATCTAGGCCCATATTGTTTTCAACCATGCCTTTTAAAGTCAAAATGTTATCAAGCTTCTCCAACAGGAGCTGTCGGATCTGGGCCCATATTGTTTGCAGCCATAACTTTTTTCAAACTACTCCTACAGGAGCTGTCTGATCTGGGCCCATATCGTTTGCCACCATGCCATTTAAAGTTAAAAGGTTATCAAACTACTCATACAGGAGCTGTCTGATCTGGGACAATATTGTTTGCAGCCATAACTTTTAAAGTTAAAAGGTTATCTAACTACTCCTACAGGAGCTGTCTGATCTGGGCCCATATTATTTGCCACCATGCCATTTTAAGTTAAAAGGTTATCAAACGACTCATACAGGAGCTGTCTGATCTAGGCCCATATTGTTTGCAGCCATAACTTTTAAAGTTAAAAGGTTTTCAAACTACTCCTACAGGAGCTGTCTGATCTTGGCCCATATTGTTTGCAACCATAACTTTTAAAGTTAAAAGGTTATCAAGCTACTCCTACAGGAGCTGTCTCATCTGGGCCCATATTGTATTCAACCATTCTTCTGTGGCGATTTTTTATGTTGTTGTTTGTTACTTACTGTGTGTATCACTTGTGTCTTTTTATTTTGGATGGCCATATGGCCATTTTGTGGGAAAGTGACTGTCCTTATGGACTTCCTTTGTTTAGGTTTCCATTATGGTCTGGTCGCTTTATGTTTGTGTTTCTTTCCCTTTGGTGTCTTTGATGGGTGGAGTAAGTTATTTGTATCGATTCCTGATCTTTGTTTTACTTCTACTTTTAAAGTTAAAAGGTTATCAAACTACTCCTACAGGAGCTGTCTAATTTGGGCCAATATTGTTTGCAACCATGCCTTTTAAAGATAAAAGTTATCAAACTACTCCTACAGTAGCTGTCTGATCTGAGCCCATATTGTTTGCAACCATTACTTTTAAAGTTAAAAGGTTATCAAACTACACCTACAGGAGCTGTCTGATCTTGGCCCATATTGTTTGCAGCCATGCCTTTAAATGTTAAATGGTTATCAAACTACTCCTTAAGGAGCTGTCTGATCTGGGTCCATATTATTGCAGCCATAACTTTTAAAGTTAAAATGTTATCAAACTACTCCTACAGGAGCTGTCTGATCTGGGCCCATATTGTTTTCAACCATGCCTTTTAAAGTAAAAAGGTTATCAAACTACTCCTACAGGAGCTGTCTGATCTGGGCCCATATTGTTTGCAACCATGCTTTTTAAAGTTAAAAGGTTATCAAACTACTCCTAAAGGAGCTGTCTGATCTGAGCCCATATTGTTTGCAGCCGTTACTTTTAAAGTTAAAAGGTTATCAAACTACTCATACAGGAGCTGTCTGATCTGGGCCCATATTGTTTGCAGCCATGACTTTTAAAGTTAAAAGAGTATCAAACTACTTCTTAAGCAGCTGTCTGATCTGGGCCCATATTGTTTTCAACCATGCCTTTTAAAGATAAAAGTTATCAAATTACTCCTACAGGAGCTGTCTGATCTGGGCCCATATTGTTTGCAGTAATGACATTTAAAGTTAAAAGAGTATCAAACTACTTCTTAAGGAGCTGTCTGATCTGGGTCCATATTGTTTTCAACCATGCCTTTTAAACTTTTAAAGTTCATAAAAATATCAAACTACTCCTACAGGAGCTGTCTGATCTCGGCCCATATTGTTTAAAACCATGCCTTTTAAAGTTAAAATGTTATCAAACTACTACTACAGGAGCTGTCTGATCTGGGCCCATATTGTTTACAGCCATAACTTTTTATCAAACTACTCATACAGGAGCTGTCTGATCTGGGCCCATATTCTTTGCAGCCATAACTTTTAAAGTTAAAAGGTTATTCATCTACACCTACAGGAGCTGTCTGATCTGGGCCCATATTGTTTGCAACCATGCCTTTTAAAGTTAAAATGTTATGAAACTACTCCTACAAGAGCTGTCTGATCTGGGCCCATATTGTTTGCAACCATGCCTTTTAAAGTTAAGATATTATCAAACTACTCCTACAGGAGCTGTCTGATCTGGGCCCATATTGTTTGCAGCCATAATTTTAAAGTGAAAAGGTTATCAAACTACTCCTACAGGAGCTGTCTGATCTAGGACCATATTGTTTGCAACGATATTTTTTAAAGTTAAGAGGTTATCAAACAACTCCTGCAGGATCTGTCTGATCTTGGCCCATATTGTATTCAACCATGCCTTTTAAAGTTAAATAGTTATCAAACTACTCCTACTGGAGCTGTCTGATCTGGGCCCATATTGTTTGCAACCATGCCTTTCAAAGTAAAAAGTTTATCAAACTACTCCTACAGGAGCTGTCTGATCTGGGCCCATATTGTTTGCAACCTTGCCTTTTAAAGTTAAAAGTTTATCAAACTACTCCTAGAGGAGCTGTCTTATCTGAGCCCATATTGTTTGCAACCATTACTTTTAAAGGTAAAAGGTTTTCAAACTTCTCCTACAGGAGGTGTCTGATCTGGGCCCATATTGTTTGCAGCCATGCCTTTTGAAGTTAAAAGTTTATAAACCTACTCTTTAATGAGCTGTCTGATCTGGGCCCATATTGTTTGCAGCCATAACTTTTAAAGTTAAAATGTTATCAAACTTCTCCTACAGGAGCTGTCTGATCTGGGCCCATATTGTATTCAACCATGCATTTTAAAGTTTAAAGGTTATCACACTACTCCTACAGGAGCTGTCTGATCTGGGCCCATATTATTTGCAATCATGCCTTTTAAAGTAAAAATGTTATCAAACTACTCCTACAGGAGCTGTCTGATCTGGGCCCATATTGTTTGCAACCATACCTTTTAAAGTTAAAAGTTTATCAAACTACTCCTACAGGAGCTGTGTGATCTGAGCCCATATTGTTTGCAACCGTTATTTTTAAAGTTAAAAGGTTATCAAACTTCTCCTACAGGAGCTGTCTGATCTGGGCCCATATTGTTTGCAGCCTTGCCTTTTGAAGTTAAAAGTTTATCAAACTACTCTTTAAGGAGCTGTCTGATCTGGGCCCATATTGTTTGCAGCCATAACTTTTAAAGTTAAAATGTTATCAAACTACTCCTACAGGAGCTGTCTGATCTGGGCCCATATTGTATTCAACCATGCATTTTAAAGTTTAAAGGTTATCAAACGTCTCCTAAAGGAGCTGTCTGATCTGGGCCCATATTGTTTGCATCCTAAACTTTTAAAGTTAAAAGATTATCAAACCACTCCTACAGGAGCTGTCTGATCTGGGCCCATATTGTTTTCAACCATGCCTTTTAATTATAAAAGGTTATCAAACTACTCCTACAGGAGCTGTCTGATCTGGGCCCATATTGTTTGCAGCCATAACTTTTAAAGTTAAAAGGTTATCAAACTACTACTACAGGAGCTGTCTGATCTGGCCCCATATTGTTTGTAACCATGCCTTTACAGTTAAAATGTTATCAAACTACTCCTACAGGAGCTGTCTGATCTGGGCCCATATTGTTTGCAGCCTTAACTTCTTATCAAACTACTCCTACAGGAGCTGTCTGATCTGGGCCCATATTGTTTGCAGCCATTTCTTTTAAAATTAAAAGGTTATCAAACTACTCCTACAGGAGCTGTCTGATCTGGGCCCATATTGTTTGTAGCCATAACTTTTAAAGTTAAAATGTTATCAAACTACTCCTACAGGAGCTGTCTTATCTGGGTCCATTTTGTTTGCAACCATGCCTTTTAAAGTTAAAATGTTATCAAACTACTCCTATAGGAGCTCTCTGATCTGGGCCCATATTGTTTGCAACCATAACTTTTAAAGTTAAAAGGTTATCAAACTACTACAGGAGCTGTCTAATCTGGGCCAATATTGTTTACAGCCTTTTTTTGATTTTGATTTTGATTTTATTTTATTTCATTTTATTTTGCAGCCTTTTTTTTTCATTTTTTTTATTTTTTTAACTCATTTTTGATTTTTATTTGTCTTTTAAAGTTAAAAGGCTATGAAACTACTCCTATAGGAGTTGTCTGATCCGGATCTGGGCCCATATTGCTTGCAGCAATGCCTTTTACAATAAAAGGTTATCAATCTACTCCTACAGGAGCTGTCTGATCTGGGCCCATATTGTTTGCAACCATAACATTTAAAGTTAAAAGGTTATCAAATTACTCCTACATGAGCTGTCTGATCTGGGCCCATATTGTTTGCAGCCATTACTTTAAAAGTTAAAAGGTTAACAAACTACTCCTTAAGGAGCTGACTGATCTGGGCCCATATTGTTTGCAGCAATATCTTTTAAAGTTAAAAGGTTATCAAACTAGTCCTACAGATGCTGTCTGATCTGGACCCATATTGGTTTCAACAATAACTTTTAAAGTTAAAAGGTTATCAAACTACTCCTACAGGAGCTGTCTGATCTGGGCCCATATTGTTTGCAACCATGACTTTTAAAGTTAAAAGGTTGTCAAATTACTCCTACAGGAGCTGTCTGATCTGGGCCCATATTGTTTGCAGCCATGCCATTTAAAATTAAAAGGTTATCAAAGTACTCCTATAGGAGCTGTCTGATCTGGGCCCATATTGTTTGCAACCTTAACTTTTAAAGTTAAAAGGTTATCAAACTACTCCTAAAGGAGCTGTCAGATCTGGGCCCATATTGTTTACAGCCATAACTTTTAAATTTAAAAGGTTATCAAACTACTCCTTCATGAGCTGTCTGATCTGGGCCCATATAGTTTGCAACCTTTACTTTTAAAGTTAAAAGTTTGTCAAACTACTCCTACAGGAGCTGTATGATCTGGCCCATATTGTTTTCAGCCATATTATTTAAAGTTAAAAGGTTATCAAACTACTCCTACAGGAGCTGTCTGATCTGGTCTCATATTGATGCAGCCATGCCTTTTAAAGTTAAAAGATGATCAAACTACTCCTACAGGAGCTGTCTGATATGGGTTCATATTGTTTGCAACCATTACTTTTAAAGTTAAAAGGTTTTCAAACTTCTCCTACAGGAGCTGTCTGATGTGGGCCCATATTGTTTGCAGCCATGCCTTTTGAAGTTAAAATTTTATCAAATTACTCTTTAAGGAGCTGTCTGATCTGGGCCCATTTTGTTTGCAACCATGCCTTTTAAAGTTAAAATGTTATCAAACTACTCCTACAGGAGCTGTCTGATCTGGGCCCATATTGCATTCAACCATGCATTTTAAAGTTTAAAGGATATCACACTACTCCCACATGAGCTGCCTTTTGAAGTTAAAATTTTATCAAACTACTCTTTAAGGAGCTGTCTGATCTGGGCCCATATTGTTTGCAATCATGCCTTTTAAAGTAAAAAGGTTATCAAACTACTCCTACAGGAGCTGTCTGATCTGGGCCTATATTTGTTGCAAGCATAACTTTTAAAGTTAAAATTTAATCAAACTACTCCTACAGGAGCTGTCTGATCTGGGCCCATATTGGTTGCAACCATGCCTTTAAAGTTAAAAGTTTATCAAACTACTTCTTCAGGAGCTGTCTGATCTGGGCCCATATTGTTTGCAGCCATGCCTTTTATAGTTAAAAGGTTATCAAACTACTCCTAGAGGAGCTGTCTCATCTGGGCCCATATTGTTTTCAGCCATAACTTTTAAATATAAAAGGTTATAAAACTTCTCCTACAGGAGCTATCTGATCTGGTCCCATATTATTTTCAACCAAGCCTTTTAAAGTTAAAAGGTTATCAAACTACTCCTACAGGAGCTGTCTGATCTTGGCCCATATTGTTTGCAACCATAACTTTTAAAGTTAAAAGGTTATCAAACTACTCCTAAAGGAGCTGTCTGATCTGAGCCCTTATTGTTTTCATTCTTGCGTTTTAAAGTTAAAAAGTTATTAAAATTATCCTATAGGAGCTGTCAAATCTGGGCCCATATTGTTTGCAACCATGCCTTTTAAACTTAAAAGGTTATCAAACTACACCTGCAGGAGCTGTCTGATCTGGGCCCATATTGTTTGCAACCATGCCTTTTAAAGTTAAAAGGTTATCAAACTACTCCTACAGGAGCTGTCTGATCTGGGCCCATATTGTTTGCAACCATGACTTTTAAAGTTAAAAGGTTATCAAACTACTCCTACAGGAGCTGTCTGATCTGGGCCCATATTGTTTGCATCCATTCCTTTTAAACATAAAAGGTTATCAAACTACTCCTACAGGAGCTGTCTGATATTGACCCATATTGTTTGCAGCCATAATTTTTAAAGTTAAAAGATTATCAAACTACTCCAACAGGAGCTGTCTGATCTTGGCCCATATTGTTTGCAACAGTAACTTTTAAAGTTAAAAGGTTATCAAACTACTCGTACAGGAGCTGTCTGATCTGGGCCCATATTGTTTTCAACCTTGCGTTTTAAAGTTAAAAGGTTCTCAAACTACTCCTACAGGAGCTGTCAGATCTGGGCCCATATTGTTTGCAACCATGCCTTTTAAAGTTAAAAGGTTCTCAAACTACTCCTACAGGAGCTGTCAGATCTGGGCCCATATTGTTTGCAACCATGACTTTTAAAGTTAAAAGGTTATCAAACTACTCCTACAGGAGCTGTCTGATCTGGGCCCATATTGTTTGCATCCATTCCTTTTAAACATAAAAGGTTATCAAACTACTCCTACAGGAGCTGTCTGATATTGACCCATATTGTTTGCAGCCATAATTTTTAAAGTTAAAAGATTATCAAACTACTCCAACAGGAGCTGTCTGATCTTGGCCCATATTGTTTGCAACCATAACTTTTAAAGTTAAAAGGTTATCAAACTACTCCTACAGGAGCTGTCTGATCTGGGCCCATATTGTTTTCAACCTTGCGTTTTAAAGTTAAAAGGTTCTCAAACTACTCCTACAGGAGCTGTCAGATCTGGGCCCATATTGTTTGCAACCATGCCTTTTAAAGTTAAAAGGTAATCAAACTTCTCCTACAGGAGCTGTCTGATCTGGGCCCATATTGTTTGGCAGCCATGCCTTTTAAAGTTAAAAGGTTTTCAAACTACTCCTTAAGGAGCTGTCTTATGTGGGCCCATGTTGTTTGCAGCCATAACTTTTAAAGTAAAAAGGTTATCAAACTACTCCTACAGGAGCTGTCTGATCTGGGCGCATTTTGTTTTCAACCATGCCTTTTAAAGTTAAAAGTTATCAAACTACTCGTACAGGAGCTGTCTGATCTGGGCCCATATGGTTTGCTGCCATAACTTTTTATCAAAATACTCGTACAGGAGCTGTCTGATCTGGGCCCATATTGTTTGCAGCCTTGTCTTTTAAAGTTAAGGGTTATCAAACTACTCCTACAGGGGCTGTCTGATCTGGGCACATATTGTTTGCAGCCATAACTTTTAAAGTTAAAATGTTATCAAACTACTCCTACAGGAGCTGTCTGATCTAGGTCCATATTTTTTGCAACCATGCCTTTTAAAGTTAAAAGGTTATCCTACTTCTCCTACAGGATCTGTCTGATCTGGGCCCATATTGTCTGCAACCATAACATTTGAAGTTAAAAGACTATCAAACTACTCCTACAGGAGCTGTCTGATCCATATTGTTTGCAGCCAATTCTTTTAAAGTTAAAAGGTTATCACACTATTCCTTCAGGAGTTGTCTGATCTGGGCCCATATTATTTGCAACCATAACTTTTTAAGTTGAAATGTTATAAAACTACTCCTACAGGAGTTGTCTGATCTGGACCCATATTGTTTGCAGCCATAACTTTTAAAGTTAAAAGGTTATCAAAGTACTCCTACTGGAGCTGTCTGACCTGGGCCCATATTGTTTGCAGCCATAACTTTTTATCAAACTTCTCCTTCTGATCTGGGCCTATATTGTTTTCAGCTATAACTTTAAAGTTAAAAGGTTATCAAACTACTCCTACAGGAGCTGTCTGATCTGGGCCCATATTGTTTGCAACCATGCCTTTTAAAGTTCAAATGTTATCAAACTACTCCTACAGGAGCTGTCTGATCTGGGCCCATATTGTTTGCAGCCATAACTTTTTATCAAACTACTCCTACAGGAGCTGTCTGAACTGGGCCAATATTGTTTGCAGCCATAACTTTTTATCAAACTACTCCTACAGGAGCTGTCTTATCTGGGCCCACATTGTTTGCAGCCTTGTCTTTTTAAGTTAAAATGTTATTAAACTACTCCTACAGGAGCTGTCTGATCTGGTCCCATTTTTTTTGCAGCCATAACTTTTAAAGTTAAAAGATTATCAAACTACTCCTACAGGAGGTGTTTGATCGGGGCCCATATTGTTTGCAACCAAAATCTTTAAAGTTAAAAGGTTATCAAACTACTCCTACAGGAGCTGTCTGACCTGGGCCCATATTGTTTGCAACCATGCCATTTAAAGTTCCAATATTATCAAACTACTCCTACAGGAGCTGTCTGATCTGGGCCCATATTGTTTGCAGCCATAACTTTTTATCAAACTACTCCTACAGGAGCTGTCTGATCTGGGCCCATATTGTTTGCAGCCTTGTCTTTTAAGTTAAAATGTTATTAAACTACTCCTACAGGAGCTGTCTGATCTGGGCCCATATTATTTGCAGCCATAACATTTAAAGTTAAAAGGTTATCAAACTACTCCTACAGGAGCTGTCTGATCTTGGCCCATATAATTTGCAACCATGCCTTTTAAAGTTAAAAGGTTATCAAACTACTCCTACAGAACCTGTCTGATCTGGGCCCATATTGTTTGCAACCAAATTTTTTAAAGTTAAAAGGTTATCAAACTACTCCTACAGGAGCTGTCTGATCTGGGCCATATTGTTTGCAGCCATGCCTTTTTAAGTTAAAAGGTTATCAAACTACTGTCTGATCTGGGCCCATATTGTTTGCAGCAATGCCTTTTACAATTAAAAGGTTATCAAACTTCTCCTACAGGAGCTGTCTGATCTGGGCCTATATTGTTTGCAACCATAACGTTTAAAGTTAAAATGTATTCAAACTACTCCTACAGAAGCTGTGTGATCTCGGCTCATATTGTTTGCAGCCATTACTTTTAAAGTTAAAAGGTTATCAAACTACTCCTACAGGAGCTGTCTGATCTGGGGCCATATTGTTTGCTGACATAACTTTTAAAGTTAAAAGGTTACCAAACTACTCCTACAGGAGCTGTCTGATCTGGGCCCATATTGTTTGCAACCATGACTTGCAAAGTTAAAAGGTTATCAAACTACTCCTACCGAAGCTGTGTGATCTCGGCTCATATTGTTTGCAGCCATTACTTTTAAAGTTAAAAGGTTATCAAACTACTCCTACAGGAGCTGTCTGATCTGGGGCCATATTGTTTGCAGACATAACTTTTAAAGTTAAAAGGTTATCAAACTACCCCTACATGAGCTGTCTGACCTGGGCCCATATTGTTTGCAGCAATACCTTTTAAAATTAAAAGGTTATCAAACTACTCCTATAGGAGCTGTCTGATCTGGGCCCATATTGTTTGCAACCATTATTTTTAAAGTTAAAAGGTTATCAAACTGCTCCTAAAGGAGCTATCAAATCTGGGCCCATATTGTTTGCAGCCATAACTTTTAAAGTTAAAAGGTTATCAAACTACTCCTTCATGAGCTGTCTGATCTTGGCCCATATTGTTTGCAACCATGCCTTTTTGTCTGATCCTATAGGAGCTACAAACAATATGGGCCCAGTTATACAGATCCTGTAGGAGTAGTTTTATAACCTTTTAACTTTAAAAGGCAAGGTTGCAAACAATATGGGCCCAGATTAGACAGCTCCTGTAGGAATAGTGTGATAACGTTTTAACTTTAAAAGTTATGGCTGCAAACAATATGGGCCCAGCTCAGACAGCTCCTGCAGGAGTGGTTTGGTAACCTTTTATGTTTAAAAGTTATGGTTGCAAACAATATGGGCCCAGATCAGACAGCCCCTGTAGGAGTAGCTTGATAACCTTTAAACTTCAAAAGGCATGGTTGAAAACAATATGGGCCCAGATCAGACAGCTCCTGTAGGAGTAGTTTGATAACATTTTAACATTAAAAGTTATGGCTACTAACAATATGGGCCCAGATCAGACAGTTCCTGTAGGAGTAGATTGATAACCTTTTAACTTTAAAAGACAAGGCTGCAAACAATATGGGCCCAGATCAGACAGCTCCTATAGGAGTAGTTTGATAACCTTTTAACTTTAAAAGTTATGTCTGCAAACAATATGGGCCCAGATCAGACAGCTCCAGTAAGAGTAGTTTGATAACCTTTTAACTTTAAAAGTTATGGCTTCAAACAATATGGGCCCAGATCAGACAGCTCATGTAGGAGTAGTTTTATTTGTCTAAATCGCGACGGAAATAAGGGCGAGGATTGTGGCCACGTAAAGTCGATTTAAGCCCCCCCAGTGGAAATCTTCCACTGACCGTTCCAAGGCGGCTCTTCTGTGGCGATTTATTTATGTTGTTGTTTGTTACTTACTGTGTGTATCACTTGTGTCTTTTGGTTTTGGATGGTCATATGGCCATTTTGTGGGAAAGTAACTGTCCTTATGGCCTTCCTTTGTTTAGGTTTCCATTATGGTCTGGTTGCTTAATGTTTGTATTTCTTTCCCTTTGGTGTCTTTTATGGGTGGAGTTAGTTAATTGTATCAATTCCTGATCTTTGTTTTACTTCTACTTTATAAACCTTTTAACTTTAAAAGTTAAGGTTGCAGACAATATGGGCCCAGATCAGACAGCTCCTGTAGGGGTAGTTATATAACCTTTTAACTTTAAAAGTTATGGCTGCAAACAATATGGGCCCAGATCAGACAGCTCCTGTAGGAGTAGTTTGATAACATTTTAACTTAAAAAGATAAGGCTGACAACAGTATGTGCCCAGATCAGACAGCTCCTGTAGGAATAGTTTGATAACCTTTTAACTTTAAAAGTTATGGCTGCAAACAATATGGGCCCAGATCAGACAGCTCCTGTAGGAGTAGTTTGATAACCTTTTAACTTTAAAAGGTATGGCTTCAAACAATATCGGTCCAGATCGGACAGCTCCGATAGGAGTAGTTTGATAACCTTTTAACTTTAAAAGTTAGGCTGAAAACAATATGGGCCCAGATCAGACAGCTCCCGTAGGAGTAGTTTGATAACCTTCAACTTTAAAAGTAATGGCTGCAAACAATATGGGCCCAGATCGGACAGCTCCTGTAGGAGTAGTTTCATAACCTTTTAACTTTAAAAGTTATGGTTGCAAACAATATGGGCCCATATCAGACAGCTCCTGAAGGAGTAGTTTGATAACTTTTTAACTTTAAAAGGCATGGTTGCAAACAACATGATCCCAGATCAGACAGCTTCTGTAGGAGTAGTTTAATAACATTTTAACTTTAAACGTTATGGCTGCAAACAATATGGGCCCAGATCAGACAGCACCTGTAGGAGTAGTTTGATAACCTCCTAACTTTAAAAGACAACTCTGTAAACAATATGGGCCCAGATCAGACAGCTCCTGGAGGAATAGTTTGACAGCCTTTTAACTTTATAAGTTATGGCTGCAAACAATATGGGCCCATATCAGACAGCTCCTGTAGGAGTAGTTTGATAACCTTTTAACTTTGAAAGTCATGGTGGCGAAAAATATGGGACCAGATCAGACAGCTCCTGTAGGAGTAGTTTGATAACCTTTTAACTTTAAAGTTATGGCTGCAAACAATATGGCCCCAGATCAGACAGCTCCTGTAGGACTAGTTTGATAACCTTTTAACTTTAAAAGTAATGGCTGCAAACAATATGAGCCGAGATCACACAGCTTCTGTAGGAGTAGTTTGAATACCTTTTAACTTTAAATGTTATGGTTGCAAACAATATGGGCCCAGATCAGACAGCTCCTGTAGGAGTAGTTTGATAACCTTTTAATTGTAAAAGGCATTGCTGCAAACAATATGGGCCCAGATCCGACAGTAGTTTGATAACCTTTTAACTTTAAAAGGCATGGCTGCAAACAATATGGGCCCAGATCAGACAGCTCCTGTAAGAGTAGTTTGATAAACTTTTAACTTTAAAACTTATGGCTGCAAACAATCTGGGCCCAGAGCAGACAGCTCCTGTAGGAGTAGTTTGATAACCTTTTAACTTTAAAAGTTATGGCTGCAATCAATATGGGCCCAGATCAGACAGCTCCTGTAGGAGTAGATTGATAACCTTTTAGCTTTAAAAGTTAAAGCTGCAAACAATATGGGCCCAGAACAGACATCTCCTGTAGGAGTAGTTTAATAACCTTCTAACTTTAAAAGTTATGGCTGCAAACAATATGGGCCCAGATCAGACAGCTCCTGTAGGAGTAGTTTGATAAAAAGTTATGGCTGCAAACAATATGGGTCCAGATCAGTCAGCTCCTGTAGGAGTATTTTGATAACACATGAACTTTAAAAGGCATGGTTGCAAACAATATGGGCCCAGATCAGACAGCTCCTGTAGTAGTAGTTTGATAACCTTTAACTTTAAAAGCTATGGCTGCAAATAATATGGGCCCAGATCAGACAGCTCCTGTAGGAGAAGTTTGATAACCTTTTAACTTTAAATGACATTGACTGAAAACAATAAGGGCCCAGATCATATAGCTTCTGTAGGAGTAGTTTTATAACCATTGAACTTTAAAAGTTATGGCTGCAAACAATATGGGCCAAGGTCAGACAGCTCCAGTAGGAGTAGTTTGATAACCTTTTAACTTTAAAAGTTATGGTTGCAAACAATATGGGTCCAGATCAGACAGCTCCTGAAGGAGTAGTTTGTTAACCTTTTAAGTTTAAAAGGCATGGTTGCAAACAATATGGGCCCAGATCAGACAGCTCCTGTAGGAGTAGTTTGATAACCTTTTAACTTTAAAAGGCAAGGTTGCAAACAATATGGGCCAAGATCAGACTGCTCCTGTAGGGGTAGTTTTATAACCTTTTAACTTTAAAAGTTATGGCTGCAAACAATATGGGCCCAGATCTGACAGCTCCTTTAGGAGCAGTTTGATAACCTTTTAACTTTAAAAGTAATGGTTGCAAACAATATGGGCCCAGATCAGACAGCTCCTATAGGAGTAGTTTGATAAACTTTTTATTTTAAAAGGCATGGCTGCAAACAATATGGGCCCAGGTCAGACAGCTCCTGTAGGAGTAGTATGATAACCTTTTAACTTTGAAAGTCATGGTGGCAAACAATATGGGCCCAGATCAGACAGCTCCTGTAGGAGTAGTTTTATGACCTTTTAACTTTAAAAGTAATGGCTGCAAACAATATGAGCCAAGATCACACAGCTTCTGTAGGAGTAGTTTGAATAACTTTTAACTTTAAATGTTATGGTTGCAAACAATATGGGCCCAGATCAGACAGCTCCTGTAGGAGTAGTTTGATAACCTTTTAATTGTAAAAGGCATTGCTGCAAACAATATGGGCCCAGATCAGACAGAAGTTTGATAACCTTTTAACTTTAAAAGGCATGGCTGCAAACAATATGGGCCCAGATCAGACAGCTCCTGTAAGAGTAGTTTGATAATCTTTTAACTTTAAAAGTTATGGCTGCAAACAATATGGGCCCAGAGCAGACAGCTCCTGTAGGAGTAGTTTGATAACCTTTTAACTTTAAAAGTTATGGCTGCAAAAAATATGGGCCCAGATCAGACAGCTCCTGTAGGAGTAGATTGATAACCTTTTAGCTTTAAAAGTTAAAGCTGCAAACAATATGGGCCCAGAACAGACATCTCCTGTAGGAGTAGTTTGATAACCTTTTAACTTTAAAAATTATGTCTGCAAACAATAGAGGCCACGATATGACAGCTCCTGTAGGAGTAGTTTGATAACCTTTTAACTTTAATAGTTATGGTTGCAAACAATATGGGCCCAGATCAGACAGCTCCTGAAGGAGTAGTTTGTTAACCTTTTAAGTTTAAAAGGCATGGTTGCAAACAATATGGGCCCAGATCAGACAGCTCCTGTAGGAGTAGTTTGATAACCTTTAAACTTTTAAGCGCAAGGTTGAAAACAATATTGGCCCAGATCAGACAGCTCCTGTAGGAGTAGTTTGATAACCTTTTAACTTTAAAAGTTATGGCTGCAAACAATAAGGGCCCAGATCTGACAGCTCCTTTAGGAGCAGTTTGATAACCTTTTAACTTTAAAAGTAATGGTTGCAAACAATATGGGCCCAGATCAGACAGCTCCTATAGGAGTAGTTTGATAAACTTTTTATTTTAAAAGGCATGGCTGCAAACAATATGGGCCCAGGTCAGACAGCTCCTGTAGGAGTAGTTTGATAACCTTTTAACTTTGAAAGTCATGGTGGCAAACAATATGGGCCCAGATCAGACAGCTCCTGTAGGAGTAGTTTGATAACCTTTTAACTTTAAAAGTTATGGCTGCAAACAATATGGCCCAAGATTAGAAAGCTCCTGTAGGAGTAGTTTGATAACCTTTTAACTTTAAAAGTAATGGCTGCAAACAATATGAGCCGAGATCACACAGCTTCGGTAGGAGTAGTTTGAATACCTTTTAACTTTAAATGTTATGGTTACAAACAATATGGGCCCAGATCAGACAGCTCCTGTAGGAGTAGTTTGATAACCTTTTAATTGTAAAAGGCATTGCTGCAAACAATATGGGCCCAGATCAGACAGAAGTTTGATAACCTTTTAACTTTAAAAGGCATGGCTGCAAACAATATGGGCCCAGATCAGACAGCTCCTGTAAGAGCAGTTTGATAAACTTTTAACTTTAAAAGTTATGGCTGCAAACAATATGGGCCCAGAGCAGACAGCTCCTGTAGGAGTAGTTTGATAACCTTTTAACTTTAAAAGTTATGGCTGCAAAAAATATGGGCCCAGATCAGACAGCTCCTGTAGGAGTAGATTGATAACCTTTTAGCTTTAAAAGTTAAAGCTGCAAACAATATGGGCCCAGAACAGACATCTCCTGTAGGAGTAGTTTGATAACCTTTTAACTTTAAAAATTATGTCTGCAAACAATAGGGGCCACGATATGACAGCTCCTGTAGGAGTAGTTTGATAACCTTTTAACTTTAAAAGTTATGGTTGCAAACAATATGGGCCCAGATCAGACAGCTCCTGTAGGAGTAGTTTGATAACCTTTTTACTTTAAAGGCATGGTTGCAAACAATATGGGCCCAGATCAGACAGCTCCTGTAGGAGTAGTTTGATAACCTTTTAACTATAAAAGTTATGGTTGCAAACAATATGGGCCCCGATCAGACAGCTCCTGTAGGAGTAGTGTGATAACCTTTTTACTTTAACAATTATGGCTGCAAACAATATGGGCCCAGCTCAGACAGCTCCTGTAGGAGTAGTTTGGTAACCTTTTATCTTTAAAAGTTATGGTTGCTAACAATATGGGCCCAGATCAGACAGCTACTGTAGGAGTAGTTTGATAACCTTTTAACTTCAAAAGGCATGGTTGAAAACAATATGGGCCCAGATCAGACAGCTCCTGTAGGAGTAGTTTGCTTACATTTTAACTTCAAAAGGCATGGTTGCAAACAATATGGGCCCAGATAAGACAGCTCCTGTAGGAGTAGTTTCATAACATTTTAACTTTAAAAGTTATGGCTACAAACAATATGGGCCCAGATCAGACAGCTCCTGTAGGAGTAGTTTGATAACCTTTTAACTTTAAAAGACATGGCTGTAAACACTATGGGCCCAGATCAGACAGCTCATGTTGGAGAAGTTTGATAACCTTTTAACTTTAAAAGTTATGGCTGCAAACAATATGGGCCCCGATTGGAGAGCTCCTGTAGGAGAAGTTTGATAAAAAGTTATGGCTGCAAACAATATGGGCCAAGATCAGACAGCTCCTGTACGAGTAGTTTGATAACCTTTTAACTTTAAAAGGCACGGTTAGAAACAATATGGGCGCAGATCAGACATCTCCTGTAGGAGTAGTTTGATAACCATTTAACTTTAAAAGTTATGGCTGCAAACAATATGGGCACAGACCAGACAGCTCCTGAAGGAGTAGTTTGATAACCTTTTAACTTTAAAAGTTATGGCTGCAAACAATATGGGCCCAGATCAGACAGCTCCTGTACGAGTAGTTTAATAACCTTTTATCTTTAAAAGGCACGGTTAGAAACAATATGAGCTCAGATCAGACAGCTCCTGTAAGAGTAGTTTGATAACCTTTTAACTTTAAAAGGCATGGTTGCAAACAATATGGGCCCAGATCGGACAGCTCCTGTAGGAGTAGTTTGATAACCTTTTAACTTTAAAAGTAATGGTTGTAAACAATATGAGCTCAGATTAGACAGCTCCTGTAGAAGTAGTTTGATAACCTTTTAACTTTAAAAGGCATGGTTGCAAACAATATAGGCCCAGATCAGACAGCTCCTGTAGGAGTAGTTTGATAACCTTTTTACTTTAAAAGGCATGGTTGCAAACAATATGGGCCAAGTTCAGACAGCTCCTGTAATAGTAGTTTGATAACCTTTTGACTTTAAAAGTTATGGTTGCAAACAATATGGGCCAAGATCAGACAGCTCCTCTAAGAGTAGTTTTATAACCTTTTAACTCTAAAAGTTATGGCTGCAAACAATATGGGCAAAGATCAGATAGCTCCTGCAGGTGTAGTTTGATAACCTTTTATCTTTAAAAGGCATGGTTGTAAACAATATTGCCCAGATCAGACAGCTCCCTAGGAGTAGTTTGATAACCTTTTTCCTTTAAATGCATGGTTGCAAACAATATGGGCCCAGATCAGAAGCTCCTGTAGGAGTAGTTTGATAACCTTTTAACTATAAAAGATATGGTTGCAAACAATATGGGCCCCGATCAGACAGCTCCTGTAGGAGTAGTGTGATAACCTTTTAACTTTAAAAATTATGGCTGCAAACAATATGGGCCCAGCTCAGACAGCTCCTGTAGGAGTAGTTTGGAAACCTTTTATTTTTAAAAGTTATGGTTGCTAACAATATGGGCCCCGATCAGACATTTCCTGTAGGAGTAGTTTTATAACCTTTTAACTTCAAAAGGCATGGTTGAAAACAATATGGGCCCAGATCAGACAGCTCCTGTAGGAGTAGTTTGATAACATTTTAACTTCAAAAGGCATGGTTGGAAACAATATGGGCCCAGATAAGACAGCTCCTGTAGGAGTAGTTTCATAACATTGTAACTTTAAAAGTTATGGCTACAAACAATATGGGCCCAGATCAGACAGCCCCTGTAGGAGTAGTTTGATAACCTTTTTACTTAAAAGGCATGGTTGCAAACAATATGGGCCCAGATCAGACAGCTCCTGTAGGAGTAGTTTGATAACCTTTTAACTATAAAAGTTATGGTTGCAAACAATATGGGCCCCGATCAGACAGCTCCTGTAGGAGTAGTGTGATAACCTTTTAACTTTAACAATTATGGCTGCAAACAATATGGGCCCAGCTCAGACAGCTCCTGTAGGAGTAGTTTGGTAACCTTTTATCTTTAAAAGTTATGGTTGCTAACAATATGGGCCCAGATCAGACAGCTACTGTAGGAGTAGTTTGATAACCTTTTAACTTCAAAAGGCATGGTTGAAAACAATATGGGCCCAGATCAGACAGCTCCTGTAGGAGTAGTTTGCTTACATTTTAACTTCAAAAGGCATGGTTGCAAACAATATGGGCCCAGATAAGACAGCTCCTGTAGGAGTAGTTTCATAACATTTTAACTTTAAAAGTTATGGCTACAAACAATATGGGCCCAGATCAGACAGCTCCTGTAGGAGTAGTTTGATAACCTTTTAACTTTAAAAGTAATGGTTGCAAACAATATGGGCTCAGATTAGACAGCTTCTGTAGGAGTAGTTTGATAACCTTTTAACTTTAAAAGTTATGGCTGCAAACAATAAAGGCCCAGATCAGACAGCCCCTGTAGGAGTAGTTTGATAAAATTTGAACTTTCAAAAGCATGGTTTCAAACCAAATGGGCCCATATCAGACAGCTCCTGTAGGAGTAGTTTGATATCCTTTTAACTTTAAAAGTTATGGCTGCAAACAATATGGGCCCAGATTAGACAGCTCCTGTAGAAATAGTTTGATAACCTTTTAATTGTAAAAGGCATGGCTGCAAACAATATGGGCCCAGATCAGACAGCTCCAGTAGGAGTAGTTTGATAACTTTTTAATTTTAAAAGTTATGGCTGCAAACAATGTGGGCCCAGATCAGACAGCTCCTGTAGGAGAAGTTTGATAACCTTTGAACTTTAAAATAACGCTGTAAACAATATGGGCTCAGAACAGACAACTCCTGTAGGAGTAGTTTTATAACCTTTTAACTTTGAAAGTTATGGCTGCAAACAATATGGGCCCAGGTCAGACAGCTCCAGTAGGAGTAGTTTGATAACCTTTTAACTTTAAAAGTTATGGCTGCAAACAATATGGGCCCAGAACAGACAGCTCCTGTAGGAGTAGTTTGATAACCTTTTAACTTTAAAAGTTATGGCTGCAAACAATGTGGGCACAGATCAGACAGCTCCTGTAGGAGTACTTTGATAACCTTTTAACATTAAAAGTTATGGGTACAACCAATATGGGCCCAGATCAGACAGCTCCTGTAGGAGTAGTTTGATAACCTTTTAACTTTAAAAGGCATGGCTACAAACAATATGGGCCCATATCAGACAGCTTCTGTAGGAGTAGTTTGATAACATTTTAACTTAAAAAGTTATGGCTGCAAACAATATGGGCGCAGATCAGACAGCTCCTGTAGGAGTAGTTTTTTAACCTTTTAACTTAAAAAGTTATGGCTGCAAACAATGAGGACCCAGATAAGACCGCTCCTGTATGAGTAGTTTGTAAAAACGTTTTGGCTGCAAACAATATGGGCCCAGGTCAGACAGCTCCTGTAGGAATAGTTTGATAACATTTGAACTTTAAAAGGCATGGTTGCAAACAATATGGGCCCTGATCAGACAGCTCCTGTAGGAGTAGTTTGATAACCTTTTAACTTTAAAAGGTATGGCTTCAAACAATATCGGTCCAGATCGGACAGCTCCGATAGGAGTAGT
This sequence comes from Lucinisca nassula, assembly GCA_963580285.1. Classification (NCBI taxonomy): domain Eukaryota; kingdom Metazoa; phylum Mollusca; class Bivalvia; order Lucinida; family Lucinidae; genus Lucinisca; species Lucinisca nassula. Next base: position 43,841,695 of record OY757026.1, read on the forward strand.
TTGATAACCTTTTAACTTTAAAAGTTAGGCTGAAAACAATATGGGCCCAGATCAGACAGCTCCCGTAGGAGTAGTTTGATAACCTTCAACTTTAAAAGTAATGGCTGCAAACAATATGGGCCCAGATCGGACAGCTCCTGTAGGAGTAGTTTCATAACCTTTTAACTTTAAAAGTAATGGTTGCAAACAATATGGGCCCATATCAGACAGCTCCTGAAGGAGTAGTTTGATAACTTTTTAACTTTAAAAGGCATGGTTGCAAACAACATGATCCCAGATCAGACAGCTTCTGTAGGAGTAGTTTAATAACATTTTAACTTTAAACGTTATGGCTGCAAACAATATGGGCCCAGATCAGACAGCACCTGTAGGAGTAGTTTGATAACCTCCTAACTTTAAAAGACAACTCTGTAAACAATATGGGCCCAGATCAGACAGCTCCTGGAGGAATAGTTTGACAGCCTTTTAACTTTATAAGTTATGGCTGCAAACAATATGGGCCCATATCAGACAGCTCCTGTAGGAGTAGTTTGATAACCTTTTAACTTTGAAAGTCATGGTGGCGAACAATATGGGACCAGATCAGACAGCTCCTGTAGGAGTAGTTTGTTAACCTTTTAACTTTAAAAGTTACGGCTGCAAACAATATGGCCCCAGATCAGACAGCTCCTGTAGGACTAGTTTGATAACCTTTTAACTTTAAAAGTAATGGCTGCAAACAATATGAGCCGAGATCACACGGCTTCTGTAGGAGTAGTTTGAATACCTTTTAACTTTAAATGTTATGGTTGCAAACAATATGGGCCCAGATCAGACAGCTCCTGTAGGAGTAGTTTGATAACCTTTTAATTGTAAAAGGCATTGCTGCAAACAATATGGGCCCAGATCCGACAGTAGTTTGATAACCTTTTAACTTTAAAAGGCATGGCTGCAAACAATATGGGCCCAGATCAGACAGCTCCTGTAAGAGTAGTTTGATAAACTTTTAACTTTAAAACTTATGGCTGCAAACAATCTGGGCCCAGAGCAGACAGCTCCTGTAGGAGTAGTTTGATAACCTTTTAACTTTAAAAGTTATGGCTGCAATCAATATGGGCCCAGATCAGACAGCTCCTGTAGGAGTAGATTGATAACCTTTTAGCTTTAAAAGTTAAAGCTGCAAACAATATGGGCCCAGAACAGACATCTCCTGTAGGAGTAGTTTAATAACCTTCTAACTTTAAAAGTTATGGCTGCAAACAATATGGGCCCAGATCAGACAGCTCCTGTAGGAGTAGTTTGATAAAAAGTTATGGCTGCAAACAATATGGGTCCAGATCAGTCAGCTCCTGTAGGAGTATTTTGATAACACATGAACTTTAAAAGGCATGGTTGCAAACAATATGGGCCCAGATCAGACAGCTCCTGTAGTAGTAGTTTGATAACCTTTAACTTTAAAAGCTATGGCTGCAAATAATATGGGCCCAGATCAGACAGCTCCTGTAGGAGAAGTTTGATAACCTTTTAACTTTAAATGACATTGACTGAAAACAATAAGGGCCCAGATCATATAGCTTCTGTAGGAGTAGTTTTATAACCATTGAACTTTAAAAGTTATGGCTGCAAACAATATGGGCCAAGGTCAGACAGCTCCAGTAGGAGTAGTTTGATAACCTTTTAACTATAAAAGTTATGGCTGGAAACAATATGGGCCGCGATCAGACAGCTCCTGTAGGAGTAGTTTTACAACCTTTTAACTTTAAAAGTTATGGTTGCAAACAATATGGGCCCAGATCAGACAGCTCCTGAAGGAGTAGTTTGTTAACCTTTTAAGCTTAAAAGGCATGGTTGCAAACAATATGGTCCCAGATCAGACAGCTCCTGTAGGAGTAGTTTGATAACCTTTAAACTTTTAAGCGCAAGGTTGAAAACAATATTGGCCCAGATCAGACAGCTCCTGTAGGAGTAGTTTGATAACCTTTTAACTTTAAAAGGCAAGGTTGCAAACAATATGGGCCAAGATCAGACAGCTCCTGTAGGGGTAGTTTTATAACCTTTTAACTTTAAAAGTTATGGCTGCAAACAATATGGGCCCAGATCTGACAGCTCCTTTAGGAGCAGTTTGATAACCTTTTAACTTTAAAAGTAATGGTTGCAAACAATATGGGCCCAGATCAGACAGCTCCTGTAAGAGTAGTTTGATAATCTTTTAACTTTAAAAGTTATGGCTGCAAACAATATGGGCCCAGAGCAGACAGCTCCTGTTGGAGTAGTTTGATAACCTTTTAACTTTAAAAGTTATGGCTGCAAAAAATATGGGCCCAGATCAGACAGCTCCTGTAGGAGTAGATTGATAACCTTTTAGCGTTAACAGTTAAAGCTGCAAACAATATGGGCCCAGAACAGACATCTCCTGTAGGAGTAGTTTGATAACCTTTTAACTTTAAAAATTATGTCTGCAAACAACAGAGGCCACGATATGACAGCTCCTGTAGGAGTAGTTTGATAACCTTTTAACTTTAATAGTTATGGTTGCAAACAATATGGGCCCAGATCAGACAGCTCCTGAAGGAGTAGTTTGTTAACCTTTTAAGTTTAAAAGGCATGGTTGCAAACAATATGGGCCCAGATCAGACAGCTCCTGTAGGAGTAGTTTGATAACCTTTAATCTTTTAAGCGCAAGGTTGAAAACAATATTGGCCCAGATCAGACAGCTCCTGTAGGAGTAGTTTGATAACCTTTTATCTTTAAAAGGCAAGGTTGCAAACAATATGGGCCAAGATCAGACAGCTCATGAAGGAGTAGTTTGATAACCTTTTAACTTTAAAAGTTATGGCTGCAAACAATAAGGGCCCAGATCTGACAGCTCCTTTAGGAGCAGTTTGATAACCTTTTAACTTTAAAAGTAATGGTTGCAAACAATATGGGCCCAGATCAGACAGCTCCTATAGGAGTAGTTTGATAAACTTTTTATTTTAAAAGGCATGGCTGCAAACAATATGGGCCCAGGTCAGACAGCTCCTGTAGGAGTAGTTTGATAACCTTTTAACTTTGAAAGTCATGGTGGCAAACAATATGGGCCCAGATCAGACAGCTCCTGTAGGAGTAGTTTGATAACCTTTTAACTTTAAAAGTTATGGCTGCAAACAATATGGCCCAAGATTAGAAAGCTCCTGTAGGAGTAGTTTGATAACCTTTTAACTTTAAAAGTAATGGCTGCAAACAATATGAGCCGAGATCACACAGCTTCGGTAGGAGTAGTTTGAATACCTTTTAACTTTAAATGTTATGGTTACAAACAATATGGGCCCAGATCAGACAGCTCCTGTAGGAGTAGTTTGATAACCTTTTAATTGTAAAAGGCATTGCTGCAAACAATATGGGCCCAGATCAGACAGAAGTTTGATAACCTTTTAACTTTAAAAGGCATGGCTGCAAACAATATGGGCCCAGATCAGACAGCTCCTGTAAGAGCAGTTTGATAAACTTTTAACTTTAAAAGTTATGGCTGCAAACAATATGGGCCCAGAGCAGACAGCTCCTGTAGGAGTAGTTTGATAACCTTTTAACTTTAAAAGTTATGGCTGCAAAAAATATGGGCCCAGATCAGACAGCTCCTGTAGGAGTAGATTGATAACCTTTTAGCTTTAAAAGTTAAAGCTGCAAACAATATGGGCCCAGAACAGACATCTCCTGTAGGAGTAGTTTGATAACCTTTTAACTTTAAAAATTATGTCTGCAAACAATAGGGGCCACGATATGACAGCTCCTGTAGGAGTAGTTTGATAACCTTTTAACTTTAAAAGTTATGGTTGCAAACAATATGGGCCCAGATAAGACAGCTCCTGTAGGAGTAGTTTCATAACATTTTAACTTTAAAAGTTATGGCTACAAACAATATGGGCCCAGATCAGACAGCTCCTGTAGGAGTAGTTTGATAACCTTTTTACTTTAAAGGCATGGTTGCAAACAATATGGGCCCAGATCAGACTGCTCCTGTAGGAGTAGTTTGATAACCTTTTAACTATAAAAGTTATGGTTGCAAACAATATGGGCCCCGATCAGACAGCTCCTGTAGGAGTAGTGTGATAACCTTTTTACTTTAACAATTATGGCTGCAAACAATATGGGCCCAGCTCAGACAGCTCCTGTAGGAGTAGTTTGGTAACCTTTTATCTTTAAAAGTTATGGTTGCTAACAATATGGGCCCAGATCAGACAGCTACTGTAGGAGTAGTTTGATAACCTTTTAACTTCAAAAGGCATGGTTGAAAACAATATGGGCCCAGATCAGACAGCTCCTGTAGGAGTAGTTTGCTTACATTTTAACTTCAAAAGGCATGGTTGCAAACAATATGGGCCCAGATAAGACAGCTCCTGTAGGAGTAGTTTCATAACATTTTAACTTTAAAAGTTATGGCTACAAACAATATGGGCCCAGATCAGACAGCTCCTGTAGGAGTAGTTTGATAACCTTTTAACTTTAAAAGACATGGCTGTAAACACTATGGGCCCAGATCAGACAGCTCATGTTGGAGAAGTTTGATAACCTTTTAACTTTAAAAGTTATGGCTGCAAACAATATGGGCCCCGATTGGAGAGCTCCTGTAGGAGAAGTTTGATAAAAAGTTATGGCTGCAAACAATATGGGCCAAGATCAGACAGCTCCTGTACGAGTAGTTTGATAACCTTTTAACTTTAAAAGTAATGGTTGTAAACAATATGGGCACAGACCAGACAGCTCCTGAAGGAGTAGTTTGATAACCTTTTAACTTTAAAAGTTATGGCTGCAAACAATATGGGCCCAGATCAGACAGCTCCTGTACGAGTAGTTTAATAACCTTGTATCTTTAAAAGGCACGGTTAGAAACAATATGAGCTCAGATCAGACAGCTCCTGTAAGAGTAGTTTGATAACCATTTAACTTTAAAAGGCATGGTTGCAAACAATATGGGCCCAGATCGGACAGCTCCTGTAGGAGTAGTTTGATAACCTTTTAACTTTAAAAGTAATGGTTGTAAACAATATGAGCTCAGATTAGACAGCTCCTGTAGAAGTAGTTTGAAAACCTTTTAACTTTAAAAGGCATGGTTGCAAACAATATAGGCCCAGATCAGACAGCTCCTGTAGGAGTAGTTTGATAACCTTTTTACTTTAAAAGGCATGGTTGCAAACAATATGGGCCAAGTTCAGACAGCTCCTGTAATAGTAGTTTGATAACCTTTTGACTTTAAAAGTTATGGTTGCAAACAATATGGGCCAAGATCAGACAGCTCCTCTAAGAGTAGTTTTATAACCTTTTAACTCTAAAAGTTATGGCTGCAAACAATTAGGGCAAAGATCAGATAGCTCCTGCAGGTGTAGTTTGATAACCTTTTATCTTTAAAAGGCATGGTTGTAAACAATATTGCCCAGATCAGACAGCTCCCTAGGAGTAGTTTGATAACCTTTTTCCTTTAAATGCATGGTTGCAAACAATATGGGCCCAGATCAGAAGCTCCTGTAGGAGTAGTTTGATAACCTTTTAACTATAAAAGATATGGTTGCAAACAATATGGGCCCCGATCAGACAGCTCCTGTAGGAGTAGTGTGATAACCTTTTAACTTTAAAAATTATGGCTGCAAACAATATGGGCCCAGCTCAGACAGCTCCTGTAGGAGTAGTTTGGAAACCTTTTATCTTTAAAAGTTATGGTTGCTAACAATATGAGCCCCGATCAGACATTTCCTGTAGGAGTAGTTTTATAACCTTTTAACTTCAAAAGGCATGGTTGAAAACAATATGGGCCCAGATCAGACAGCTCCTGTAGGAGTAGTTTGATAACATTTTAACTTCAAAAGGCATGGTTGGAAACAATATGGGCCCAGATAAGACAGCTCCTGTAGGAGTAGTTTCATAACATTGTAACTTTAAAAGTTATGGCTACAAACAATATGGGCCCAGATCAGACAGCTCCTGTAGGAGTAGTTTGATAACCTTTTTACTTAAAAGGCATGGTTGCAAACAATATGGGCCCAGATCAGACAGCTCCTGTAGGAGTAGTTTGATAACCTTTTAACTATAAAAGTTATGGTTGCAAACAATATGGGCCCCGATCAGACAGCTCCTGTAGGAGTAGTGTGATAACCTTTTAACTTTAACAATTATGGCTGCAAACAATATGGGCCCAGCTCAGACAGCTCCTGTAGGAGTAGTTTGGTAACCTTTTATCTTTAAAAGTTATGGTTGCTAACAATATGGGCCCAGATCAGACAGCTACTGTAGGAGTAGTTTGATAACCTTTTAACTTCAAAAGGCATGGTTGAAAACAATATGGGCCCAGATCAGACAGCTCCTGTAGGAGTAGTTTGCTTACATTTTAACTTCAAAAGGCATGGTTGCAAACAATATGGGCCCAGATAAGACAGCTCCTGTAGGAGTAGTTTCATAACATTTTAACTTTAAAAGTTATGGCTACAAACAATATGGGCCCAGATCAGACAGCTCCTGTAGGAGTAGTTTGATAACCTTTTAACTTTAAAAGTAATGGTTGCAAACAATATGGGCTCAGATTAGACAGCTTCTGTAGGAGTAGTTTGATGACCTTTTAACTTTAAAAGTTATGGCTGCAAACAATAAAGGCCCAGATCAGACAGCCCCTGTAGGAGTAGTGTGATAAAATTTGAACTTTCAAAAGCATGGTTTCAAACCAAATGGGCCCATATCAGACAGCTCCTGTAGGAGTAGTTTGATATCCTTTTAACTTTAAAAGTTATGGCTGCAAACAATATGGGCCCAGATTAGACAGCTCCTGTAGAAATAGTTTGATAACCTTTTAATTGTAAAAGGCATGGCTGCAAACAATATGGGCCCAGATCAGACAGCTCCTGTAGGAGTAGTTTGATAACTTTTTAATTTTAAAAGTTATGGCTGCAAACAATGTGGGCCCAGATCAGACAGCTCCTGTAGGAGAAGTTTGATAACCTTTGAACTTTAAAATAACGCTGTAAACAATATGGGCTCAGAACAGACAACTCCTGTAGGAGTAGTTTTATAACCTTTTAACTTTGAAAGTTATGGCTGCAAACAATATGGGCCCAGGTCAGACAGCTCCAGTAGGAGTAGTTTGATAACCTTTTAACTTTAAAAGTTATGGCTGCAAACAATATGGGCCCAGAACAGACAGCTCCTGTAGGAGTAGTTTGATAACCTTTTAACTTTAAAAGTTATGGCTGCAAACAATGTGGGCACAGATCAGACAGCTCCTGTAGGAGTACTTTGATAACCTTTTAACATTAAAAGTTATGGGTACAACCAATATGGGCCCAGATCAGACAGCTCCTGTAGGAGTAGTTTGATAACCTTTTAACTTTAAAAGGCATGGCTACAAACAATATGGGCCCATATCAGACAGCTTCTGTAGGAGTAGTTTGATAACATTTTAACTTAAAAAGTTATGGCTGCAAACAATATGGGCGCAGATCAGACAGCTCCTGTAGGAGTAGTTTTATAACCTTTTAACTTAAAAAGTTATGGCTGCAAACAATGAGGACCCAGATAAGACCGCTCCTGTATGAGTAGTTTGTAAAAACGTTTTGGCTGCAAACAATATGGGCCCAGGTCAGACAGCTCCTGTAGGAATAGTTTGATAACATTTGAACTTTAAAAGGCATTGTTGCAAACAATATGGGCCCTGATCAGACAGCTCCTGTAGGAGTAGTTTGATAACCTTTTAACTTTAAAAGACAAGGATGCAACAATATGGGCCCAGATCAGACAGCTCCTGTAGGAGTAGATTGATAACCTTTTAACTTTAGAAGTAACGGTTGCAAAGAATATGTGCTCAGATCAGACAGCTCCTGTAGGAGTAATTTTATAACCTTTTAACTTTAAAAGTTATGGCTGCAAACAATATGGGCCGCGGTCAGACAGCTCCAGTAGGAGTAGTTTGATAACCTTTTAACTTTAAAAGATATGGCTGCAAACAATATGGGCCCAGATCAGACAGATCCTGTAGGAGTAGTTTTAACTTTTAGGAGTAGTTTTAACCTTTTAACTTTAAAAGTTATGGCTGCAAACAATATGGGCCCAGCTCAGACAGCTCCTGTAGGAGTAGTTTGGTAATCAAACTACTCCTATAGGAGCTGTCTGATCTGGGCCCTTATTGTTTGCAACCATAACTTTTAAAGTTAAAAGGTTATCAAACTACTCCTAAAGGAGCTGTTAGATCTGGGCCAATATTGTTTGCAGTAATAACTTTTAAAGTTAAAAGGTTATCAAACTACTCCTGCAGGAGCTGTCTGATCTGGTCCCATATTGATGCTGCCATGCCTTTTAAAGTTAAAAGATTATCACAATACTTCTACAGGTGCTGTCTAATATGGGCCCATATTGTTTGCAGCCATGCCATTTAACGTTAAAAGGTTATCAAACTACTCCTACAGGAGCTGTTTGATCCGGGACCATATTTTGTTGCAGCCATGCCTTTAAAAGTTAAAAGATGATCAAACTACTTCTATAAGAGCTGTCTGATTTGGGCCCATATTGTTTTCAGCCATAACATTTAAAGTTAAAAGGTTATCAAACTACTCCTACAGGAGCTGTCTTATTTGGGCCATATTGATTGCAACCATGCCTTTTAAAGTTAAAAGGTTATCAAACTACTCCTACAGGAGCTGTCTGATCTGGGCCCATATTGTCTGCATCCATGACTTTTAAAGTTAAAAGGTAACCAAACTACTCCTACAGCAGCTGTCTGATCTGGGGTCATATTGTTTGCAGCCATGCCTTTTAAAATTCAAAGGTTATCAAACTACTCCTACAGGAGCTGTCCGATCTGGTCCCATATTGATGCAGCCATGCCTTTTAAAGTTAAAAGGTTATCAAAATACTTCTACAGGTGCTGTCTCATATGGGCCCATATTGTTTGCAGCCATGCCATTTAAAGTTAAAAGGTTATCAAACTACTCCTACAGGAGCTGTCTGATCTGGGCCATATTGTTTGCAGCCATGCCTTTAAAAGTTAAAAGATGACCAAACTTCTCCTATAGGAGTCGTCTGATCTGGGCCCATATTGTTTTCAGCCATCATTTAAAGTTAAAAGGTTATCAAACTACTCCTACAGGAGATGTCTGATTTGGTCCATATTGTTTGCAATATGCCTTTTAAAGTTAAAAGGTTATCAAACTTCTCCTACAGGAGCTGTCCGATCTGAGCCCATATTGTTTGCAACCATTACTTTTTAAGTTAAAAGGTTATCAAACTTCTCCTACAGGAGCTGTCTGATCTGGGCCCATATTGTTTGCAACCTTGACTTTAAAAGTTAAATGATTATCAAAATACTCCTTAAGGAGCTGTCTGATCTGGGCTCATATTGTTTGCTGCCATAACTTTTATTGTTAAAATGTTATCAAACTACTCCTACAGGAGATATCTGATCCCGGCCCATATTGTTTGCCACCATTACTTTTAAAGTTAAAAGGTTATAAAACTTCTCGTACAGGAGCTGTCTGATCTGGGCCCATATTCTTTGCAACCATGCCTTTGAAAGTTAAAAGGTTATCAAACTACTCCTTGAGGAGCTGACTGATCTGGGCCCATATTGTTTGCAGCCATAACTTTTAAATATAAAGGTTATCAAACTACTTCCACAGGAGCTGTCTGATCTGGGCCCATATTGTATGCAACCATGCCTTTTAAAGTTAAAATGTTATGAAACAACTCCTACAGGAGCTGTCTGATCAGGGCCCATATTGTTTGCAACCATGCCTTTTAAGTTAAAATATTTTCAAACTACACCTACAGGAGATGTCTAATTTGGGCCATATTGTTTGCAACCATAACTGTTAAAGTTAAAAGGTTATCAAACTACTCCTACAGGAGCTGTCTGATCTGGGCCCATATTGTTTGCAGCCATAACTTTTTAAGTTAAAATGTTATCAAACTACTCCTACAGGAGCTGTCTGATCTGGGCCCATATTGTTTGCAACCATAATTTTAAAGTTAAAATGTTATCAAACTACTCCTACAGGAGCTGTCTGATCTGGTCCCATATTGATGCAGCCATGCCTTTTAAAGTTAAAAGGCTATCAAACTGCTCCTACAAGAGCTGTCTCATATGGACCCATATTGTTTTCAGTCAATATCATTTTAAGTTAAAAGGTTATCAAACTACTTCTACAGGAGCTGTCTGATCTGGGCCCATATTGTTTGCAGCAATGCAATTTAAAGTTAAAAGGTTATCAAACAACTGCAACAGGAGCTGTCTGATCGGGGCCCATATTGTTTGCAGCCATGCCTTTTAAAGTTAAAAGGTCATCAAACAACACCTACAGGAGCTGTCTGATCTGGGCCCATATTATTTTCAGTCAATGTCATTTAAAGTTAAAAGGTTATCAAACTACTCCTACAGGAGCTATCTGATCTGGGCCCATTTTGTTTAAAACCATAACATTTTTAAGTTAAAAGGTAACCAAACTACTCTCACAGGAGCTGTCTGATCTGGGCCAATAATGTTTGCCACCATGCCATTTAAAGTTAAAAGGTTATCAAACTACACCTACAGGAGCTGTCTGATCTTAGCCCATATTGCAACGATATCTTTTAAAGTTAAAAGATTATCAAACTACTCCTACAGGAGCTGTCTGATCTGGGCCCATATTGTATTCAAAAATGCCTTTTAAAGTTAAAAGGTTATCAAACTACTCCTACAGGCGCTGTCTGATCTGGGCCATATTGTTTGCAACCATGCCTTTTAAAGTTAAAAGGTTATCAAACTACACCTACACGAGCTATCTGATCTTGGCCCATATTGTTTGCAGCCATAACTATTAAAGTTAAAAGGTTATCAAACTACTCCTAGCGGAGCTGTCTGATCTTGGCCGATTTTGTTTGCAACCATAACTTTTAAAGTTAAACTGTTATCAAATTACTCCTACATGAGCTGTCTGATGTGGGCCCATATTGTATTCAACCATGCCTTTTTAAGTAAAAAGGTTATCAAACTACTCCTACAGGAGCTGTCTGAACTTGGCCTATATTGTTTGCAACCATGCTTTTTAAAGTAAAAAGGTTATCAAACTACTCCTACAGGAACTGTCTGATTTTTGTCCATATTGTTTGCAACCATGCCTTTTAAAGTTAAAAGGTTATCAAACTAATCCTCAGGGCCCATATTGTTTGCAGCCATGTCTTTTTAAGTTAAAAGATTATCAAACTACTTCTACAGGAGCTGTCTGATCTGGGCCTATATTGTTTGCAACCATGCCTTTTAAAGTTAAAAGGTTATAAAACTACTCCTACAGAAGCTGTCTGATCTGAGCCCATATTGTTCGCAACCATTACTTTTAAAGTTAAAATTTATCAAACTACTCCTACAGGAGCTGTCTGATCTGGGCCCATATTGTATTCAATCATGTCTTTTAAAGTTAAAAGGTTATCAAACTACTCCTACAGGAGCTGTCTGATCTTGGCCCATATTGTTTGCAACCATGCCTTTTAAAGTATAAAGGCTATCAAACTACTCCTACAGTCTCTGTCTGATCTGGGCCAATATTGTTTGCAACCATGCCTTTTAAAGTTAAAAGGTTATCAAACAACCCCTACAGGAGCTTTATGATCTGAGCTCATATGGTTTGCAACCGTTACTTTTAAAGTTAAAAGGTTATCAAACTTCTCCTACAGGAGCTGTCTGATCTGGGCCCTTATTGTTTGCAGCCATGCCTTTAAAAGTTAAAAGGTTATAAAACTACTCCTTCAGGAGCTGTCTGATCTGTGCCCATATTGTTTGCAGCCATAACTTTTAAAGTTAAAAGGTTATCAAACTTCTCCTACAGGATCTGTCTGATCTGGGCCCATATTGTTTCTAACCATGCCTTTTATAGATAAAAGGTTATTAAACTACTCCTACAGGAGCTATCTGATCTGGACCCAAACTGTTTGCAGCAATAACTTTTTATCAAACTACTCCTACAGGAGCTGTCTGATCGGGGTCCATATTGTTTGCAGCCATAACTTTTAAAGTTAAAAGGTTATCAAACTAATCCTACAGGAGCTGTCTGATCTGGGCCCATAGTGTTTGCAGCCATGTCTTTTAAAGTTAAAGGGTTATCAAACTACTCCTACAGGAGCTGTCTCATCTGGGCCCATATTGTTTGTAGCCTTCCCTTTTAAAGTTAAAATGTTATGAAACTACTCCTACAGGAACTGTCTGATCTGAGCCCATATTGTTTGCAACCATAACTTTTAAAGTTAAAAGGTTATCAAACTTCTCCTACAGGAGCTGTCTGATCGTGGCCCATATTGTTTGCAGCCATAACTTTTAAAGTTAAAAGGTTATCAAACTTCTCCTACAGGAGCTGTCTGTTCTGGGCCCATATTGTTTGCAACCATAACTTTTAAAGTTAAAAGGTTATCAAACTTCTCCTAGAGGAGCTGTCTGATCTGGGCCCTTATTGTTTGCAGCCATAACTTTTAAAGTAAAAAGGTTATCAAACTACTCCTACAGGAGCTGTCTGATCTGGGCACATATTGTTTGCAGCCATAACTTTTAAAGTTAAAAGGTTATCAAACTTCTCCTACAGGAGCTGTCTGATCGGGGCCCATATGGTTTGCAGCAATGCCTTTTACATCTAAAAGGTTATCAGGAGCTGTCTGATCTGGATCCATATTGTTTTCAACCATAACTTTTAAAGTTACAAGGTTATCAAACTACTCCTACAGGAGCTGTCTGGTCTGGGCCCATATTGTTTGCAACCATGACTTTTAAAGTTAAAAGGTTGTCAAACTACTCCTACAGGAGCTTGTAGCCATGCCTTTTAAAATTAAAAGGTTATCAATCTACTCCTATAGGAGCTGTCTGATCTGGGCCCATATTGTTTGCAACCATTACTTTTAAAGTTAAAAGGTTATCAAACTGCTCCTAAAGGAGCTGTCTCGTCTGGGTCCATATTGTTTTCAGCCATAACTTTTAAATTTAAAAGGTTATCAAACAACTCCTGCAGGAGCTGTTTGATCTGGACCCATATTGTTTTCAACCATAACTTGTAAAGTTAAAAGGTTATCAAACTACACCTACAGGAGCTGTCTGATCTGGGCCCATATTATTTGCAACCATGACTTTTAAAGTTAAAAGGTTATCAAACTACTCCTACAGGAGCTGTCTGATCTGGGCCCATATTGTTTGCAGCCATGCCTTTAAAAGTTAAAAGGTTATAAAACTACTCCTTCAGGAGCTGTCTGATCTGTGCCCATATTGTTTGCAGCCATAACTTTTAAAGTTAAAAGGTTATCAAACTTATCCTACAGGATCTGTCTGATCTGGGCCCATATTGTTTCTAACCATGCCTTTTATAGATAAAAGGTTATTAAACTACTCCTTCAGGAGCTGCCTGATCTGTGCCCAAATTGTTTGCAGCAATAACTTTTTATCAAACTACTCCTACAGGAGCTGTCTGATCGGGGTCCATATTGTTTGCAGCCATAACTTTTAAAGTTAAAAGGTTATCAAACTAATCCTACAGGAGCTGTCTGATCTTGGCCAATAGTGTTTGCAGCCATGTCTTTTAAAGTTAAAGGGTTATCAAACTACTCCTACAGGAGCTGTCTCATCTGGGCCCATATTGTTTGTAGCCTTCACGTTTGAAAGTTAAAGTGTTATGAAACTACTCCTACAGGAGCTGTCTGATCTGAGCCCATATTGTTTGCAACCATAACTTTTAAAGTTAAAAGGTTATCAAACTTCTCCTACAGGAGCTGTCTGATCGTGGCCCATATTGTTTGCAGCCATAACTTTTAAAGTTAAAAGGTTATCAAACTACTCCTACAGGAGCTGTCTGTTCTGGGCCCATATTGTTTGCAACCATAACTTTTAAAGTTAAAAAGTTATCAAACTACTCCTAGAGGAGCTGCCTGATCTGGACCCTAATTGTTTGCAGCCATAACTTTTAAAGTTAACAGGTTATCAAACTACTCCTACAAGAGCTGTCTAATCTGGGCACATATTGTTTGCAACCATGACTTTTAAATTTAAAAGGTTATCAAACTACTCCTGCAGGAGCTGTCTGATCTGGGCCCATATTGTTTGCAGCCATGCCTTTAAAAGTTAAAAGGTTATAAAAGTACTCCTTCAGGAGCTGTCTGATCTGTGCCCATATTGTTTGCAGCCATAACTTTTGAAGTTAAAAGTTTATCAAACTTCTCCTACAGGATCTGTCTGATCTGGGTCCATATTGTTTCTAACCATGCCTTTTATAGATAAAAGGTTATTAAACTACTCTTACAGGAGCTGTCTGATCTGGGCCTCAAACTACTCCTACAGGAGCTGTCTGATCGGGGTCCATATTGTTTGCAGCCATAACTTTTAATGTTAAAAGGTTATCAAACTAATCCTACAGGAGCTGTCTGATCTGGGCCCATAGTGTTTGCAGCCATGTCTTTTAAAGTTAAAGGGTTATCAAACTACTCCTACAGGAGCTGTCTCATCTGGGCCCATATTGTTTGTAGCCTTCACTTTTAAAGTTAAAATGTTATGAAACTACTCCTACAGGAGCTATCTGATCTGAGCCCATATTGTTTGCAACCATAACTTTTAAAGTTAAAAGGTTATCAAACTTCTCCTACAGGAGCTGTCTGATCGTGGCCCATATTGTTTGCAGCCATAACTTTTAAAGTTAAAAGGTTATCAAACTACTCCTACAGGAGCTGTCTGTTCTGGGCCCATATTGTTTGCAACCATAACTTTTAAAGTTAAAAGGTTATCAAACTACTCCTAGAGGAGCTGTCTGATCTGGAACCTTATTGTTTGCAGCCATAACTTTTAAAGTAAAAAGGTTAGTTAAAAAGTAAAGTTAAAGGGTTATCAAACTACTCCTACAGGAGCTGTCTCATCTGGGCCCATATTGTTTGTAGCCTTCACTTTTAAAGTTAAAATGTTATGAAACTACTCCTACAGGAGCTATCTGATCTGAGCCCATATTGTTTGCAACCATAACTTTTAAAGTTAAAAGGTTATCAAACTACTCCTACAGGAGCTGTCTACTCTGGGCCCATATTGTTTGCAGACATAACTTTTAAAGTTAAAAGGTTATCAAACTTCTCCTACAGGAGCTGTCTGATCGGGGTCCATATGGTTTGCAGCAATGCCTTTTACATCTAAAAGGTTATCAGGAGCTGTCTGATCTGGATCCATATTGTTTTCAACCATAACTTTTAAAGTTACAAGATTATCAAACTACTCCTACAGGAGCTGTCTGTTCTGGGCCCATATTGTTTGCAACCATGACTTTTAAAGTTAAAAGGTTATCAAACTACTCCTACAGGAGATTGTAGCCATGCCTTTTAAAATTAAAAGGTTATCAATCTACTCCTATAGGTGCTGTCTGATCTGGGCCCATATTCTTTGCAACCATTACTTTTAAAGTTAAAATGTTATCAAACTGCTCCTAAAGGAGCTGTCAGATCTGGGCCCAAATTGTTTGCAGCCATAACTTTTAAAGTTAAAAGGTTATAAAACTACTCCTTTATGAGCTGTCTGATCTGGGCCCATATTGTTTGCAATCCTGCCTTTTAAAGTTAAAAGGTTATCAAACTACTCCTACAGGAGCTGTCTGATCTGGTCCCATATTGATGCAGCCATGCCTTTTAAAGTTAAAAGGTTATCAAACTACTCCTGCAGGAGCTGTCTGATCTCGGCCCATATTGTTTGCAGCCATGCCTTTTAAAGTTAAGAGATTATCAAACTACTCCTGCAGGAGCTGTCTGATCTGGGCCCATATTGTTTTCCGCCGTCACATTTAAAGTTAAAAGGTTATCAAACTACTCCTACAGGAGCTGTCTGATCTGGGCCCATATTTTTTGCAAGCATAACATTTAAAGTTGAAAGGCTATCAAACTACTCCTACATAACCTGTCTCAACTGGGCCCTTATTCTTTGCAGGCATGCCTTTCAAAGTTAAAAGGTTATCAAACTGCTCCTACAGGAGCTGTCTAATCTGGGTCCATATTGTTTTCAGCCATAACTTTTAAATTTAAAAGGTTATCAAACAACTCCTGCAGGAGCTGTTTGATCTGGACCCATATTGTTTTCAACCATAACTTGTAAAGTTAAAAGGTTATCAAACTACACCTACAGGAGCTGTCTGATCTGGGCCCATATTATTTGCAACCATGACTTTTAAAGTTAAAAGGTTATCAAACTACTCCTACAGGAGCTGTCTGATCTGGGCCCATATTGTTTGCAGCCATGCCTTTAAAAGTTAAAAGGTTATAAAACTACTCCTTCAGGAGCTGTCTGATCTGTGCCCATATTGTTTGCAGCCATAACTTTTAAAGTTAAAAGGTTATCAAACTTATCCTACAGGATCTGTCTGATCTGGGCCCATATTGTTTCTAACCATGCCTTTTATAGATAAAAGGTTATTAAACTACTCCTTCAGGAGCTGCCTGATCTGTGCCCAAATTGTTTGCAGCAATAACTTTTTATCAAACTACTCCTACAGGAGCTGTCTGATCGGGGTCCATATTGTTTGCAGCCATAACTTTTAAAGTTAAAAGGTTATCAAACTAATCCTACAGGAGCTGTCTGATCTTGGCCAATAGTGTTTGCAGCCATGTCTTTTAAAGTTAAAGGGTTATCAAACTACTCCTACAGGAGCTGTCTCATCTGGGCCCATATTGTTTGTAGCCTTCACGTTTGAAAGTTAAAGTGTTATGAAACTACTCCTACAGGAGCTGTCTGATCTGAGCCCATATTGTTTGCAACCATAACTTTTAAAGTTAAAAGGTTATCAAACTTCTCCTACAGGAGCTGTCTGATCGTGGCCCATATTGTTTGCAGCCATAAATTTTAAAGTTAAAAGGTTATCAAACTACTCCTACAGGAGCTGTCTGTTCTGGGCCCATATTGTTTGCAACCATAACTTTTAAAGTTAAAAAGTTATCAAACTACTCCTAGAGGAGCTGCCTGATCTGGACCCTAATTGTTTGCAGCCATAACTTTTAAAGTTAACAGTTTATCAAACTACTCCTACAGGAGCTGTCTGATCTGGGCCCATATTTTTTGCAAGCATAACATTTAAAGTTGAAAGGCTATCAAACTACTCCTACATAACCTGTCTCAACTGGGCCCTTATTCTTTGCAGCCATGCCTTTCAAAGTTAAAAGGTTATCAAACTGCTCCTAAAGGAGCTGTCTCGTCTGGGTCCATATTGTTTTCAGCCATAACTTTTAAATTTAAAAGGTTATCAAACAACTCCTGCAGGAGCTGTTTGATCTGGACCCATATTGTTTTCAACCATAACTTGTAAAGTTAAAAGGTTATCAAACTACACCTACAGGAGCTGTCTGATCTGGGCCCATATTATTTGCAACCATGACTTTTAAAGTTAAAAGGTTATCAAACTACTCCTACAGGAGCTGTCTGATCTGGGCCCATATTGTTTGCAGCCATGCCTTTAAAAGTTAAAAGGTTATAAAACTACTCCTTCAGGAGCTGTCTGATCTGTGCCCATATTGTTTGCAGCCATAACTTTTAAAGTTAAAAGGTTATCAAACTTATCCTACAGGATCTGTCTGATCTGGGCCCATATTGTTTCTAACCATGCCTTTTATAGATAAAAGGTTATTAAACTACTCCTTCAGGAGCTGCCTGATCTGTGCCCAAATTGTTTGCAGCAATAACTTTTTATCAAACTACTCCTACAGGAGCTGTCTGATCGGGGTCCATATTGTTTGCAGCCATAACTTTTAAAGTTAAAAGGTTATCAAACTAATCCTACAGGAGCTGTCTGATCTTGGCCAATAGTGTTTGCAGCCATGTCTTTTAAAGTTAAAGGGTTATCAAACTACTCCTACAGGAGCTGTCTCATCTGGGCCCATATTGTTTGTAGCCTTCACGTTTGAAAGTTAAAGTGTTATGAAACTACTCCTACAGGAGCTGTCTGATCTGAGCCCATATTGTTTGCAACCATAACTTTTAAAGTTAAAAGGTTATCAAACTTCTCCTACAGGAGCTGTCTGATCGTGGCCCATATTGTTTGCAGCCATAACTTTTAAAGTTAAAAGGTTATCAAACTACTCCTACAGGAGCTGTCTGTTCTGGGCCCATATTGTTTGCAACCATAACTTTTAAAGTTAAAAAGTTATCAAACTACTCCTATAGGAGCTGTCTGATCTGGGCCCATATTGTTTGCAGCCATGCCTTTTGAAATTAAAATATAATCAAATTTCTTCTACAGGAGCTGTCTCATATGGGCCATTATTGTCTGCAGCCATGCAATTTAAAGTTAAAAGGTTATCAAGCTACTCCTACAGGAGCTGTCTGATCTGGGCCCATATTGTTTGCAACCAAGCCTTTTAAAGTTAAAAGGTTATCAAACTACTCCTATAGGAGCTGTCTGATCTGGGCCCATATTGTTTGCAGCAATAACTTTTAAATTTAAAAGGTTATCAAACTACTCCTTCATGAGCTATCTGATCTGGGCCCATCTTGTTTGCAACCATGCCTTTTAAAGTTAAAAGGTTATCAAACTACTCCTTAAGGAGCTGTCTGATCTGGTCCCATATTGATGCAGCCATGCCTTTTAAAGTTAAAAGGTTATCAAACTACTTCTGCAGGTGCTGTCTCATATGGGCCCATATTGTTTGCAGCCATGCCATTTAAAGTTAAAAGGTTATCAAACTACTCCTACAGGAGCTGTCTGATTTGGGCTCATTTTGTTTGCAGCCATGTCTTTTAAAGTTAAATGATTATCAAACTACTCCTACAGGAGCTGTCTGATCTGGGCCATATTGTTTGCAACCATGCCTTTTAAAGTTAAAACGTTATCAAACTTCTCCTACAGGAGCTGTCTGATCTGAGCCCATATTGTTTGCAACCATTACTTTTAAAGTTAAAAGGTTACCAAACTTCTCCTACAGGAGCTGTCTGATCTGGGCTCATATTGTTTGCAACCTTGACTGTGAAAGTAAAAAGATTGTCAAACTACTCCTTAAGGAGCTGTCTGATCTGGGCCCATATTGTTTGTTGCCATAACATTTAAAGTTAAAATGTTATCAAACTACTCCTACAGGAGCTGTCTGATCTGTGCCCATATTGTATTCAACCATGCCTTTTCAAGTAAAAAGGTTATCAAACTACTACTACAGGAGTTGTCTGATCTGGGCCCATATTAATTGCAACCATGCCTTTTAAAGTTAAAAGGTTATCAAACTACTCCTACAGAAGCTGTCTGATCTGAGCCCATATTGTTTGCACCCATTACTTTTAAAGTTAAAAGGTTATCAAACTTCTCCTACAGGAGCTGTCTGATTTGGGCCCACATGGTTTGCATCCATGCCTTTTAAAGTTAAAATGTTATCAAACTACTCCTACAGGAGCTGTCTGATCTGGGCCCATATTGTTTGCAGCCATAACTTTTAAAGATAAAAGGTTATCAAACTATTTCTATAGTGGCTGTCTGATCTGGGCCCATATTGTATGCAGCCATGCCTTTCAAAGTTAAAATGTTATGAAACTACTCCTTCAGGAGCTGTCTGATCTGGGCCCATATTGTTTGCAACCATGCCTTTTAAAGTTAAAATGTTTTCAAACTACACCTAAAGGTGCTGTCTAATCTGGGCCTATATTGTTTGAAACCATGCCTTTTAAAGTTAAAAGGTTATCAAACTTCTCCTACAGGAGCTGTCTGATTTGGGCCCACATGGTTTGCATCCATGCCTTTTAAAGTTAAAATGTTATCAAACTACTCCTACAGGAGCTGTCTGATCTGGACCCATATTGTTTGCAGCCATAACGTTTAAAGATAAAAGGTTATCAAACTACTTCTATAGTGGCTGTCTGATCTGGGCCCATATTGTATGCAGCCATGCCTTTCAAAGTTAAAATGTTATGAAACTACTCCTTCAGGAGCTGTCTGATCTGGGCCCATATTGTTTGCAACCATGCCTTTTAAAGTTAAAATGTTTTCAAACTACACCTAAAGGTGCTGTCTAATCTGGGCCTATATTGTTTGCAACCATAACTTTTAAAGTTAAAAAGTTATCAAACTTCTCCTACAGGAGCTGTTTGATCTGGGCCCATATTGTTTGCAACCATAATTTTAAAGTTAAAAGGTTATCTAACTACTCCTTAAGGAGCTGTCTGATCTGGTCCCATATTGATGCAGCCATGCCTTTTAAAGTTAAAAGGTTATCAAACTACTTCTTCAGGTGCTGTCTCATATGGGCCCATATTGTTTGCAGCCATGCCATTTAAAGTTAAAATGTTATCAAACTACTCCTACAGGAGCTGTCTGATTTGGGCCATATTGTTCGCAACCATGCCTTTTAAAGTTAAAACGTTATCAAACTTCTCCTACAGGAGCTGTCTGATCTGAGCCCATATTGTTTGCAACCATTACTTTTAAGTTAAAATGTTACCAAATTCTCCTACAGGAGCTGTCTGATCTGGGCCCATATTGTTTGCAACCTTGACTTTTAAAGTAAAAAGATTGTCAAACTACTCCTTAAGGAGCTGTCTGATCTGGGCCCATATTGTTTGCTGCCATAACTTTTAAAGTTAAAATGTTATCAAACTACTCCTACAGGAGCTGTCTGCTCTCTGCCCATATTGTATTCAACAATGCCTTTTTAAGTTAAAAGGTTATCAAACTACTCATACAGGAGCTGTCTGATCTGGGCCCATAGTGTTTGCAACCATGCTTTTTAAAGTAAAAAGGTTATCAAACTACTACTACAGGAGTTGTCTGATCTGGGCCCATATTGTTTGCAACCATGCCTTTTAAAGTTAAAAGGTTATCAAACTACTCCTACAGGAGCTGTCTGATCTGAGCCCATATTGTTTGCACCCATTACTTTTAAAGTTAAAAGGTTATCAAACTTCTCATACAGGAGCTGTCTGATCTGGGCCCTCATTGTTTGCAGCCATGCCTTTTAAAGTTAAAAGGTTATCCAACTACTCCTTAAGAAGCTGTCTGATCTGGGCCCATATTGTTTGCAGCCATAACTTTTAAAGTTAAAAGGTTTTCAAACTACTCCTACAGGAGCTGTCTGATCTGGACCAATATTGTTTGCAGCCATTACTTTTAAAGATAAAAGGTTATCAAACTACTTGTATAGGAGCTGTCTGATCTGGGACCATATTGTATGCAGCCATGCCTTTCAAAGTTAAAATGTTATGAAACTACTCCTTCAGGAGCTGTCTGATCTGGGCCCATATTGTTTGCAACCATGCCTTTTAAAGTTAAAATGTTTTCAAACTACACCTAAAGGTGCTGTCTAATCTGGGCCTATATTGTTTGCAACCATAACTTTTAAAGTTAAAAGGTTATCAAACTTCTCCTACAGGAGCTGTCTGATCTGGGCCCATATTGTTTGCAACCATAATTTTAAAGTTAAAAGGTTATCGAACTACTCCTTAAGGAGCTGTCTGATCTGGTCGCATATTGATGCAGCCATGCCTTTTAAAGTTTAAAGGTTATCAAACTACTTCTACAGGTGCTGTCTCATATGGACCCATGTTGTTTGCAGCCATGCCATTTAAAGTTAAAAGGTTATCAAACTACTCCTACAGGAGCTGTCTGATTTGGGCTCATATTGTTTGCAGCCATGCCTTTTAAAGTTAAAAGATTATCACACTACTCCTACAGGAGCTGTCTGATTTTGGCCATATTGTTTGCAACCATGCCTTTTAAAGTTTAAACGTTATCAAACTTCTCCTACAGGAGCTGTCTGATCTGAGCCCATATTGTTTGCAACCATTACTTTGAAAGTTGAAAGGTTATCAAACTTCTCCTACAGGAAATGTCTGATCTGGGCCAATATTTTTTGCAACCTTGACTTTTAAAGTTAAAAGATTGTCAAACTACTCCTTAAGGAGCTGTCTGATCTGGGCCCATATTGTTTACTGCCATAACTTTTGTAGTTAAAATGTTATCTAACTACTCCTACAGGAGCTGTCTGATCTGTGCCCAAATTGTATTCAACCATGCCTTTTAAAGTTGAAAGGTTATCAAACTACTCCTACAGGAGCTGTCTGATCTGGGCCCATAGTGTTTGCAACCATGCCTTTTAAAGTAAAAAGGTTGTCAAACTACTCCTACAGGAGCTGTCTGATCTGGGCCCATATTGTTTGCAACAGTGTCTTTTAAAGTTAAAAGGTTATCAAACTACTCCTACAGGAGCTGTCTGATCTGAGCCCATATTGTTTGCTGCCATACTTTTTAAAGTTAAAATGTTATACAACTCCTCCTACAGGAGCTGTCTGAGCTCGGCCCATATTGTATTCAACCATGCCTTTTTAAGTTAAAAGGTTATCATACTACTCCTTAAGGAGCTGTCTGATCTGGACCCATATTGTTTGCAGCCATAACTTTTTAAAGTTAAAAGGTTATCAAACTACTCCTACAGGAGCTGTCTGATCAAGGCCCATATTGTTTTCAACCATGCCTTTTAAAGATAAAAGGATATCAAACTACTCCTATAGGAGCTGTCTGATCTGGGCCCATATTGTTTGCAGCCATAACTTTTAAAGTTAAAAGGTTATCAAACAAATTCTACAGGAGCTGTCTGATCTGGGCCTATATTGTTTGCAACCATGCCTTTTAAAGTTCAAAGGTTATCAAACTTCTCCTACAGGAGCTGTCTGATCTGGGCCCATATTGTATTCAAAAATGCCTTTTAAAGTTAAAGGTTATCAAACTACTCCTACAGGAGCTGTCTGATCTGGGCCTATATTGTTTGCAGCCATGCCTTTTAAAGTTAAAAGGTTATGAAACTACTCCTACAGGAGCTGTCTAATCTGGGCCCATATTGTTTGCAGCAATGTCTTTTTAAGTTAAATGGTTATCAAACTACTTCTACAGGAGCTGTCTGATCTGGGCCTATATTGTTTGCAACCATGCCTTTTAAAGTTAAAAGGTTTTCAAACTACTCCTACAGGAGCTGTCTGATCTGGGCCCATATTGTGTGCAGCCATAACTTTTAAAGTTAAAAGGTTATCAAACTACTCCTACAGGAGCTTTCTGATCTGGGCCTATATTGTTTGCAGCCATGCCTTTTAAAGTTAAAAGGTTATCAAACTACTCCTACAGGAGCTGTCTGATCTGGATCCATATTGTTTAAAGCCATAACTTTTAAAGTTAAAAGGTTATCAACCTACTCCTATATGAGCTGTCTGGTCTGGACCCATATTGTTTGCAGCCATGCCTTTTAAAATTAAAAGGTTATTAAACTACTCCTACAGGAGCTGTCTGATCTGATGTGGGCCCATATTGTATTCAACCATGCCCTTTTAAGTAAAAAGTTTATCAAACTACTCCTACAGGAGCTGTCTGAACTTGGCCTATATTGTTTGCAACCATGCCTTTTTAAGTAAAAACTTTATCAAACTACTCCTACAGGAGCTGTCTGAACTTGGCCTATAGTGTTTGCAACCATGCTTTTTAAAGTAAAAAGGTTATCAAACTTCTCCTACAGGAGCTGTCTGATCTTGGCCCATATTGTTTGCAACCATACCTTTTAAAGTTAAAAGGTTATCAAACTACTCTTACAGGAGCTGTCTGATCTGGGCCCATATTGTTTGCAGCAATGTCTTTTTAAGTTAAATGGTTATCAAACTACTTCTACAGGAGCTGTCTGATCTGGGACTATATTGTTTGCAACCATGCCTTTTAAAGTTAAAAGGTTTTCAAACTACTCCTACAGGAGCTGTCTGATCTGGGCCCATATTGTGTGCAGCCATAACTTTTAAAGTTAAAAGTTTATCAAACTACTTCTACAGGAGCTTTACGATCTGGGCCTATATTGTTTGCAGCCATGCCTTTTATAGTTAAAAGGTTATCAAACTACTCCTACAGGAGCTGTCTAATCTGGGCCCATATTAGTTGCAGCAATGCCTTTTACAATTAAAAGGTTATCAAACTACTCCTACAGGAGCTGTCTGATCTGGATCCATATTGTTTAGAGCCATAACTTTTAAAGTTAAAAGGTTATCAAACTACTCCTATATGAGCTGTCTGGTCTGGGCCCATATTGTTTGCAGCCATGCCGTTTAAAATTAAAAGGTTATCAAACTACTCCTACAGGAGCTGTCTGATCTGGGCCCATATTGTTTGCAGCCATAACTTTTAAAGTTAAAATGTTATGAAACTACTCCTACAGGAGCTGTCTGATCTCGGCCCATATTGTTTCCAACCATAACTTTTCAAGTTAAAATGTTATCAAACTACTCAAACAGGAGCTGTCTGATGTTGGCCCATATTGGATTCAACCAAGCCTTTTTAAGTAAAAAGTTTATCAAACTACTCCTACAGGAGCTGTCTGAACTTGGCCTATATTGTTTGCAACCATGCTTTTTAAAGTAAAAGGTCATCAAACTACTCCTACAGGAGCTGTCTGATCTTGGCCCATATTGTTTGCAACCATGCCTTTTAAAGTTAAAAGGTTATCAAACTACTCTTACAGGAGCTGTCTGATCTGGGCCCATATTGTTTGCAGCAATGTCTTTTTAAGTTAAATGGTTATCAAACTACTTCTACAGGAGCTGTCTGATCTGGGCCTATATTGTTTGCAACCATGCCTTTTAAAGTTAAAAGGTTATCAAACTTCTCCTACAGGAGCGGTCTGATCTGGGCCCATATTGTATTCAAAAATGCCTTTTAAAATTAAAAGGTTACCAAACTACTCCTACAGGAGCTGTCTGATCTGGGCCAATATTGTTTGCAACCATGCCTTTAAAGGTAAAAGGTTATCAAACTACTCCTACAGGAGCTGTCTAATCTGAGCTCATATTGTTTGCAACTGTTACTTTAAAAGTCAAAAGGTTATCAAACTTCTCCTACAGGAGCTGTCTGATCTGGGCCCATATTGTTGCAGCCATGCCTTTAAAAGTTAAAAGGTTATAAAACTAGTCCTTCAGGAGCTGTCTGATCTGTGCCCATATTGTTTGCAGTCATAACTTTTAAAGTTAAAAGGTTACCAAACTACTCCTACAGGATCTGTCTGATCTGGGCCCATATTGTTTCTAACCATGCCTTTTAAATATAAAAGATTATTAAACTACTCCTACAGGAGCTGTCTGATCTGGGCCTTAATTGTTTGCAGTCATAACTTTTTATCCAACTACTCCTACAGGATGTGTCTGATCGGGGCCCATATTGTTTGCAGCCATAACTTTTAAAGTTAAAAGGTCATCAAACTTCTCCTACAGGAGCTGTCTCATCTGGGCCCATATTGTTTGTAGCCATAACTTTCAAAGTTAAAATGTAATGAAACTACTCCTATAGGAGCTGTTTGATCGGGGCCCATATTGTTTGCAACCATAACTTTTAAAGTTAAAAGGTTATCAAACTACTCCTACAGGAGCTGTCTGATCTGGGCCCATATTGTTTGCAGCCATAACATTTATAGTTAAAAGGTTATCAAACTACTGCTACAGGAGCTGTCTGATCTGGGCCCATATTGTTTGCAGCAATGCCTTTAACATTTTAAAGGTTATCAAACTACTCCTACAGGAGCTGTCTGATCTTGGCCCATATTGTTTACAACCATAACATTTAAAGTTAAAAGGTATTTAATCTACTCCTACAGGAGCTGTCTGATCTGGAACCATATTGTTTTCAACCATAACGTTTCAAGGTTATCAAACTACTCCTACAGGAGCTGTCTGATCTGGGCCCATATTGTTTGCTACCATGACTTTTAAAGTTAAAAGGTTATCAAACTACTCCTACAGGAGCTGTCTGATCTGGGCCCATATTGTTTGCAGCCATGCCTTTTAAAATTAAAAGCTTATCAAACTACTCCTATAGGAGCTGTCAGATCTAGGCCCAAATTGTTTGCAGCCATAACTTTTAAAGTTAAAAGGTTATCAAACTACTCCTTCATGAGCTGTCTGATCTGGGCCCATATTGTTTGCAACCCTGCCTTTTAAAGTTAAAAGGTTATCAAGCTTCTTCTACAGGAGCTGTCTCATATGGGTCCATATTGTTTGCAGCCATGCCATTTAAAGTTAAAAGGTTATCAAACTACACCTACAGGAGCTGTCTGATCTGGGCCCATATTGTTTGCAGCCATGCCTTTTAAAGTTAAAAGATTATCAAACTACTCCTGCAGGAGCTGTCTGATCTGGGCCATTATTGTTTTCAGCCATGACATTTAAAGTTAAAAGGTTATCAAACTACTCCTACAGGAGCTGTCTGATCTGGGCCTATATTTTTTGCAAGCATAACTTTTAAAGTTAAAAGGCGATCAAACTACTCCTATATGAGCTGTCTCAACTGGGCCCTTATTCTTTGCAGCCATGCCTTTCAAAGTTAAAAGGTTATCAAACTGCTCCTACAGGAGCTGTCTCATCTGGGTCCATATTGTTTTCAGCCATAACTTTTAAATTTAAAAGGTTATAAAACTACTCCTACAGGAGCTGTTTGATCTGGACCCATATTGTTTTCAACCATAACTTGTAAAGTTAAAAGGTTATCAAACTACACCTACAGGAGCTGTCTGATCTGGGCCTATATTGTTTGCAACCATGACTTATAAAGTTAAAAGGTTATCAAACTACTCCTACAGGAGCTGTCTGATCTGGGCCCATATTGTTTGCAGCCATGCCTTTTAAAATTAAAAGGTAATCAAACTACTCCTATAAGAGCTGTCTGATCTGGGCCCATATGGTTTGCAGCAATAACTTTTAGATTTAAAAGGTTATCAAACTACTCCTTTATGAGCTGTCTGATCTGGGCCCATATTGTTTGCAACCATGACTTTTAAAGTTAAAAGGTTATCAAACTACTCCTACAGGAGCTGTCTGATCTGGGACCATCTTGCTTGCAACCATGCCTTTTAAAGTTAAAAGGTTATCAAACTACTCCTTTATGAGCTGTCTGATCTGGGCCCATATTGTTTGCATCCTGCCTTTTAAAGTTAAAAGGTTATCAAACTACTCCTACAGGAGCTGTCTGATCTGGTCCCATATTGATGCAGCCATGCCTTTTAAAGTTAAAAGGTTATCAAACTACTTCTACAGGTGCTGTCTCATATGGGCCCATATTGTTTGCAGCCATGCCATTTATAGTTAAAAGGTTATCAAACTACTCCTACGGGAGCTATCTGATTTGGGCTCATATTGTTTGCCGCCATGCCTTTTAAAGTTAAAACGTTATCAAACTTCTCCTACAGGAGCTGTCTGATCTGAGCCCATATTATATATTGTTTGCAACCATTACTTTTAAAGTTAAAAGGTTATCAAACTTCTCCTACAGGAGCTGTCTGATCTGGGCCCATATTGTTTGCTGCCATAACTTTTAAAATTAAAATGTAATCAAACTACTCCTACATGAGCTGTCTGATCTGTGCCCATATTGTATTCAACCATGCCTTTTAAAGTTAAAAGGTTATCAAACTACTCCTACAGGAGGTGTCTGATCTGGGCCCATATTGTTTGCACCCATTACTTTTAAAGTTAAAAGGTTATCAAACTACTCCTACAGGAGCTGTCTGATCTGGGCCCATAGTGTTTGCAACCATGCCTTTAAAAGTGAAAAGGTTATCAAACTACTCCTACAGGAGCTGTCTGATCTGGGCCCATATTGTTTGCAACCATGCCTTTTAAAGTTAAAAGGTTATCAAACTACTCCTACAGGAGCTGTCTGATCTGGGCCCATATTGTTTGCTACCATGCCTTCTAAAGTTAAAAGGTTATCAAACTACTCCTACAGGAGCTGTCTGATCTGGGCCCATAGTGTTTGCAACCATGCCTTTTAAAGTAAAAAGGTTATCAAACTACTCCTACAGGAGCTGTCTGATCTGGGCCCATAGTGTTTGCAACCATGCATACTAAAGTAAAAATGTTATGAAACTACTCCTACAGGTGCTGTCTCATCTGGGCCCATATTGTTTGCAACCATGCCTTTTAAAGTTAAAAGGTTATCAAACTACTCCTTCAGGAGCTGTCTGATCTGGGCTCATATTTTTGCAGCCATGTCTTTTAAAGTTAAAAGATTATCAAACTACTCCTACAGGAGCTGTCTGATCTGGGCCCATATTGTTTTCAGCCATGACATTTAAAGTTAAAAGGTTATCAAACTACTCCTACAGGAGCTGTCTCATTTGGGCCATATTGTTTGCAACCATGCCTTTTAAAGATAAAAGGTTATCAAACTACTTCTATAGGAGCTGTCTGATCTGGGCCCATATTGTATGCAGCCATGCCTTTCAAAGTTAAAATGTTAAGAAACTACTCCTACAGGAGCTGTATGATATGAACCCATATTGTTTGCAACCATGCCTTTTAAAGTTAAAAGGTTATCAAATTACACCTAAAGGTGCTGTCTAATCTGGGCCTATATTGTTTGCAACCATAACTTTTAAAGTTAAACGGTTATCAAACTTCTCCTACAGGAGCTGTCTGATCTGGGCCCATCTTGTTTGCAAACATAATTTTAAAGTTAAAAGGTTATCAAACTACTACTACAGGAGCTGTCTGATCTGGTCCCATATTGATGCAGCCATGCCTTTTAAAGTTAAAAGGTTACCAAACTACTTCTACAGGAGCTGTCTCATATGGGCCCATATTGTTTGCAGCCCTGCCTTTAAAATTAAAAGGTTTTCAAACTACTCCTACAGGAGCTGTTTGATCTGGGACCATATTGTTTGCAGCCATGCCTTTTAAAGTTAAAAGATTATCAAACTACTCCTTCAGGAGCTGTCTGATCTGGGCCCATATTGTTTTCAGCCATAACATTTAAGTTAAAAGGTTATCAAACTACTCCTACAGGAGATGTCTGCTCTGGGCTCATATTGTTTGCAAGCATAAATTTTAAAAGTTAAAAGGCTATTAAACTACTCCTACAGGAGCTGTCTCATCGGGGCCCTTATTGTTTGCAGCCATGCCTTCCAAAGTTAAAAGGTTATCAAACTGCTACTACAGGAGCTGACTGATCTGGGCCCATATTGTTTGCAACCTTGCCTTTTCAAGCTAAAAGGTTAACAAACTACTCCTACAGGAGATGTCTGATCTGGGAAAATATTGTTTGCAGCCATGACTTTTAAATTTAAAAGGTTATCAAACTACTCGTACAGGAGCTGTCTGCTCTGGACCCATATTGTTTTCAACCATAACTTGTAAAGTTAAAAGGTTATCAAACTACTCCTACAGGAGCTGTCTGATCTCGGCCCATATTGTTTGCAACCATGACTTTTAAAGTTAAAAGGTTATCAAACTACTCCTACAGGAGCTGTCTGATCTGGGCCCATATTGTTTGCAGCCATGCCTTTTAAAATTAAAAGGTAATCAAACTACTCCTATAGGAGTTGTCTAATCTGGGCCCATATTGTTTGCAACCATAACTTTTAAAGTTAAAAGGTTATCAAACTACTCCTAAAGGAGCTGTTAGATCTGAGCCCATATTGTTTGCAACCATGCCTTTTAAAGTTAAATGGTTTTCAAACTACTCCTATAGGAGCTGTCTGATCTGGTCCCATATTGATGCAGCCAGGCCTTTTAAATTTAAAAGGTTATCAAACTACCTCTAAAGGTGCTATCTGATCTGGGCCAATATTGTTTTCAGCCATAACATTTAAAGTTAAAAGGTTATCAATCTACTCCTACAGGAGTTGTCTGATCTGGGCCATATTGTTTGCAACCATTACTCTTAAAGTTAAAAGGTTATCAAACTTCTCCTACAGGAGCTGACTCATCTGGGCCAATATTGTTTGCAACCTTGCCTTTTAAAGTTAAATGATTATCAAACTACTCCTTAAGGAGCTGTTTGATCCGGGCCCATATTGTTTGCTGCCATACCTTTTAAAGTTAAAATGTTATCTAACTGCTCCTACAGCAGCTGTCTGATCTCGGCCCATATTGTATTCAACCATGCCTTTTTAAGTTAAAAGGTTATCAAACTACTCCTACAGGAGCTGTCTGATCTGGGCCCATATTGTCTGCAACCATGCGTTTTAAAGTTAAAATGTTATCAAACTACTCCTACAGGGGCTGTCTGATCTGGGCCCATATTGTTTGCAACCATGCCTTTTAAAGTTAAAAGGTTATCAAACTACTCCTGTAGGAGCTGTCTGATCTGGGCCCATATTATTTGCAACCATAATTTTAAAGTTAAAAATGTTATCAAACTACTCCTACATGATCTGTCTGATCTGGACCCGTATTTTTTTGCAACCATGCCTTTTAAAGTTAAAAGGTTATCAAACTACTCCTACAGGAGCTGTCTGATCTGGGCCCATATTGTTTGCAGCCATGCCTTTTAAAATTAAAAGGTTATCAAACTACTCCTACAGGAGCTGTCTGATCTGGGCCCATATTGTTTGCAACCATGCCTTTTAAAGTTAAAAGGTTATCAAACTACTCCTACAGGAGCTGTCTAATCTGGGCCCATATAAGTTGCAGCAATGCCTTTTACAATTAAAAGGTTATCAAACTACTCCTACAGGAGCTGTCTAATCTGGGCCCATAATAGTTGCAGCAATGCCTTTTACAATTAAAAGGTTATCAAACTACTCCTACAGGAGCTGTCTGATCTGGACCCGTATTGTTTAAAGCCATAACTTTTAAAGTTAAAAGGTTATCAAACTACTCCTATATGAGCTGTCTGGTTTGGGCCTGGGCCTATATTGTTTGCAGCCATAACTTTTAAAGTTGAAAGGTTATCAAACAACTCATATAAGACCTGTCTAATCTGGGTCCATATTAGTTGCAGCAATGCCTTTTACAATTAAAAGGTTATCAAACTACTCCTACAGGAGCTGTCTGATCTGAGCCCATATTGTTTGCAGCCATGCCTTTTTAAGTTAAAAGGTTATCAAACTACATCTACAGGAGCTGTCTGATCTTGGCTCGTATTGTTTGCAACCATGCCATTTAAAGTTAAAAGGTTATCAAACTACTCCTACAGGAGCTGTCTGATCTGGGCCCCTATTGTTTGCAACCATAACTTTTAAAGTTTAAAGGTTATCAAACTACTCCTACAGGAGCTGTCTGATCTGGGCCTTTATTGTTTGCAGCCATAACTTTTAAAGTAAAAAGGTTATCAAATTACTTATACAGGAGCTGTCTGATCTGGGCCCATATTGTTTGCAGCCATAACTTTTAAATTTAAAAGGTTATCAAACTACTCCTACAGGAGCTGTCTAACCTGGGCACATATTGTTTGCAGCCATAACATTTATAGTTTAAAGGTTATCGAACTACTCCTACAGGAGCTGTCTGATCTGGGCCCATATTGTTTGCAGCAATGCCTTTTACATTTAAAAGGTTATCAAACTACTCCTACAGGAGCTGTCTGATCTGGGCCCATATTGTTTGCAGCAATGCCTTTTACATTTAAAAGGTTATCAAACTACTCCTACAGGAGCTGTCTGATCTAGGCCCATTTTGTTTACAACCATAACATTTAAAGTAAAAATGTATTCAAACTACTCCTACAGGAGCTGTCTGATCTGGGCCCATATTGTTTGCAGCCATTACTTTTTAAGTTAAAAGGTTATCAAACTACTCCTACAGGAGCTGTCTGATCTGGATCCATATTGTTTTCAACCATAACTTTTAAAATTAAAAGGTTATCAAACTACTCCTACAGGAGCTGTCTGATCTGGGTCCATATTGTTTGCAGCCATGCCTTTTAAAATTAGAAGGTTATCAAACTACTCCTATAGGAGCTGTCTGATCTGGGCCCATATTGTTTACAGCCATAATATTTAAAGTTAAAAGGTTATCAAACAACTCCTTCTTGAGCTGTCTGATCTGGGCCCATATTGTTTGCAAACCTGCCTTTTAAAGTTAAAAGGTTAACAAACTACTCCTACAGGAGCTGTCTGATCTGGTCCCATATTGATGCAGCCATGCCTTTTAAAGTTAAAAGATTATCAAACTTCTTCGACAGGAGCTGTCTCATATGCGCCCATATTGTTTGCCGCCATGCCTTTTAAAGTTATATGAATATCAAACTACTCCTGCAGGAGCTGTCTGATCTGGGCCCATATTGTTTTCAGTCATAACATTTAAAGTTAAAAGGTTATCAAACTACTCCTACAGGAGCGTCTCAACTGGGCCCTTATTCTTTGCAGCCATGCCTTTCAAAGTTAAAAGGTTATCAAACTGCTCCTACAGGAGCTGTCTCATCTGGGTCCATATTGTTTTCAGCCATAACTTTTAAATTTAAAAGGTTATCAAACTACTCCTACAGGAGCTGTTTGATCTGGACCCATATTGTTTTCAACCATAACTTGTAAAGTTAAAAAGTTATCTAACTACACCTACAGGAGCTGTCTGATCTGGGTCCATATTGTTTGCAACCATGACTTTTAAAGTTAAAAGTTTATCAAACTACTCCTTCAGGAGCTGTCTGATCTGGGCCATTATTGTTTGCAGCCATGCCTTTTAAAATTAAAAGGTAATCACACTACTCCTAAAGGAGCTGTCTGATCTGGGCCCATATTGTTTGCAGCAATAACTTTTAAATTTAAAAGGGTATCAAACTACTCCTTCATGAGCTGTCTGATCTGGACCCATCTTGTTTGCAACATGCTTTTTAAATATAAAAGGTTATCAAACTACTCCTTAAGGAGCTATCTGATCTGGTCCCATATTGATGCAGCCATGCCTTTTAAAGTTAAAAGGTTATCAAACTACTTCTACAGGTGCTGTCTCGTATGGGCCCATATTGTTTGCAGCCATGCCATTTAAAGTTAAAAGGTTATCAAACTGCTCCTACAGGACCTGTCGGATTTGGGCTCATATTGTTTGCAGCCATGCCTTTTAAAGATAAAAGATTATCAACTTACTCCTACAGGAGCTGTCTGATCCTGTAGCTACTGTAGGAGTAGTTTGACAACCTTTTAACTTTAAAAGTTATAGTTACAAACAATATTGGCCCAGATCCGACACCTCCTGTAGGAGTAGTTTGATAACATTTTAACATAAAGATTTTTGGATGCAAACAATATGGGCCCAGATCAGACAGCTCCTGTAGAAGTAGTTTGATAACCTGGTAACTTGAAAAGTTATGGTTGCAAACAATATGGGCCCAGATCAGACAGCTCCTGTAGCAGTAGTTTGATAACCTTATAACTTTAAAAGTTATAGCTGCAAACAATTTGGGCCCAGATCAGACAGCTCCTGTAGGATTAGTTTGATAACCGTTTAATTTTAAGCGGCATGGCTGCAAACAATATGGGCCCAAACCAGACAGCTCATATAGGAGTAGTTTGATAACCTTTTAACTTTAAAAGTTATGGCTTTAAACAATATGGGTCCAGATTAGACAGCTCCTGTAGGAGTAGTTTGATAACCTTTTAATTGTAAAAGGCATTGCTGCAACTAATATGGGCCCAGATTAGACAGCTCCTGTAGGAGTAGTTTGATAACCTTTTAATTGTAAAAGGCATTGCTGCAACTTATATGGATATGGGCCCAGATTAGACAGCTCCTGTAGGAGTAGTTTGATAACCTTTTAACTTTAAAAGTCATGGTTGCAAACAATATGGGCCCAGATCAGACAGCTCCTGTAGGAGTAGTTTGATAACCTTTTAATTTTAAAAGGCATGGTTGCAAACAATACGGGTCCAGATCAGACAGATCATGTAGGAGTAGTTTGATAACATTTTTAACTTTAAAATTATGGTTGCAAATAATATGGGCCCAGATCAGACAGCTCTTACAGGAGTAGTTTGATAACCTTTTAACTTTAAAAGTTATGGCTGCAAACAATATGGGCCCAGATCAGACAGCTCCTGTAGGAGAAATTTGATAACCTTTTAACTTTAAATGGCATGGCTGCAAACAATATAGGCCAAGATTAGACAGCTCCTGTAGGAGCAGTTTGATAACATTTCAACTTTAAAAGGCATGGTTGCTAACAATATAAGGGACTAGATCAGACAGCTCCTGTAGGAGTAGTTTGATAACATTTTAACTTTAAATGGCATGGTTGCATACAATATGGGCCCAGATCAGACAGCTCCTGTAGAAGTAGTTTGATAACCTTTTAATTTTAAAAGTTATGGCTGCAAACAATATGGGCCCAGATCAGACAGCTCCTATATGAGTAGTTTGATAACCTTTTATCTTTAAAAGGCATGTTTGAAAACAATATGGGCCGAGATCAGACAGCACCTGTAGGAGTAGTTTGATAACCTTTTAACTTTAAAAAGTTATGGCTGCAAGCAATATGGGCCCAGATCAGACAGCTCCTTAAGGAGTAGTTTGATAACCTTTTAACTTTAAAAGGCATGGCTGCAAACAATATGGGCCCAGATCAGACAGCTCCTGAAGGAGTAGTTTGATAACCTTTTTTTACTTTAAAAGGCATGGTTGCAAACAATATGGGCCCAGATCAGACAGCTCCTGTAGGAGTAGTTTGATAACCTTTTAACTTTAAAACGCATGGTTGCAGACAATATGGGCCCAGATCAGACAGCTCCTGTAGGAGTAGTTTGATAACCTTTTAACTTAAAAAGGCATGGCTGAATACAATATGGGCCGAGATCAGACAGCTCCTGTAGGAGCAGTTAGATAACATTTTAACTTTAAAAGGTATGGCAGCAAACAATATGGGCCCGGATCAAACAGCTCCTTAAGGAGTAGTTTGATAATCATTTAACTTTCTCAAACTACTCCTACAGGAGCTGTCTGATCTGGGCCCATATTGTTTGCAACCATGCCTTTTAAAGTTGAAAGGTTATCAAACTATTCCTACAGGAGCTGTCTGATCTGAGCCCATATTGTTTGCAACCATTACTTTTAAAGTTAAAAGGTTATCAAACGTCTCCTACGGGAGCTGTCTGATCTGGGCCCACATTGTTTGCAGCTATGCCTTTTAAATTTAAAAGGTTATCAAACAACTCCTTAAGGAGCTGTCTGATCTGAACCCATATTGTTTGTAGCCATAACTTTTAAAGATAAAAGGTTATCAAACTACTTATAGGAGCTGTTTGATCTGGGCCCATATTGTATGCAGCCATGCCTTTCAATGCTAAAATGTTAGAAAACTACTCCTACAGGAGATGTCTGATCTGGGCCCATATTTTTTGCAACCATGCCTTTTAAAGTTAAAATGTTTTCAAACTACACCTAAAGGTGCTGTCTAATCTGGGCCTACATTGTTTGCAACCATAACTTTTAAAGTTAAAAGGTTATCAAACTTCTCCTACAGGAGCTGTCTGATCTGGGCCCATATTGTTTGCAACCATAATTTTAATGTTAAAAGGGTATCAAACTACAACTACAGGAGCTGTCTGATCTGGTCCCATATTAATGCAACCATGCCTTTTAAAGTTAAAAGGTTATCAAACTACTTCTACAGGAGCTGTCTCATATGGGCCCATATTGTTTGCAGCAATGCCTTTAAAGTTAAAAGGTTTTAAAACTACTCCTACAGGAGCTGTTTGATCTGGGCCCATATTGTTTGGAGCCATGCCTTTTAAAGTTAAAAGATTATCAAACTTCTCCTTCCGGAGATGTGTTATCTTGGCTCATATTGTTTTCAGCCATAACATTTAAAGTTAAAAAGTTATCAAACTACTCCTACAGGAGCTGTCTGATCTGGGCCCATATTGTTTGCATGCATAACTTTTAAAGTTAAAAGGCTATCAAACTACTCCTACAGGAGCTGTCTCATCTGGGCCCGTATTGTTTGCAGCCATGCTTTTCAAAGTTAAAAGGTTATCAAACTGCTACTACAGGAGCTGTCTGATCTGTGCCCATATTGTTTGCAACCTTTCCTTTTCAAGCTAAAAGGTTAACAAACTACTCCTACAGGAGATGTCTGATCTGGGAAAATATTGTTTGCAGCCATGCCTTTTAAAGTTAAAACGTTATCAAACTACTCCTACAAGAGCTGTCTGATCTGGACCCATGTTATTTTCAACCATAACTTGTAAAGTTAAAAGGTTATCAAACTACTCCTACAGGAGCTGTCTGATCTTGGCCCATATTGTTTGCAACCATGACTTTTATAGTTAAAGGGTTATCAAACTTCTCCTACAGGAACTGTCCGATCTGAGCCCATATTGCTTGCAACCATTACCTTTTAAGTTAAAAGGTTATCAAACTTCTCCTACAGGAGCTGTCTGATCTGGGCCCATATTGTTTGCAACCTTGACTTTGAAAGTAAAATGATTATCAAATTACTCCTTAAGGAGCTGTCTGATCTGGGCCCATATTTTTGATTGTTGCCATAACTTTTATTGTAAAAATGTTATCAAACTACTCCTACAGGAGCTGTCTGATCTGTGCCCATATTGTTTGCAACCATGCCTTTTAAAGTTAAAAGGTTATCAAACTACACCTACAGGAGATATCTGATCTGGGCCCATATTGTTTGCCACCATTACTTTTAAAAATAAAAGGTTACAAAACTTTCTCGTACAGGAGCTGTCTGATCTGGGCCCATATTGTTTGCAGCCATGCCTTTGAAAGTTAAAAGGTTATCAAACTACTCCTTGAGGAGCTGTCTGATCAGGGCCCATATTGTTTGCAGACAAAACTTTTAAAGTTAAAAGGTTTTCAAAGTACTCCTACAGGAGCTGTCTGATCTGGGCCCATATTGTTTGCAGCCATAACTTTTAAAGTTAAAAGGTTATCAAACTACTTCTACAGGAGCTGTCTGATCTGGGCCCATATTGTATGCAACCATGCCTTTTAAAGTTAAAAGCTGATCAAACTACTCCTGCAGGAGCTGTCGGATCTGCGCCCATATTGTTTGCAACCTTGCCTTTAAAGTAAAAAGGTTATCAAACTACTCCTGTAGGAGCTGTCTGATCTGGGCCATATTGTTTGCAGCCATGCCTTTTAAAGTTAAAAGGTTATCAAACTAGACTTACAGGAGCTATCTGATCTTGGCCCATATTGTTTACAGCCATAACTATTAAAGTTAAAAGGTTATCAAACTACTCCTAGAGGAGCTGTCTGATCTTGGCCTATATTGTTTTCAACCATAACTTTTAAAGTTAAAATGTTATCAAACTACTTCTACTGG
This sequence comes from Lucinisca nassula, assembly GCA_963580285.1. NCBI lineage: Eukaryota > Metazoa > Mollusca > Bivalvia > Lucinida > Lucinidae > Lucinisca > Lucinisca nassula. The sequence continues at coordinate 43,878,636 of OY757026.1, forward strand.
AGCTGTCTGATTGTGGCTCATATTGTATTCAACCATGCCTTTTTAAGTAAATAGGTTATCAAACTACTCCTTCAGGAGCTGTCTGAACTTGGCCTATATTGTTTGTAACCATGCGTTGTAAAGTAAAAAGGCTATCAAACTACTCCTACAGGAGCTGTCTGATCTTGGCCCATATTGTTTGCAACCATGCCTTTTAAAGTTAAAAGGTTATCAATCTACTCCTACAGGAGCTGTCTGATCTGGGCCCATATTGTTTGCAGACATGTCTTTTTATGTTAAAAGGTTATCAAACTACTTGTACTGGAGCTGTCTGATCTGGGCCCATATTGTTTGCAACCATGACTTTTAAAGTTAAAAGGTTATCAAACTTCTCCTACAGAAACTGTCCGATCTGAGCCCATATTGCTGCCGTGCCTTTGAAAGTTAAAAGGTTATCAAACTACTCCTTGAGGAGCTGTCTGATCAGGGCCCATATTGTTTGCAGACATAACTTTTAAAGTTAAACGGTTTTCAAACTACTCCTACAGGAGCTGGCTGATCTGGGCCCATATTGTTTGCAGCCATAACTTTTAAAGTTAAAAGGTTATCAAACTACTTCTACACGGGCTGTCTGATCTGGGCCCATATTGTATGCAACCATGCCTTTTAAAGTTAAAATGTTATGAACTTCTCTGATCAGGGCCCATATTGTTTGCAACCATGCCTTTTAAAGTTAAAATGTTTTCAAACTACACTTACAGGAGCTGTCTAATCCGGGCCATATAGTTTGCAAACATAACTTTTAAAGTTAAAAGGTTATCAAACTACTCCTACAGGAGCTGTCTGATCTGTGCCCATATTGTTTGCAGCCATAACTTTTAAAGTTAAAAGGTTATCAAACTATTCCTACAGGAGCTGTCTGATCTGGGCCCATATTGTTTGCAACCATAATTATAAAGTTAAAATGTTATCAAACTACTCCTACAGGAGCTGTCTAATCTGGTCCCATATTTGATGCAGCCATGCCTTTTAAAGTTAAAAGGTTATCAAACTGCTCCTACAGGAGCTGCCTCATATGGACCCATATTGTTTTCAGTCAATGTCATTTAAAGTTAAAAGGTTATCAAACAACTTCTACAGGAGCTGTCTGATCTGGGCCCATATTGTTTGCAGCAATGCCATTTAAAGTTAAAAAGTTATCAAACTACTCCAACAGGAGCTGTCTGATCGGGGCCCATATTGTTTACAGCCATGCCTTTTAAAGTTAAAAGGTCATCAAACAACACCTACAGGAGCTGTCTGATCTGGGCCCATATTATTTTCAGTCAATGTCAGTTAAAGTTAAAAGGTTATCAAACTACTCCTACAGGAGCTGTCTGACCTGGGCCCATTTTGTTTGCAACCATAACTTTTTTAAGTTAAAAGGTTACGAAACTACTCCTACAGGAGCTGTCTGATCTGGGCCAATAATGTTTGCCAACATGCCATTTAAAGTTAAAAGGTTATCAAACTACACCTACAGGAGCTGTCTGATCTTGGCCCATATTATTTACAACCATAACTTTTAAAGTTAAAAGGTTATCAAACTACTCCTACAGGAGCTGTCTGATCTGGGCCCATATTGTATTCAAAAATGCCTTTCAAAGTTAAAAGCTTATCAAACTACTCCTACAGGAGCTGTCGGATCTGCGCCCATATTGTTTGCAACCTTGCCTTTAAAGTAAAAAGGTTATCAAACTACTCCTACAGGAGCTGTCTGATCTGGGCCATATTGTTTGCAACCATGCCTTTTAAAGTTAAAAGGTTATCAAACTACACCTACAGGAGCTATCTGATCTTGGCCCATATTGTTTGCAGCCATAACTATTAAAGTTAAAAGGTTATCAAACTACTCCTAGAGGAGCTGTCTGATCTTGGCCTATATTGTTTGCAACCATAACTTTTAATGTTAAAATTTTATCAAACTACTCCTACAGGAGCTGTCTGATCTGGACCTATATTGTTTGCAACCATGCCTTTTAAAGTTAAAAGGTTATCAAACTACTCCTACTGTAGATTTCTGATTTGGGCCAATATTGATTGCAGCCATAACTTTTAAAGTTAAAAGGTCATCAAACCACTCCTAGAGGGGCTCTCTGATCTAAGCCCATATTGTTTGCAACCAAGCCTTTTAAAGTTAAAAGATAATCAAACTACTCCTACAGTAGCTTTCTGATCTGGGCCCATATTGTTTGCAGCCATAACTTTTAAAGTAAAAATGTTATCAGCTTATTTCTACAGTAGCTGTCTGATCTGGGCCCATATTGTTTTCAACCATGCCTTTTGAAGTTAAAATGTTATCAAAGTACTCCTACAGGAGCTGTCTGATATGGGCCCATACTGTTTGCAGCCATAACTTTTAAAGTTAAAAGGTTATCAAACTACTCCTACAGGAACCTGTCTGCTCTGGGCGCATATTGTTTGCAACCATAACTTTTAAAGTTAATAGGTTATAAAACTATTCCTTCAGGAGCTGTCTGATCTGGGCCCATATTTTTTGCAGCCATGCCTTTTAAAGATAAAAGTTTATCAGACTACTCCTACAGGAGCTGTCTGATCTGGGCCCATGTTGTTTGCAGCCATAACTTTAAAAGTTATAAATCTACTCCTACAGGAGCTGTCTGATCTGGGCCCATATTGTTTGCAACCATGTCTTTTAAAGTTAAAAGTTTATCAAACTGCTCATACAGGAGCTGTCTGATCTGGACCCATATTGATTGCAGCCATTACTTTTAAAGTTAAAAAAGGTTATCAAGCTAGTCCTACAGGAGCTGTCTGATCTGGGCCCATATTTTTTGCAACCATGTCTTTTAAAGTTAAAAGGTTATCAAAGTACCCCTACAGGAGCTGTCTGATCTGGGCGCCTATTGTTTTCAGCCATAACTTTTAAAGTTAAAAAGTTATCAAACTACTCCTACAGGAGCTGTCTGACCTGGGCATATATTGTTTGCAGTCATGCCTTTTAAAGTTAAAACTGCTCCAACAGGAACTGTCTGATCCGGGCAAATATTGTTTGCAACCATGCCTTTCAAAGTTAAAAGGTTATCAAACTTCTCCTATAGGAGCTGTCTGATCTGGGCCCATATTGTTTGCAACCATGCCTTTTAAAGTTAAAAAAAGGTTATCAAACTATTCCTACAGGAGCTGTCTGGTCTGGGCCCAAAATGTTTGCAGCCATAACTTTTAAAGATAAAAGGTTATCAAACTACTCTTTCAGTAGCTGTCTGATCTGGGCCCATATTGCTTCAACCATGCCTTTTAAAGTTAAAATGTTATCAAACTACTCCTACAGGATCTGTCTGATCTGGGCCAATATTGTTTGCAACCAAAACATTTAAAGTTAAAAGGTTATCAATCTACTCCTACAGGAGCTGTCTGATCTGGGCCCATATTGTTTGCAACTATGCCTTTTAAAGTTAAAAGGTTATAAACCTACTCCTACAGGACCTGTCTGATCTGGGCCCATATTGTTTGCAATCATGCCTTTTAAAGTTAAAAGGTTATCAAACTAGTCCTACAGGAGCTGTCTGATCTGGGTCCATATTGTTTGCAGCCATAACTTTTAAAGTTGAAAGGTTATCAAACTACTCCTACAGGAGCTGTCTGATCTGGGCTCATATTGTTTGCAGCCATAACTTTTAAAGTTAAAAAGTTATGAAACTACTCCTACAGGAGCTGTCTGATCTCGGCGCATATTGTTTGCAACCATGCCTTTCAAAGTTAAAAGGTTATCAACTTACTCCTACAGGAGCTGTCTGATCTGTCCCATATTGTTTGCAGCCATGCCTTTTAAAGTTAAAAGGATATCAAATTACTCCTACAGGGGCTATCTGATCTGGGCCTATATTGTTTGCAACCATGCCTTTAAAAGTTACAAGGTTATCAAACTTCTCCTAAAGGAGCTGTCTGATCTGGGCCCATACTGTTTGCAGCCATATTTTTTTAAAGATAAAAGGTTATCAAACTACTCCTACAGGAACCTGTCTGATCTGGGCCCGTATTGTTTGCAACAATAACTTTTAAAGTTAAAAGATTATCAAACTACTCCTTCAGGAGCTGTCTGATCAGGGCCCATATTATTTGCAATCATGCCTTTTAAAGTTAAAAGGTTATCAAACTACTCCTACAGGAGCTGTCTGATCTGGGTCCATATTGTTTGCAGCGATAACTTTTAAAGTTAAAAGGTTATCAAACTACTCCTACAGGAGCTGCCTGATCTGATCCCATATTGTTTGCAGCCATGCCTTTTAAAGTTAAAAAAGGTTATCAAACTACTCCTACAGGAGCCGTCTGATCTGGGCCCATATTGTTTGCAACCATAACTTTATATCAAACTACTCTTACAGGTGTTTCTGATCTGGGCCAATATTGTTTGTAGCCATAACTTTTAAAGTAAAATGTTTATAAAACTACTCCTACAGGAGCTGTCTGTTCTGGGCCCATAATTTTTTCAACCATAACTTTTAAAGTTAAAAGGATATCACACTACTCCTACAGGAGCTGTCTGATCTGGCCCCATATTGTTTGCAGCCATAACTTTATATCAAACTACTCTTACAGGTGCCTCTAATCTGGGCCCATATTGTTTGGTTACCGATTTACTCATACAAGAGCTGCCTTAACTGGGCCCATATTGTTTGCAGCCATAACTTTTAAAGTTAAAAGGTTATCAAACTACTTCTACAGCAGCTGTCTGATCTTGGCCTATATTTTTGCAGTCATGCCTTTTAAAATTAAAAGGTTATCAAATTACTCCTACAGGAGCTGTCTGATCTTGGCCCATATTGTTTGCAACCATGACTTTTAAAGTTAAAAGGTTATCAAACTACTAATACAGAAGCTGTCTGAAATGGGCCCATATTGTTTGCAACCATAACTTTTAATGTTTAAAGGTTATCAAACTAATCCTACAGCAGCTGTCTGATCTGGGCCAATATTGTTTGCAACCATGCCTTTTAAAGTCAAAAAGTTTATGAAACAACTCCTACAGGAGCTGCCTGATCTGGGCCCATATTGTTTGCAGCCATAACTTTTAAAGTTAAAAGGTTATCAAACTACTCCTACATGAGCTGTCTGATCTGGGCCCATATTGTTTGCAACAATAACTTTTAAAGTTAAAAGGTTATCAAACTACTCCTACAGGAGCTGTCTGAACTGGGCCCATATTATTTGCAACCATGCCTTTTAAGGTTATAAAGTTATCAAATTACTCATACAGGGGCTGTCTGATCTGGGCCCACATTGTTTGCAGCCATAACATTTAAAGTTAAAATGTTATCAAACTACTCCTACAGGAGCTGTCTGATCTGGGCCCATATTGTTTCCAACCATGCCTTTTTTAAAGTTAAAAGGTTATCAAACTACTCCTTAAGTAGCTGTCTGATCTGGGCCCATATTGTTTGCAACCATAACATTTAAAGTTAAAAGGTTATCAAAATACTCCTACGGGACCTGCCTGATCTTGCCCATATTGTTTGCAACAATGCCTTTTAAAGTTATTAGGTTATTAAACAACTCCTACAGGAGCTGTCTGATCTTGGCCCATATTGTTTGCAGCCATGTCTATTAAAGTTAACAGGTTATTAAACTACTCCTACAGGAGCTGTCTGATCTGGGCCCATATTGTTTGCAGCCATGCCTTTTAAAGTTAAAAGGTTATTAAACTACTCCTGCGAAGCTTGTTTGCAGCCATAACTTTTAAAGTTAAAAGGTTATCAAACTACTCCTACAGGAGCTGCCTGATCTGATCCCATATTGTTTGCAGCCATGCCTTTTAAAGTTAAAAAAGGTTATCAAACTACTCCTACAGGAGCCGTCTGATCTGGGCCCATATTGTTTGCAACCATAACTTTATATCAAACTACTCTTACAGGTGTTTCTGATCTAGGCCAATATTGTTTGTAGCCATAACTTTTAAAGTAAAATGTTTATAAAATTACTCCTACAGGAGCTGTCTGATCTGGGCCCATAATTTTTTCAACCATAACTTTTAAAGTTAAAAGGATATCACACTACTCCTACAGGAGCTGTCTGATCTGGCCCCATATTGTTTGCAGCCATAACTTTATATCAAACTACTCTTACAGGTGCCTCTAATCTGGGCCCATATTGTTTGGTTACCGATTTACATACAAGAGCTGCCTTAACTGGGCCCATATTGTTTGCAGCCATAACTTTTAAAGTTAAAAGGTTATCAAACTACTTCTACAGCAGCTGTCTGATCTTGGCCTATATTTTTGCAGTCATGCCTTTTAAAATTAAAAGGTTATCAAATTACTCCTACAGGAGCTGTCTGATCTTGGCCCATATTGTTTGCAACCATGACTTTTAAAGTTAAAAGGTTATCAAACTACTAATACAGAAGCTGTCTGAAATGGGCCCATATTGTTTGCAACCATAACTTTTAATGTTTAAAGGTTATCAAACTAATCCTACAGCAGCTGTCTGATCTGGGCCAATATTGTTTGCAACCATGCCTTTTAAAGTCAAAAAGGTTATGAAACAACTCCTACAGGAGCTGCCTGATCTGGGCCCATATTGTTTGCAGCCATAACTTTTAAAGTTAAAAGGTTATCAAACTACTCCTACATGAGCTGTCTGATCTGGGCCCATATTGTTTGCAACAATAACTTTTAAAGTTAAAAGGTTATCAAACTACTCCTACAGGAGCTGTCTGAACTGGGCCCATATTATTTGCAACCATGCCTTTTAAGGTTATAAAGTTATCAAATTACTCATACAGGGGCTGTCTGATCTGGGCCCACATTGTTTGCAGCCATAACATTTAAAGTTAAAATGTTATCAAACTACTCCTACAGGAGCTGTCTGATCTGGGCCCATATTGTTTCCAACCATGCCTTTTTTAAAGTTAAAAGGTTATCAAACTACTCCTTAAGTAGCTGTCTGATCTGGGCCCATATTGTTTGCAACCATAACATTTAAAGTTAAAAGGTTATCAAAATACTCCTACGGGACCTGCCTGATCTTGCCCATATTGTTTGCAACAATGCCTTTTAAAGTTATTAGGTTATTAAACAACTCCTACAGGAGCTGTCTGATCTTGGCCCATATTGTTTGCAGCCATGTCTATTAAAGTTAACAGGTTATTAAACTACTCCTACAGGAGCTGTCTGATCTGGGCCCATATTGTTTGCAGCCATGCCTTTTAAAGTTAAAAGGTTATTAAACTACTCCTGCGAAGCTGTCTGATCTTGGCCTATATTGTTTGCAACCATGCCTTTTAAAATAACAAGGTTATCAAACTTCTCCTACAGGAGCTGAATGATCTGCGCTCATATTGTTTGCAGCCATATTTTTTAAAGTTAAAAGGTTATCAAACTACTCCTACAGGTACCTGTCTGATCTGGGCCCATATTGTTTGCAACAATAACTTTTAAAGTTAAAAGGTTATCAAACTACTCCTTCAGGAGCCGTCTGAGCTGGGCCCATATTGTTTGCAACCATGCTATTTAAAGTTAAAAGGTTATCAAACTACTCCTACAGTAGCTGTCTGATCTGGGCCCATATTGTTTGCTACCATAACTTTTAAAGTTAAAAGAATATCAAACTACTCCTACAGGGGCTGTCTGATCTGGGCCCATATTGTTTGCAGCCATGCCTTTTAAAGTTAAAATGTTATCAAACTACTCCTACAGGAGCCCTCTGATCTGGGCCCATATTGTTTGCAGCCATAACTTTATATCAAACTACTCTTACAGGTGCCTCTAATCTGGGCCCATATTTGTTTTGTAGCCATAATTTTTAAAGTTCAAAGGTTATCAAACTACTCCTACAGGAGCTTCTGATCTGGTCCCATATTGTTTGCAATCATAACATTTAAAGTTAAAAGGATGTCAAATTACTCCTACAGGAGCTGTCTGATCTTGGCCCATGTTGTTTGCAGCCATAACTTTTAAAGTTGAAGGTTATCAAACTACTCCTACGGGAGCTGTCTGATCTTGACTCATATTGTTTTCAGCCATAACTTTTAAAGTTAAAAGGTTATCAAACTACTCCTACCGGAGCTGTCCGATCTGGGCCCATATTGTTTGTAACCATAACTTTTAAATTAAAAGGTTATCAAACTACTCCTACAGGAGCTGTCTGATCTGGGCCCATATTGTTAGCAAACATAACTTTTAAAGTTAAAAGGTTACAAATTTACTCCTACAAGAGCTGTCTGAACTGGGCCCATATTGTTTGCAGCCATAACTTTTAAAGCTAAAAGGTTATCAAACTACTCCTACAGCAGCTGTCTTATCTGGGCCCATATTTTGCAGCCAGGCCTTTTACAATTTAAAGGTTATCAAACTACTCCTACAGGAGCTGTCAGATCTGGGCCCATATGTCTGATCTTGGCCCATTTTGTTTGCAGGCATGCCTTTTAAAGTTAAAAGGTTATCAAACTACTCCTACAGGAGCTGTCTGATCTGGGCTCATATTGTTTGCAACCATGCATTTTAATGCTAAAAGGTTATCAAACTACTAATACAGGAGCTGTCTGATCTGGGCCCATATTGTTTGCAATCATGTCTACTAAAGTTACAAGGTTATCAAACTACTCCTACAGGAGCTTTCTGATCTGGGCCCATTTTGTTTTCAGCCATGCCTTTTAAAGTTAAAATGTTATCAAACTACTCCTACAGGAGCTGTCTGATATGGGCCCATACTGTTTGCAGCCATAACTTTTAAAGTTAAAAGGTTATCAAACTACTCCTACAGGAACCTGTCTGCTCTGGGGGCATATTGTTTGCAACCATAACTTTTAAATTAAAAGGTTATCAAACTACTCCTACAGGAGCTGTCTGATCTGGGCCCATATTTTTGCAGCCATGTCTTTTAAAGTTAAAAGGTTATCAAACTACTACTTCAGGAGCTGTCTGATCTGGGCCCATATTGTTTGCAACCATGCCTTTTAAAGTTAAAAGGTTATAAAACTACTCCTTCAGGAGCTGTCTGATCTGGGCCCATATTGTTTGCAACCATAACTTTTAAAGTTAAAAGGTTAAAAAACTACTCCTTTAGGAGCTGTCTGAAATGGTCCCATATTGTTTGCAACCATAACTTTTAAAGTTTAAAGGTTATCAAACTAATCCTACAGAAGCAGTCTGATCTGGGCCCATATTGTTTTCAACAATGCCTTTTAAAGTTTAAAGGGAATCAAACTACTCCTACAGGCGCTGTCTGAAATGGTCCCATATTGTTTGCAACCATAACTTTTAAAGTTTAAAGGTTATCAAACTAATCCTACAGAAGCAGTCTGATCTGGGCTCATATTGTTTGCAACCATGCCTTTTAAAGTTTAAAGGGAATCAAACTACTCCTACAGGAGCTGTCTGATCTGGGCCCATATTGTTTTCAACCATAACTTTTAAAGTTAAAAGGTTTTCAAACTACTCCTACAGGAGCTGTCTGATCTGGGCTCATATTGTTTGCAGCCATAACTTTTAAAGTTATAATGTAATCAAACTACTCCTACAGGATCTGTCTGATCTGGGCTCATATTGTTTCCAACCATGCCTTTTAAAGTTAAAAGGTTATCAAACTACTCCTACAGGAGCTGTCTGATCTGGGCCCATATTGTTTGCAACGATAACATTTAAAGTTAAAAGGTTATCAAGATACTCATACAGGAGCTGTCTGATCTGGGCCTATATTGTTTGCAATCATGCTTTTTAAAGTTAAAAGGTAATCAAACTACTCCTACAGGAGCTGTCTGATCTGGGTCCATATTGTTTGCAGCCATAACTTTTAAAGTTGAAAGGTTATCAAACTACTCCTACAGGAGCTGTCTGATCTGGGCTCATATTATTTGCAGCCATAACTTTTAAAGTTAAAAGGTTATGAAACTACTCCTACAGGAGCTGTCTGATCTCGGCGCATATTGTTTGCAACCATGCCTTTCAAAGTTTTATATTTTACTTTTGGTCCTTTGAGATCGGCGTGAATATTCTGAGAAATCAGAAATAAATTATTGGTTTAGACTCATATTCTAGACAGGTTTTTAATTATTTGGACCCCATTTTGATTTATATCAGTCTTTGAATCGACTGCCTTTTCGAAATTCGCAAAATTGCAGTATGTTTCTTCTGGCTTTCTTTGCCGGATCATTACAGGGTCACTGATGAGGCTTTATTAGCCGAAACTACGTAGTATGACCCATCTCCTTTCTTATGAATGTTTTCATTGCTCTTAAAGGAACTCATTTTTGATTTTTATTTGCCTTCACTGCAGCTGGTGTTGTGCCGTGTGGCGGCCGTAAAACGTCTCCCCGTACATCAACCATAGTGCAGTTTATATTTTACTTTTGGTCCTTTGAGATCGGCGTGAATATTCTGAGAAATCAGAAATAAATTATTGGTTTAGACTCATATTCTAGACAGGTTTTTAATTATTTGGACCCCATTTTGATTTATATCAGTCTTTGAATCGACTGCCTTTTCGAAATTCGCAAAATTGCAGTATGTTTCTTCTGGCTTTCTTTGCCGGATCATTACAGGGTCACTGATGAGGCTTTATTAGCCGAAACTACGTAGTATGACCCATCTCCTTTCTTATGAATGTTTTCATTGCTCTTAAAGGAACTCATTTTTGATTTTTATTTGCCTTCACTGCAGCTGGTGTTGTGCCGTGTGGCGGCCGTAAAACGTCTCCCCGTACATCAACCATAGTGCAGTTTATATTTTACTTTTGGTCCTTTGAGATCGGCGTGAATATTCTGAGAAATCAGAAATAAATTATTGGTTTAGACTCATATTCTAGACAGGTTTTTAATTATTTGGACCCCATTTTGATTTATATCAGTCTTTGAATCGACTGCCTTTTCGAAATTCGCAAAATTGCAGTATGTTTCTTCTGGCTTTCTTTGCCGGATCATTACAGGGTCACTGATGAGGCTTTATTAGCCGAAACTACGTAGTATGACCCATCTCCTTTCTTATGAATGTTTTCATTGCTCTTAAAGGAACTCATTTTTGATTTTTATTTGCCTTCACTGCAGCTGGTGTTGTGCCGTGTGGCGGCCGTAAAACGTCTCCCCGTACATCAACCATAGTGCAGTTTATATTTTACTTTTGGTCCTTTGAGATCGGCGTGAATATTCTGAGAAATCAGAAATAAATTATTGGTTTAGACTCATATTCTAGACAGGTTTTTAATTATTTGGACCCCATTTTGATTTATATCAGTCTTTGAATCGACTGCCTTTTCGAAATTCGCAAAATTGCAGTATGTTTCTTCTGGCTTTCTTTGCCGGATCATTACAGGGTCACTGATGAGGCTTTATTAGCCGAAACTACGTAGTATGACCCATCTCCTTTCTTATGAATGTTTTCATTGCTCTTAAAGGAACTCATTTTTGATTTTTATTTAAAAGGTTATCAACTTACTCCTACAGGAGCTGTCTGATCTGGGCCCATATTGTTTGCAGCCACGCCTTTTAAAGTTAAAAGGTTATCAAATTACTCCTACAGGGGCTATCTGATCTGGGCCTATATTGTTTGCAACCATGCCTTTAAAAGTTACAAGGTTATCAAACTTCTCCTAAAGGAGCTGTCTGATCTGGGCCCATACTGTTTGCAGCCATATTTTTTTAAAGATAAAAGGTTATCAAACTACTCCTACAGGAACCTGTCTGATCTTGGCCCATATTGTTTGCAACAATAACTTTTAAAGTTAAAAGATTATCAAACTACTCCTTCAGGAGCTGTCTGATCAGGGCCCATATTATTTGCAATCATGCCTTTAAAGTTAAAAGGTTATCAAACAACTCCTACAGGAGCTGTCTGATCTGGGTCCATATTGTTTGCAGCCATAACTTTTAAAGTTAAAAGGTTATCAAACTACTCCTACAGGAGCTGCCTGATCTGATCCCATATTGTTTGCAGCCATGCCTTTTAAAGTTAAAAAAGGTTATCAAACTACTCCTACAGGAGCCGTCTGATCTGGGCCCATATTGTTTGCAACCATAACTTTATATCAAACTACTCTTACAGGTGTTTCTGATCTGGGCCAATATTGTTTGTAGCCATAACTTTTAAAGTAAAATGTTTATAAAACTACTCCTACAGGAGCTGTCTGATCTGGGCCATAATGTTTGCAACCATAACTTTTAAAGTTAAAAGGATATCACACTACTCCTACAGGAGCTGTCTGATCTGGGCCCATATTGTTTGCAGCCATAACTTTTAAAGTTTAAAGGTTTCCAATTTACTCCTACAAGAGCTGTCTGAACTGGGCCCATATTGTTTGCAGCCATAACTTTTAAAGTTAAAAGGTTATCAAACTGCTTCTACAGCAGCTGTCTGATCTTGGCCCATATTTTTGCAGTCATGCCTTTTAAGATTAAAAGGTTATCAAACTACTCCTACAGGAGCTGTCTGATCTTGCCCCATTTTGTTTGCAGGCATAACTTTTAAATTTAAAAGGTTATCAAACGTCTCCTACAGGAGCTGTCTGAGCTGGGCCCATATTGTTTGCAACCATGACCTTTAAAGTTAAAAGGTTATCAAACTACTAATACAGGAGCTGTCTGAAATAGGCCCATATTGTTTGCAACCATAACTTTTAAAGTTTAAAGGTTATCAAACTAATCCTACAGGAGCTGTCTGATCTGGGCCAATATTGTTTGCAACCATGCCTTTTAAAGTCAAAAAGGTTATGAAACAACTCCTACAGGAGCTGCCTGATCTGGGCCCATATTGTTTGCAGCCATAACTTTTAAAGTTAAAAGGTTATCAAACTACTCCTACATGACCTATCTGATCTGGGCCCATATTGTTTGCAACAATAACTTTTATAGTTAAAAGGTTATCAAACTACTCCGACAGGAGCTGTCAGAACTGGGCCCATATTATTTGCAACCATGCCTTTTAAGGTTATAAAGTTATCAAATTACTCATACAGGGGCTGTCTGATCTGGGCCCACATTTTTTGCAGCCATAACATTTAAAGTTAAAATGTTATCAAACTACTCCTACAGGAGCTGTCTGATCTGGGCCCATATTGTTTCCAACCATGCCTTTTTTAAAGTTAAAAGGTTATCAAACTACTCCTTAAGTAGCTGTCTGATCTGGGCCCATATTGTTTGCAACCATAACATTTAAAGTTAAAAGGTTATCAAAATACTCCTACGGGACCTGTCTGATCTGGGCCCATATTGTTTGCAGCCATGCCTTTTAAAGTTAAAATGTTATCAAACTACTCCTACAGGAGCCCTCTGATCTGGGCCCATATTGTTTGCAGCCATAACATTTAAAGTTAAAAGGTTATCAAAATACTCCTACAGGACCTGTCTGATCTTGGCCCATATTGTTTGCAACAATGCCTTTTAAAGTTATAAGGTTATTAAACAACTCCTACAGGAGCTGTCTGATCTTGGCCCATATTGTTTGCAGCCATGTCTTTTAAAGTTAACAGGTTATTAAACTACTCCTACAGGAGCTGTCTGATCTGGGCCCATATTGTTTGCAGCCATGCCTTTTAAAGTTAAAAGGTTATTAAACTACTCCTGCAGGAGCTGTCTGATCTTGGCTCATATTGTTTGCAACCATGCATTTTAATGTTAAAAGGTTATCAAACTTCTCCTACAGGAGCTGAATGATCTGCGCCCGTATTGTTTGCAGCCATATTTTTTAAAGTTAAAAGGTTATCAAACTACTCCTACAGGAACCTGTCTGATCTGGGCCCATATTGTTTGCAACAATAACTTTTAAAGTTAAAAGGTTATCAAACTACTCCTTCAGGAGCTGTCTGAGCTGGTCCCATATTGTTTGCAACCATGCTATTTAAAGTTAAAAGGTTATCAAACTACTCCTACAGGAGCTGTCTGATCTGGGCCCATATTGTTTGCTACCATTACTTTTAAAGTTAAAAGAATATCAAACTACTCCTACAGGGGCTGTCTGATCTGGGCCCATATTGTTTGCAGCCATGCCTTTTAAAGTTAAAATGTTATCAAACTACTCCTACAGGAGCCCTCTGATCTGGGCCCATATTGTTTGCAGCCATAACTTTATATCAAACTACTCTTACAGGTGCCTCTAATCTGGGCCCATATTTGTTTTGTAGCCATAATTTTTAAAGTTAAAAGGTTATCAAACTACACCTACAGGAGCTTCTGATCTGGTCCCATATTGTTTGCATTCATAACATTTAAAGTTGAAAGGATGTCAAATTACTCCTACAGGAGCTGTCTGATCTTGGCCCATATTGTTTGCAGCCATAACTTTTAAAGTTGAAGGTTATCAAACTACTCCTACGGGAGCTGTCTGATCTTGGCTCATATTGTTTTCAGCCATAACTTTTAAAGTTAAAAGGTTATCAAACTACTCCTACCGGAGCTGTCCGATCTGGGCCCATATTGTTTGCAACCATAACTTTTAAATTAAAAGGTTATCAAACTACTCCTACAGGAGCTGTCTGATCTGGGCCCATATTGTTAGCAAACATAACTTTTGAAGTTAAAAGGTTACACATTTACTCCTACAAGAGCTGTCTGAACTGGGCCCATATTGTTTGCAGCCATAACTTTTTAAGTTAAAATGTTATCAAACTATTCCTACAGCAGCTGTCTTATCTGGGCCCATACTTTTGCAGCCATGCCTTTTACAATTTAAAGGTTATCAAACTACTCCTACAGGAGCTGTCAGATCTGGGCCCATATGTCTGATCTTGGCCCATTTTGTTTGCAGGCATGCCTTTTAAAGTTAAAAGGTTATCAAACTACTCCTACAGGAGCTGTCTGATCTGGGCTCATATTGTTTGCAACCATGCATTTTAATGTTAAAAGGTTATCAAACTACTAATACAGGAGCTGTCTGATCTGGGCCCATATTGTTTGCAACCATGTCTACTAAAGTTACAAGGTTATCAAACTATTCCTACAGGAGCTGTCTGATATGGGCCCATACTGTTTGCAGCCATAACTTTTAAAGTTAAACGGTTATCAAACTACTCCTACAGGAGCTTTCTGATCTGGGCCCATATTGTTTGCAACCATGCCTTTTAAAGTTAAAAGGTTATCAAACTTCTCCTACAGGAGCTGTCTGATCTGGACCTATATTGTTTGCAACCATGCCTTTTAAAGTTAAAAGGTTATAAAACTACTCCTTCAGGAGCTGTCTTATCTGGGCCCATATTGTTTGCAACCATAACTTTTAAAGTTAAAAGGTTATAAAACTACTCCTGAAGCTGTCTGAAATGGTCCCATATTGTTTGCAACCATAACTTTTAAAGTTTAAAGGTTATCAAACTAATCCTACAGAAGCAGTCTGATAAGGGCCCATATTGTTTGCAACCATGCCTTTTAAAGTTTAAAGGGAATCAAACTACTCCTACAGGAGCTGTCTGAAATCGTCCCATATTGTTTGCAACCATAACTTTTAAAGTTTAAAGGTTATCAAACTAATCCTACAGGAGCAGTCTGATCTGGGCTCATATTGTTTGCAACCATGCCTTTTAAAGTTTAAAGGGAATCAAACTACTCCTACAGGAGCTGTCTGATCTGGGCCCATATTGTTTGCAACCATAACTTTTAAAGTTAAAAGGTTTTCAAACTACTCCTACAGATTCTGTCCGATCTGGGCCCATATTGTTTGCTACCATAACTTTTAAATTAAAAGGTTATCAAACTACACCTACAGGAGCTGTCTGATCTGGGCCCATATTGTTTGCAATCATAACTTTTAAAGTTAAAAGGTTACAAATTTACTCCTTCAAGAGCTCTCTGAACTGGGCCCATATTGTTTTCAGCCATAACTTTTAAAGTTAAAATATTATCAAACGTCTCCTACAGGAGCTGTCTGAGCTGGGCCCATATTGTTTGCAACCATGACTTTTAAAGTTAAAAGGTTATCAAGCTACTCCTACAGGAGCTGTCTGAAATGGGCCCATATTGTTTGCAACCATAGCTTTTAAAGTTTAAAGGTTATCAAACTACTCCTACAGGAGCTGTCTGATCTGGGCCCATATTGTTTGCAACCATAACTTTTAAAGTTAAAAGGTTTTCAAACTACTCCTACAGGAGCTGTCTGACTTGGGCCCATATTGTTTGAAACCATGTCTTTTAAGGTTAAAAGTTTATCAAATTACTCATACAGGGGCTGTCTGATCTGGGCCCACATTGTTTGCAGCCATAACATTTAAAGTTATAATGTAATTAAACTACTCCTACAGGATCTGTCTGATCTGGGCCCATATTGTTTCCAACCATGCCTTTTAAAGTTAAAAGGATATCAAACTACTCCTACAGGAGCTGTCTGATCTGGGCCCATATTGTTTGCAACCATAACATTTAAAGTTAAAAGGTTATCAAAATACTCCTACAGGAGCTGTCTGATCTGGGCCTATATTGTTTGCAGCCATGCCTTTTATAGTTATACGGTTATCAATCTACTCCTACAGGAGCTGTCTGATCTTGGCCCATATTGTTTGCAACCTTGCCTTTCAAAGTTAAAAGGTTATTAAAGAACTCCTACAGGAGCTGTCTGATCTGGGCCCATATTGTTTGCAGCCATGTCTTTAAAAGTTAAAAGGTTATTAAACTACTCCTACAGGAGCTGTCTGATCTGGGCCCATATTGTTTGCAACCATGCCTTTTTGAAGTTAAAGTTGATCAAACTATTCCTACAGGAGCTGTGTGGTCTGGGCCCAAGATGTTTGCAGCCATAACTTTTAAATTTAAAAGGTTATCAAACTACTCCTACAGGAGCTGTCTGATCTGGGCCCATATTGTTTGCAGCCATAGCTTTTAAAGTTAAAATGTTATCAAACTACTCCTACAGGAGCTGTCCGATCTGGGCCCATATTGTTTGCAGCCATGCCTTTTAAAGTTAAAATGTTATCAAACTACTCCTACAGGAGCTGTCTGATCTGGGCTCATATTGTTTGCAACCATGTATTTTAATGTTAAAAGGTTATCAAACTACTCCTGCAGGAGCTGTCTGATCTGGGTCCATATTGTTTGCAACCATGTCTACTAAAGTTACAAGATTATCAAACTACTCCTACAGGAGCTGTCTGATATCGGCCCATACTGTTTGCAGCCATAACTTTTAAAGTTAAACGGTTATCAAACTACTCCTACAGGAGCTTTCTGATCTGGGCCCATATTGTTTTCAGCCATACCTTTTAAAGTTAAAATGTTGTCAAACTACTCCTACAGGAGCTGTCTGATATCGGCCCATACTGTTTGCAGCCATAACTTTTAAAGTTAAACGGTTATCAAACTACTCCTACAGGAGCTTTCTGATCTGGGCCCATATTGTTTTCAGCCATACCTTTTAAAGTTAAAATGTTGTCAAACTACTCCTACAGGAGCTGTCTGATATGGGCCCATACTGTTTGCAGCCATAACTTTTAAAGTTAAAAGGTTATCAAACTACTCCCACAGGAACCTGTCTGCTCTGGGCGCATATTGTTTGCAACCATAAGTTTTAAAGTTAAAAGGTTATAAAACTACTCCTTCATGAGCTGTCTGATCTGGGCCCATATTGTTTGCAACCATGCCTTTTAAAGTTAAAATGTTATCAAACTACTCCTACAGTAGCTTTCTGATCTGGGCCCATATTGTTTTCAGCCATGCCTTTTAAAGTTAAAAGGTTATCAAACTACTCCTACAGGAGCTCTCTGATCTGGGCCCATATTGTCTGCAACCATACCTTTTAAAGTTAAAAGGTAATCAAACTACTCCTACAGGAGCTGTCTGATCTGGGCCACTATGGTTTGCAGCCATAACTTATAAAGTTAAAAGGTTATCAACTTACTTCTTCAGGAGCTGTCTGATCTGGGCCCATATTGTTTGCACACATAACTTTTAAAGTTAAAAGGTTATCAAACTACTCATACGGGAGCTGTCTGATCTGGGTCCATATTGTTTGCAGCCATAACTTTTAAAGTTCAATTGTTATTAACTTACTTCTACAGGAGCTTCTGATCTGGGCCCATATTGTTTGCAGCCATAACTTTTAAAGTTGAAAGGTTATCAATCTACTCCTACAGGAGCTGTCTGATCTGGGCCCATATTGTTTGCAGCCATGCCTTTTAAAGTTAAAATGTTATCAACCTACTCCTACAGGAGCTGTCTGATCTTGGCCCATATTGTTTGCAGCCATAACTTTTAAAGTTAAAAGGTTATCAAACTACACCTACAGGAGCTGTCTGATCTGGGCTCATATTGTTTGCAACCATAACTTTTAAAGTTAACAGCACAAAAATTAAGCAGACGACAATTGTTGTGATTGGCATCTTAAGCGTTCATCGGATGCAGATGAAAACAACCGAAGCCCGTTGACGAACATCACGGAGCGCTCAACGGAAATTATGGAGGATAATGAGCTATTTATAGATAGTAATATAGGCAGAAACACTGTGTATAACCGGACAGTCGCCACATCGGAAGCGGCATTAGACTGTACACCTAAAAATCACTAGCGGCATATAAACAACCGTTGCTGTTGGTTACTTTCTGTCAGATAAGAAAGCAACGGAATGTAAAATTAGAACACGGTTTTCGGCATCGAGGGAAGAAATGGATGTACTTTACTCGTATGATTCTCATAACTTCTCATAGTGCTGCATTTTTTGTGCAGACCTAATCTTGTACGGCTCAATCAGTGATTTTCCTGCCTCTGTCGCCCGTCAACACGATGAATCCAGGTCAATATATTCGAAACTAAGGTCAGTCGGATACTTACACCAAAATGGAATCTTTTAAACACATATATTCTTTGACATCTGATAGCTGGTAGCATCTTAATATGAAGATTTTGTAAATGATGACCACTTGAAATGCACCAGTCACATTCGAATGACTGTACGACTAGCGGCAAGCTAATAAAATATGCTGTACGACTAGCGGCGATTGTTTCATTGTTTTACGAAAAAGCAGAATCCCAGTAAAAACGTTACATAACGAGCTCTAAGGAATATAAGATATTAGAAAATGAGGACTAAGTAGCAGAAGAGAGCATTTGTTCTTTATTTCACTTGATTTTATTTAAATATTTTTTACTACTTTTGTAATAATAGCACTTCTATGCAGATTACTGATACACGTACATAGTGGAAACATGGTCTGACGGGAAGAACATTATATACCGTGATGTGTTAGTTTGTTTGTAGGCTAACGGCCTAGGTCTTATTGAACCGCCGTCCACACTTTGTTTCGGTTGGCTTATTCACAAGTTTAAACCAGAAACTAAACTTGAATCAGTGGAAAGGAGAACATGTCCATAGAAAAGATGACATGTGAATTCCGTCAGACATTGTGTCCGACATCGCTGAGCGTGTCATATGATGTCTCGACTGTGATCCGGAGGGTCTGTTTTTATGCCTACCCCCCCCCCCCCCACACACACACATATCCATTCCATGTAAGACGACATGAAAGCCGTAACAAAGGAAAGAAGCATAGCTAGAAAAGTAAAAATCCCAGCCTGTGGTGGGATTCTAACCAAGGCCACTCGGGTGAAAGTCTAATGCTCATACACATTTCAAAAGAATCATCAATTTATGATGACGAAAAGCAAATTTCGGCAAGTTAACATTTTCTGCGAAAAGTGTCCGATTCCAGATGAGCGAGAAGCGTCTCATACCCATAAGCTACACCGGCCCCGATAGCTCAGTTGGTAGAGAGGAGTCCGCTCCGGGGTACAGGAGGTCACGGGTTCGATCCCGAGCCGCGACATACCAAAGTCGTTAAAATGGTACCAGCTGCTCCTCGCTTGGCACTCAGATTTACGGGGTAGAGCTAGGACTGGTCGTCCCAGTGTCAGGATAATGTGACAGGGTGTCGTATCATGTAATGTGTCTGGGACACGATACTTCAGTGAGGCAGCACTATAAAAGTGAGCATTGAGCTCCCTGTCGCAACCAGACACCGTCGTGATATGACTGAAAAATTGTTGAAAGCGACGTTAAACCCGAATTCACACACACATACACACGCACGCACGTACCCCCGCGCGCGCGAGCGCGCGCGGTCTATACTTTTGTTTGTTTGATTCGAGATTTAACGTCCCCGTCATCAATATTTAGGCCATTTAGGAGACGTGCCTTCCAATTTTGTGGGACTTTTACCTAACATTGAAATAAAATGACATCTCAACTCCTGCCGGCCAATGAAACCAATAGGGTTTATGTGCATGGACGGTCCGATTCGCACCACTTTGCTTGGGCAGTCTTAGACCTTCTAATCGGTTTACCAGTAATCGTGTGCGGTCGGTTTCAGCTCTGCGTGGAACCGTCATGCAACCCAATGTATTTCTCCAAGCCCCGTTGGGCTATTATTTTAAGCAAATTAATGAATATAATATATAGAACCCTCGTAAAATCAAATTGTCTGATTAAATAAAGTGGGGTTAACAGGGAAGTATTTCGATACCCAAAATATTTTCTACAAAAAGTAGGTTATGTCAAGCCAGGTCGTGTTCCTTCCCGTCCCACCCACCGTGTGCGCGGATTATGTGCATTACAACCAATGGATTTTTTACCAAGACAAACAGTCGCATATGTATATACTGTATGTACATAAATGTACAGATGTAGCGGAGTTGTGGCGCTGTTTAGTGCTATAAATTTTCGAATCTGTTCAAACCTGACATCACGAAAACGCGCCTATATAATACTGTTCCCTATAAACCCCACTTTTATATACTAAAACTGGGGTGTGCAGGAATATACATTATTTTTTATTTCTGCTCAAAAGCATATATTGTGGGTACTCGTTAGGTTCTTACGAGTACCCATTATCTATGTTTCGAGAAGAAATGTGGAAACCAACATAATTCTTATCTGAAAATTTTCATTTTTTGGTGGTAAATTTTTTCTGTTAATTTGAATAGGCGTGTTTTCGTAATGTATACAAATATTCTCCCGTTGTTTGTAATGTGAACAACAATGACAGCATGACACAATCCTACTGAGCACATGACCTTTGGGCGTAGATTCAATGTCATGACGTTGTATCGACGTTGATGCGACATTGTGTGCGCGTTATTTGCGAACATCTTGTATACATGGATGCCGATTGAAAACACATTATTGTTGTTGTTGTTACAAAAATGTAAGGTATAATTTTATCACGTCAAACAAGTTATTTACGATTTTTTTCATTATTAATTTATTCTAATGACATTCTCTTCTCCGGCCCCCGCCCATAGGGGCTTGAAGAAATATATGGGTTGCATGATGCTTCCACGCAGAGCTGAATCCGGCCCGCACACTAGTACTGGTAAACCGCTTAGAGGATCTAAGCCTGTCCAGGAACCGGTGCGAGGCGGACCGTTAATGCTAATAAACCCTATTGGTTTCATTGGGCGACAGGACTTGAGATGTCATTTCATCTCAATGTCGGGTAAAAGTCCCACAAAAATGGAAGCAACTTCTCCAAAATGACCTTTACAGTGTTGACGGGGACGTTAAACCTCAAATCAAACAAACAAACATTCTCTTCTCCCTTGAACTTTCGTTTTCTTCATCTTAATGGCGTGTATATTTGCATCTCTTTCTTTCCTTCTGTCTGTCTGTCTGTCTGTCTCTCTCTCTCTCTTGATAAATAGAAAAATCATTACCTGGAATAGTCGCCTAGCTGTAAAATATCCCGACTGACCTTCCTACAGAAAAGCAGGGAATTGTCATTGTACTAACACTTCCAGATGATGACAAGAATAAAATAGAAGAAAAAGTTTTCAATCAAATTGGTCGTGAAAATCTAAAGCAAATAAATGGTCTTGACACTCTCATAATTTTTTTGGACAGTCAATTAATGAAAGATGAGCTGAGTGACAGTTTAGAAAAAATTGAACAATTTGAAGACTTTCAAAGGGTTAATGGACAGAGCATTACAGAATACATAGCAACCTTTGACTCTCACTACAGAAAACTTGAAAAATACAAATTAAAATTACCAACAGAGATCTTAGCATTCAAACTTCTCACGAAGGCAAATATCAGCAAAGAAGAAAAAATGCTTGTACTCACAGGCATGAACTACGCAAACAAAGAGACATTATATGAAGAGGCTAAACAGTCGTTGAAAAAAAATCCAAAGGGGTGTTACAGAAGTGAGTTCAAGCCCAGGACCAAGTATAAAATTGGAGCCTACATTTTAGCTGAAAATAAAGAAGCTTTATTAGCTGCTGGTTATGTCAAACAAGGTCACGGAAAAAGGTCAGTCAAGACAGGAAGATGGGGTAACACTCAAGGTGGGAGACAGCGGGCCCAGGGACCAGAAGTGAGAAGAAGAATGAATCCTACAGGACCAGATGGCAAGGTATTAACCTGCAGAGTTTGTGGATCATACAGGCATCTTATGAAAGACTGCCATGATAGTTGGGAGAACATTAAGAAGGTACATGTGGTCGAAGATGAGAATGTAGTGTTGTTTACAGGATACAGCAAAGAGGAGATATATCAGCTGGGCGTTGATGCACGCAACTGTGCAATACTCGACAGTGCTTGTAGCAGCACGGTGTGTGGGCAGAACTGGATAGATAGCTACATCAACCAATTGAATGAGGGTGACAGGAAGAAGGTACAGCAGACAGTAGGTGAGAGAACTCTTAAATTTGGTGGAGGAATACGTCTGAAATCTCAAGCTGAATACTGTCTTCCAGCAGTAATTGCTGGAAAAGAAGTATCAATTAAAACAGATGTAGTTAGATCAGATATCCCATTACTCTTATCAAGAAGTGCGATGAAAAAGGCAGGTGTGAAGATGGATCTGGAGAATGACTCGGCAAAAATATTTGGGAAAGATATTGCCCTGAACCTCACTACATCAGGTAATTACTGCATCCCTATTGACAGAACAGAAAATATAGCAGTTGACGAGGTGTTATCCGCAAAGCTTGAAGAAATGGGGAGACAAGACAAATTGAAAACTTTGCAGAAGCTGCACAGGCAGTTTGCTCATCCACATGCAAAAAAGCTTAAGTCACTGCTACAAGATGCAAATATCTGGAGAGATGACTATAAGGACTTGCTTGAAGAAATAGATAGTGTGATCTATGCAAGAGGTATGCAAAAACACCTGCCCGTTCTCAGTTCAATGAGAAAGTGGCTATGGACTTAAAGCAATGGAATGGACGCTGGATTTCCATATCATAGACATGTGGTCAAGATATACCATATCAGTATTCATAAACAGGAAAAGACCAAGTGACGTTGTAAATGCTTTGATGCAGAACTGGGTTGGAGTGTTCGGAGTAATGGGATCAATGATGACAGACAATGGGGGAGAATTCAATGCTGATGAAATGCGTGAAGTGATGTCAATCCTAAAGGTGAGAGTACTGACTACTGCAGCTGAAAGCCCATTTCAAAATGGGCTATGTGAGCGGGTACATGCTGTGACAGACATGATGCTGCTGAAACTTGAAGAGGAAAACAGAAACACTGATAGCCAGACTCCGCTATGCTGGGCAAATATGGCACGGAATACATTACAGATGTGGAATGGATTTAGTATCCATCAGCTTATCTTTGGTAAGAATCCAAATTTGCCTGGTGTAATGACGGATGGACTGCCAGGACTTGAAGGGTCAACCAGTAGCGATACGTATGCACAGCATCTGAATGCCTTACATTCTTCACGCAGTGCCTACATCCAAACAGAGGTAAATGAAAGGATAAGGAGAGCTTTACGTGGGAAGATCAGGGCAGCTGAGGACATTTTTGAAAATGGAGACATGGTGTTCTACAATAGAGAGGGAAAAGAACGATGGCTTGGGCCAGCTACGGTTGTTTTTCAAGATGGTGAGGTGTTTGTGTTTTTGCGTCATGGTGGAATCTTTGTCAGGGTATCAACGAATAGACTGAAAAGAATAGATCAAGCTTTAGACAGAAATGAAAGCAGTGACAAGGCCCAAACTGTACCAGTTGACAACGGAGATGAAATAAATGAGGAGGAGGCAAGGGAGGAGTCATCTGTGTCAGAGGTTTTGTCAGGACTGGGTCCTGCTGATGGACGAAACTCTGTTGAACCACACAGAAATGCAGAAAATCAGTTGTCAGTTAAAGACAGAGAGCTGCCAGCAATCAACTCAGAGACAGCTACAGGTGGTGTTGAGAATGATAGAGACACGGAAAGATCAAGCAGTGTGAAAGCAAATGACAGTATCAGATACAAGCTTAATGATGAATGGGTAACTGGCACAGTTCTTAGTAGAGCAGGAAAAGCCACTGGAAAGTACAAAAACTGGTACAATATTAGGAATGAAAACAATGAGATAAGAAGCATTGATCTCGGAAGCATTCAATGGCAGAAAATACCTGAAACAGAAATCAATATTACTGAGGTTTCCAAGAGTGAGAGCTTAGGTAGTAAAGAAACAGACATTGCCAAAGAAAATGAACTGGAAAAATTAGCTGAGTTTGAAACATATGAGGAAGTAACAGACTGTGGACAAAAAGTTTTGTCAACACGATGGGTAATATCAAATAAGAATGGAAAAAACAAAGCCAGATTAGTTGTGAGAGAATTTGAAGAAAGAGATCTTGAAATACCACGAGACAGTCCAACAGTAGGAAAAGGAACTATGAGGCTATTGATTTCAGTTGCAGCACTTGAAAACTGGAAATTAAAAACAACTGACATAAAATCAGCTTTTCTACAAGGCAAAGAATTAGAGAGGGAGATATACATAAGACCACCAAAGGAGAGTCAAACACCACATGGCATAATCTGGAAGCTTAAACATGGTCTGTATGGGTTAAAAGACGGGGCTAGGCAGTTCTATGAAAGTGTCAGAGAAGAACTAATGAAACTTGGCTTCACTCCATGTAAACTGGATCCAGCAGTATTTTATGTTCATAAAGAAAACAGGTTGAGGGGAATTCTCTGCTGTCATGTGGATGATTTTTTACATGCTGGTGATGATATTTTTGAAACTTTGATGAAAAAGCTGAGGGGAAGATTTTCTGCCGGAAAAGTGGAGGAGAAAGAGTTCAGATATATAGGGTTCAAAGTCAAGCAGCTTGAAAATAGGATAATAATTGAACATTCTAAATATATAAACAAAATGGAGAATAAAACTGTGGATCCAAAGAGAGCCTCTGACAAACAAGAGCAATTGACAGCACAAGAACAAAATACATACAGGCAGTTAGTAGGTCAGTTGAATTAGGCGGCACAGGGATCAAGGCCGGATATGAGATTTGAAATGATAAAGATGAGCACGAAGTTAAAACAAGGTACAGTAGAGGATCTGGTACGAGTCATAAAAAAAAATAAGTCGGCTGAAAGACTTTCATTCCTATATGACATTTCCAAGGTTGAGCAAAACTGCTGAATTGAAAATTGCTGTTTTCACTGATGCTTCACTGGGAAATATCAATGAAGGAACTGGTAGTACTGGTGAATTCATTATCTGGTTGAAGGACAATACAGGGCAATGTTGTCCAATTGCCTGGAATGCACATACAGTAGAACTTCGATGGCTCGAACACCGATGGCTCGTTTACCATGGATGTGTCGAACCCGTTCTTGAGTCCCTAGGGGAATTTCTGTACATAAGAAATAGGGAGGGTAAAAATTAGGATGTTTTCGTCTTTTATCTTGCAAATGTATGCTGTGTGTACTCATTAGAATCGCCTCGATAAGGCGATTCTAATGATACACTCAGCATACATTTTTCATTATAGAACACAGAAAAAGATGTCCTAAAGTATGTCGTTATGCTTCCTGGCATTAGTCCTCAGTGGCTCGAACGACCCCTGTCTCGAACAGATTTTCATGGTCCCAAAGGTGTTCGAGCCATTGAAGTTCGACTGTAAAATCAAGAGTGTAGTAAGGTCTACATTAGCAGCTGAAACCTTGAGTTTGCAGGAGGGACTTGAAGCCAGTTACTACTACAGAGAGATGCTGGAGAGTGTACTAGGGGTTGAGCCGAGAACCATTATGATTGAGGCCTACGTTGACAATAAGAGCATCATTGAAGCTATACTGTATACAAGGCTGGTTGATGACAAACAGCTTCGAGTGGATGTAGCAGCTATCAAGGAATCACTACAATTGCATGATGTGAACAAGATCCAGTGGATACCAGGACATTTGCAGTTGGCAAACCCGACGACCAAACAAGGTGAATCAGGGTTTAATCTACTGAAGGTGTTGCAGTCTGGACAGATGTTAAATGAACTGTGTTCCTGAGAACTAATCATAATGCTTTTTATTAAGATTTTTTTTAATCTTTTTAGCTTAATAGGCTAAAATTAATAGGTTTAAAATTTTACAACTTTTCCTTTTGAAGCATCTTAATAATTAGCATTTTTTTTATTTTTCCTCAACTTTAAATTCCATTTGAATTTAAATCTGTTTACAACAGTAGTTTCAGCAAATTAAAAAGAAAAGGAAAAGAAAGAAAAAAGAAAGAAAATATAATTAATGTTAATTACTATAAGGTTAGGTAACTCTTCTATATCTGTTGTTAAAATACTCCTCAATGTTACTCTTCAATGCTAGAGTTACTGTTACTGGTTATTCTTAACTGTGACGTCATGAACGTCATGGAAACGACGTAACGTCATAGAGTTTTTGTATGTCAACCATTGTTGTTAATAAAGTGTGTTGCTACTTCTAAGAAGTTTTCCTGGCGTTTATCAGGCTACACGTGATTTATGTACAGTGTAACGCACGAAGAAATTGTGTACATATTAAAGGTCTTATAATATGGATGTGTGTCTTCCGGATTAACTCATGCTCTCTCTCTCTCTCTCTCTCTCTCTCTCTCTCTCTCTGTTCGTTGGTTATTAGATGAAAGCTGGTCAGCATTACGTGTGCCACAAACACTCTAATCAAAGCATGCAACTGTCGGTAAATTAAGTCTTAGCAATCGAGGGTGTCCCTGGAAGTCTGATATAAGCATTTAGTAAGCATTATACATTCTGCAAATAATCCTATTCGAACGTGCAGACGCAGGCAAATCCCATTCTTGGCAATCTAGACTATTTCTGGAAGTCTTATCAGTCTTAAAGCTATCATTAAAAGTCCTGTAAACATTCTTATCCGATTGAGCAAATACTGGCGAATCCAGTTCCTAGCAATCTAAACTCTTCCTGGAAGTCTGCTCAGATTCTTTAAGCCAACATATGGCATTCAAACACTTCTATCCGACTGTGCGAATGTCAGCAAATCCAATTCTTAACATGGCCCCCGCCCATCGGGGCTTGAAGAAATAGATTGGGCAGCATGATGCTTCCACCCAGAGCTGATTTGTTTGATTATAAGTGTAATGTCCCCGTCAACACTGTAAATGCCATTTTGTAGCCGTTGCTTCCAATTTTGTGGGCTTTTTACCCAACATTGAGATGAAATGACATCTCAAGCCCTGCCGCCCAATTAAACCAATAGGGTGTATAAGCATGGGCGGGCCGACTCGCACCGCATTGCCTGAGCAGGGTAAGATACTCTAAGCGGTTTACCAGTACTCGTGTGCAGGTCGGTTACAGCTCTGCGTGGAGGCATCATGCAGCCCCTCTATTTTTTCAAGCTCCGAAGGGCAGGGGCTAACCAACCAGTGCTTAAACCGACCGCACATATGAGTACTGGTAAACCATTTAGAAGGTCTGAGCCTGCTGAGGCAAAGTGGTGCGAGCCGGCCCGTCCATGCATATAAACCCTATTGGTTTTATTGGACGGCAGGGATTGGGATGTCATTTCAACTCAATATGGGGTAGAAGTCCTACAACATTGGAAGCAACGTCTCCAAAATGACTTAAATAGTGTTGGCGGGGACGTTAAACCTCGAAATAATCAATCAAACAAAAAAAAAAAACCAATTCTTAACAATCTAGACTTCTCCTGGACGTCTGATCAGAGTCTTAGAAGTCAGCATTATACAACCTGCAAATATTTCTATCTGACTATGTGAATGACAACAATCCGATTCTTAGCAATCTGGAATATTTCCGGAAGTCTGATCAGAGTCTTTTAAGTCAGCAGTTTACGCCATGCAAACAGTACCATTCAACTACATGTATGCAGATGCTGGCAAATCCGTGGGTGTTCCTGAAAGTCTGATCAGAGTCTTTTACATATCCGACCATGCAGATTCAGGCAAATCCGAGTCTTGATCATCTAGACTACCTCAAAATGTGCCTTTCCGAATCTCTTATATATGTTTTCAATGGGCAGAGTTCTCTGTACAGTCAAACTTCAATACTCAAACACCTTCAGGACTCTGATACTTTGTTCGAGAGAGGATATACGAAATATTGATCGTTTATCATAGCGCCAGGCCATGAGGCTTTTGAGGGGGTGACTCAAATATTTTTTACAATCTTCTACAATAAAGGAAAGTTCTTGTTTGTTTGTTTGTTTGTTTGTATTAGAGTTAACGGCCAGGTCAACACCAGTTGGGTCATTTTTGAGCCAGCCAGTTTACATATCCACACTTTTCCTGGTCAGGCTAAAAGTAGACTTGAACTTTCCTACACGTTATAGAAGACTAATTGAAGAATAACCCAATCATTTTGCAAAAGGCGAGGCAAGTTTTCAGCTCACCAGAGCCGAAGGCTCCTGGTAAACTTTTTTGGATAGGCAGTGGCCCGTTGTTGTCTAGAGTTTGTAAATTTATGTATATTTCTTATTAGCCTGTATAAAAAGGGCAGCAAAAATGGGCTTGTACAAATGTGGTAGCAATTCTGAACGAGAGTTTTGCTCGTGGGCCCCTTTTTGTGTCTTTGTGTGAAAGCTTTTACTTGTTATGGGCCGCTTTTTACTTCTTGTGAAAGCTTACACTTGTTGCATCTAATGTTTACGCCAACGGACCTCCGTGACCAAGTTGATAAGAGCGCTGACTCTTAATCATTAGGTCGCTCACCGCTGTCTAGAGTCATGCACACGTGAGAAGCCAAGTTCTGCAACGGAAGGTCAGGTGGTTTTTATCCGGGTACTCCAGTTTTCGCCCACCTCTGATTAACAACCGGCTCGATATGAGTTCATTTAATAATGAAAGGGCCGTAATCCCCACCCCCAACCCCCACCACAAAAAAAAAAAAAAAACAACATCTAAATAGTGTTGAGGCTGATAGGCTGACTTGGAAATGTAGCAATCGCCATTATTTCAAATATACACTCAATTAAACCACACGTAGCGTTGCTGCATTAGAGTCAGGTACAGAAGTTTTCGCTCACACTCGTATGCTAAAATGGCATCTGTCTTATCTCCAAAAGCAACATTTTTATTTAAGTCTACACATGCATTACAGATTGTGGGTGCTCGTAAGAACAGCCTTTTTGAGGCGGTTCTAACGAGTACCCACAATTTGTGTTTTTGAGCAAAGCCAATGACGCTGATGTATTCACCATAGGAAACCCCTCTTTCCTCGGGCCTTCGCCCATCGAGGCTTGGAGAAATAGATTGCGCTGCATGATGCTTCCACGCAGAGTTTAAACCGATCACACATAAGTACTGGCAAACCGCTTAGAGGGTCGAAGCCTACCCAGGCATAGTGGTGCGAGTCGGACCGTCCCTACATTTAAACCCTTTTAGTTTGTTTGGGTGACAGGGTTTGAGATATCATTTTATCTCAATGGCGGGTAAAAGTCCCATGAAATTGCAAGTAACGTCTCTAAAATGATCTAAATAGTGTTGACGCCGACTTGAAACCTCGATTCAAACAAACAAACAAGGCCTTGTTACACTGATGCGTTTTATTTTTGCTGACAAATACCCTTCACTTTACTGATCGATCAGTAGAGTTGCAGATGGACTTCGGGAACAAAAACAACAACACACGCAAAATATATAGCCCCCGTGGTGTAGCGTTAAACCTCCTATTCTTGTAAACAAGGTGCCGGAGTGTCATTACAAGCTTCTCCACACTATCGGACGAGTCTTTAAGCCGAGGTCCCATGTTTATATGACTTTAGGTGCGTGTTGATGGGACGTAAATACACCCCCCCACACACACACACACACACACGCGCACGCGCGCGCGCATTTTAGTTTTGTTTTACGAACGTTTCAAGATAATCTCAATATTTCAAGCAAATCGTTAATCAGAGGTGGGCGGAAAAGGAGTCGTCATCATCATTATCGG
This sequence comes from Lucinisca nassula, assembly GCA_963580285.1. Taxonomy (NCBI): domain Eukaryota; kingdom Metazoa; phylum Mollusca; class Bivalvia; order Lucinida; family Lucinidae; genus Lucinisca; species Lucinisca nassula. The sequence goes on from OY757026.1 coordinate 43,908,696, forward strand.
AGTTTTGATTAACGTGCAGCTGGTCCAAATTTAGATAAATGCGCCCCCTTCCATGTAACTGGTTTGCTGCACGCATAGCAGATCTCACAACATATCTCAAGGTATGTCTATCATGAGGGTCGATAGCAGAGGGCTTCCAGTCTCTGCGGTATGTCTCTGTCAGCTGCTCCCAGGTCATCTTGGGCCACCCAGGCTCACGCCTTCCGTCTGCCTGTGTGTGACAGGCAGTCTTGACTGCACCGTTGGAGCGTTCCACATGTCCATACCAGTGGAGCCCTCTCTCTTTTAGGATGAGATCCAGGTCCCCAATGCCAAGCCGTGCAAGTAGCCGAAGAAAAAACTTCCTGACCTTCCGTTGCGGAGCTTGGCGTCTCACATGTGACTTGTGCAAGGATCGAACCACAGCAGTGAGAGACCTTATGCTTTTACCCACTAGGCCATGGAGTGCCGTTGCAAAACTTACGCGTATGGCATGCAAAACTAGATTACCAAAGCGTGCTCGTACCATTGCTCTGCTTTTTATATAGTACATCTCTCTCTCTCTCTCTCTCTCTCTCTCTCTCTCTCTCTCTCTCTCTTTCGTTTACACCGTCAATCTCACGCATTTTCTGTCTTCTCGCAGAAAGGGAGAAAAGAGATAGAGGAGATAGTAGATAAGATGAAATTTAAGGACAGAGGAGAAAATGGAAAAATGAATGGGCGTGTAGAAACAGTAGAAACGACAACATTTCTCCTCTACCCTAACCTGCTGCAAGGACAACAGGCCTTGTCAACTGTAAACCAACATCAGTTAGACGCCCCAGTGACGCAAGACACACGTCACCTGTGCTTCACCCATCCTCCCCTTCATTACCGCTAAATAAAAAAAAATGTTCAAGCACGCACACAAACACACTCATACAGGAAAAGAAAATCCAACATTTGTACATGATATTAAAAAAAAGAATCTGGCAACTACAGTGAGCGCCAAATCACGTCACCAGATGACCAATTAACAGAGAAACAGTGTATTTTGCTTTAAACATAAGTTGGTGTATTCATACGAACTCCATCGACTTTTATTTGTGACACATGTAAAATAAATTATCGTCGCTATTCGGACAGTTTTCTTTTGCACTTGTGGCGCTAGTGATGTAGTACAGTTGTCGCTAGTCGTACAGTCATTTGAATGTGACTGGTGCATTTCAAGTGGTCATAATTTACAAAATCCAAATATTTAGACGCTAGCAGCTATCAGATGTCAAAGACTACATGTGTTTTAACGTTTTCATTGTGGTGTAAGTAGCCGGTTTACCTTAATTTCGAATATATTGACCTGGATTCATCGTGTTGACGGGTGACAGAGGCAGCAAAATCACTGATTGAGCCGTACAAGATGAGATCGCCACAAAAAATGCACCACTATCAGAAGTAATGAGAATCATTTGAATAAAGTACACTCGTTTCTTCCTCCGATGCCGAAAACCGCAGTCTAATCGCACATTCCGTTGCTTTCATACCTGACAGAAAGTAGCCAACAGCAACGGTTGTTTATATGCCGCTAGTGATTTTTAGGTGTACAGTCTAATGCCGCTTCCGATGTTGCGACTGTCCGGTTATACACAGTGAGAAATATGAATATGTTGTGCTGACCCTGGTGAAGGAATGTGCACTGTACTGGTGTAAGCCTGCCTAGGATAAGTGTGGATAGATAAACTAACGAACTAAACAGTGTTGACTGTGCACTTAAGCTCCAATGCAAACAAAGAAAAAAAACAAAACACTCCCAGTGCTATGATTTGACTTATTCCCATTCTATCATAAAGAGTGTCATTGTCAAAAAGGCCGCACGAAGCGAAAGGGGCTTCAAGCATATCCACAAAGCGAAGACACAGATAAGCCTGCGTGAATGCGCAGGCAGATCTGAGTCTTCACGGTGCGCCATATGGATGTCCACCGATACAAAGCTTGGCCATTGACACAGGTTCTCCGTGTAATGCAACGTCATGACGTTTATGCAACGTCACATCTACGTTGATCTAACGTTGACCTAGCAACGTGTGCCTGCTGGGTTAGGTTGTATAGCTCTTATCAGATAAGATCGCTACATGTATGACGTCTTGTAGAACCCACGGGTACACATATAGCAAATACATTTTAATTTGTTTTATAGGTTGCTTTTTGGATCGACTGTTTTTCAATCGACCTAAAGTTATAAAGGTCAGAAACTGAATTAATGCTGTTGTCCACGTGACTGTCACTGTTTTGGGGGATAAAATAAGGCTATCAATAGAAAATCGTCGGATTATTTTTATCGTTAAATGTTATTATTATTTAATAGCAAAAGGTGCACTATTTTTATCGATGTTACATGCAAGTCAGTGTTGCGTGTGGCAAACACTGTATAACCAGATCAGAAGCCGCGAAATGTGGCGTCTGCTCAGCCGGCTGCTGTGGAATTGTCTCAAATTAAAAATCAGTGTTTGAAATAGACGACGGTATGTCAGGGTATATGTGAAATAGATGACAATATTCCTGTTACTAACCCTTACAACCCTTAAACCCGATACAGATACTTATGCAAATGATGTAATAGCTCTGGGCCATCTTATAGGGATATATATTGATAATCATTCAGCTAGACACCCTATTTAGTTGAATGGACGTGTCCAACTTCAGTGATAAAAGGGTGCACTCCAGAAACTCAAGGGTGAGAGGGTTTGAGGGTAAATAAATCAAAGCACTGACAACACTAATTGGCCAATTGTTTCCGAGTGCAGGCTTGGAACGGTCATGTACTGTTTCGATACCCCCTTAAGTTCTGCGGCGTTTGATCTGGGTCTACATGTTTGCCAAACCCAACAATTGATTCAAGTCTAGAATAACTCTCTTACATGTACGCAACACTCTGATCTCATTATGGTCCAATGAACACGGCCATTTTTGGGTCGATTGTCAATCGACCAGAAAAACTCTCCAGTGTTAAAGTTCACTGAGGTCAGAGTGTTGCGTAAGAGGGTTATTTTGGAACCATTGGGGCTAGCAAACAGTGTAGACACAGACCAGAAGCCACTGAACATGGCGTCTGATCAAGATCTGTAAAATGTTCTTAAAAACTGGAATTCTAGGGTTAAATGAAACAGTTTAAATTACAGTCAAGGACTACTTCTCCGACCTACACTCAGACGACCGACAAGTACTCTCAGTGCTTTGATTTATATCTACCATTGAAATTATCTACATTCTATTTAGAAATCATAAAATATAACACATATACTATGATATGAGCAATGCAAACGCCGTTAATTTGTACCCGTGAGAGTTACCCGGATGAAGGGGGTATGACGTCATGCCATCATTTCTGATAAGAGTGTATCTGCTTTCATCTCGAAAAGGTATGTAGAGTGCACTCATTAGAATTGCCTCAGTGAGGCGATTGTAAGGAGTGCACAAAACATTCGTTAATTCTGGCGAGCGAAAGATATACTAATTACATACGCCCAATGGGTTGGCACTGTGGTTTACACTTCGTGCATGGCTCCGGCAATCCTGTCTCGGAAAAAATAAGGTTTCAAAAGTATTCGAGTTATTAAGGTTTGCTGTGTGTATTTTCTTACATAGGAACGCATCCGTAACAATTAACCCATTTATATAGTACCGTATACTCCTAAAGGGGTACTTGGCAAACAGTGCAGGCCCAGATCAGACGCCGCGGAACGCGGCGTCTGATCAGGGCCTCCTATGTTTGCTAAAAGTTCAGTCATTTTCCAAATAAATTTTGATGAAAACACAACCTGACAACCATAAATTTTGAAATGGACTCTTGCTATATATAAGGAGGGGGTACTTGGCAAACAGTGCAGGCCCAGATCAGACGCCGCAGAACGCGGCGTCTGATCAGGGCCTCCACCGTTTGCTAAAAGTTCAGTCATTTTCCAAATAAATTTTGATGAAAACACAACCTGACAACCCTAAATTTTGAAATGGACTCCTGCTATATATAAGGAGGGGGTACTTGGCAAACAGTGCAGGCCCAGATCAGACGCCGCAGAACGCGCCATCTGATCAGGGCCTCCACTGTTTGCTAAAAGTTCAGTCATATTACAAATAAATTTTGATAAAAACACAACCTGACAAGTTGAACCCTAAATTTTGAAATTTGCTCCTGCTATATATAAGGAGGAAGATTCCATTTGGTACAAAAAGGGTTAAGATAAAGTAATATAATGCTATATATATAATGCTGTAATCTGCTCCCCTGGAACTCAGAGATCATTTAAATCTGCGTACCAGTCAAGCCAAGTCGATACATGTTCATGTGCTCTCTCTCTCTCTCTCTCTCTCTCTCTCTCTCTCTCTCTCTCTCTCTCTCTCTCTGCAGAGTAAATACAGTGTTACTTTGGTTCGTGTAGCACCTTACTTGCCGACCGGCCCCGATAGCTCAGTTGGTAGAGTGTCCGCTCCGGGGAACAGGAGGTCACGGGTTCGATCCCGGGCCGCGCCATACCAAAGTCGTTACAAATGGTACTAGCAGCTCCTCGCTTGGCACTCAGATTTACGGGGTAGAGCTAGGACTGGTTGACCCGGTGTCAGGATAATGTGACTGGGTGGGGTATCATGTAATGTGTCTGGGGCATGATAAATCAGTGAGGCAGCACTATAAAAGTGAGCATTGAGCTCCCTGTCGCAACCAGACACCGTCGTGATATGACTGAAAAATTGTTGAAAGCGACGTTTAACCCGAATTCACACACACACACACACACACACACACACACACACACACACACACACACACACACACACACACACATACCACACACACACACATTAGCTGCCGTCTGTCTTTGTTAAAAAATGCATGTATACCTCATATATCATGTACACTGATCTGAGAGAGAGAGAGAGAGAGAGAGAGAGAGAGAGAGAGAGAGAGAGAGAGAGAGAGAGAGAGAGAGAGAGAGAGAGAGAGAGAGAGAGAGAGAGAGAAGTATATGTTCTGTTCTGATAAAGTTTACGTTCAAATTGATGTGAAATTTTGCTGAGTTCGCATGCTCGAAAACCCCTTTTCGCTTAGTCTGACTGAAGTAAATGGTTTGACATTAGACTAAAATAAAATGTTTTCAAGTGCAAGTTTCAACAACGCTAATGCGACGTTTCCGAAAACAACTTTGGTGCTCTTGAAATTGATTTGCCCGGAAATACAAACTTTTATGTTTCACGAGCTGAGAAAAGTCGCTTGTATCATTTGATAACAAGAGAGGGGTGTTTGAACCAAGGTGAAGGTCAGCCTGCGCATCTGCGTGAGGGAGCTCCCCGATTTTTTCCTATTTCAGTTTTACTGTCCTCTCAAGATTAGTTTTCTTGTTTCGGGCACATCGTTCATCAGAGAAGGGAGAAGACTGGACTACACAGAAAAACAACAACATCACAAAAAACAACAACAACAAAAAAAAACAACAACAAAAAAAAAAAAAACAACTAACTTTCCGTTGCAAAACAACGTCTTTCAGCACTTTGTCATGATGGAGATTATATTGTAGTCTCCTTTGGGATCATCGGGTCCATTTTGCGCCTTGGAAATTAATACGAGGGTCGCCGACGGGGCGTAATTGGCCGAAGCTGTCTAGTCTGGGCCGGACGGACTGATTTTACGTCTCGCGTGAGCGTCAGTGCGCGAACATGTGCATGCCCGCGTGAGTGTGTTTTATTTGCAAACGCAAATTTAATATTAAAACTAGAGGCCCATGTAAGCCAGAAACCGCTGATCTGGATGAGGTTGAGCAATTCTGAATCTCCGTGTCACCAAAATGTATCCCATCAAGTTTCAGCTTAATCAGAGGAGAATTATGGCAGCCATCTGAGATATCGGAATGGAAATATATAGTTATTCTAAATCACCATACCACCCCATTACGGAATCACAACCGTGCGACATAGTGCATTTTTTCACATCTCCAAAATGGCTACTTTTCTGAAGAAAATCTGTGATATTTTTGCCATTTTTACTTCAAACATAGGTTGTGGGTGCTCGTTAGAACCGACTCATTGAGGCCGTTCTAACGAGTACCCAGAGCCTATGTCTTGGGGCAGAAATAAGAAAAATAATGAATATCCCCGTAAACCCCAGTTTTCTCTATATAAAGTGGGGTTTAAAAGGGTGTTCATTTCACGGACCTGTTCACGTGATGCTGACGGCTGTCATCAAGTTTTAACTAAATATGACTTTCGGCACAGGTGCCTTTTAAATGTTTGCAAGTTGACCACCATGGTGGCCATCTTGGATATCGGAACAGAACGATTTTAGCAATTCTGAATCTCCATAATATTGACCTAGTGTCTCCAATCATGTTTCAGCTAAACCGGTCTTTGGTTCAGGACGGAATGTTGTTTGAAGAATTTCAAGATGGCAGCCATTTTGGTTATCGGGACCGTAGATTTTTTACCAAATCTGAATCTCCATGTCACTCCACTACCTCAAATCAAATTTCATCTCAATCTGACTTTCATTTCTGGAGCAGATACCATTTTAATCAGAATAGAAATTACTTAAGCAAATCTGAATGTCCATGTCGCACAAATGCCTCCCATCATGTTTCGCAACGAATCATTTGTGAAAACTTAATCACCATGTCGCCCCGATGCTTTCCATCAAGTTACAGCTCGACCCGATCTTTGAATCAGGAGCACCCGTCGTTCGAAACAATTCAAGATTGGCGCCATGGCGGTTGCCTTGGATATTGGAACAGAACGATTTTATCAAATATTCACCCAAATGCTTCCTTCACCTTTCAGCTCAACGTTCAGCTCTTTCTAACCTTTGGTTCAGGAGAAGATGCCATTTGAAGAATGTCAATATGGCCGCCATGTTAGATACCGGAGCGGAACATTTTTAGCAAATCTGAATCGCCATGTCGCCCCAATTCCTCCCTTCAATTTTCAGCTAGACTTGACCTTTGGTTTCGGAAGGGATGTCGTTTGAAGAATTTCAAGATGGCCGCCTTAGTGGACAACTTTAAAAGCGGAGCGGAATTTTAGCAAACCTGAATTTCCATCTCAACCCAATGCCTCCCATCAAGTTTCAGCTCGACCCTACTTTGGGTTCAGGAGAAGATGTCATTTGAAGAATTTCAATATGGCCGCCATGTTAGATACCGGAGCGGAACAAATCTGAATCTCCATGTCGCCCCAATTCATCCCTTCATTTTTCAGCTTGATTCGACCTTTGGTTTTGGAGGGGCTGTTGTTTGAAGAATTTCAAGATGACCGCATTGGTGGACATCTTTAAAATCAGAGCGGAATTTTAGCAAACCTGAATCACCATCTCTACCCAATGCCTCCCATCAAGTTTCAGCTCGATCCCACTTTGGGTTCTGGCGGAATGCCATTTGGAGAGTTTTAAGAGGACCGCAATGGCATCATGGGTATCAGAACAATGTAGAATTTCCATGTCAGACCCATGTTAACCACCAAGTTTCGGCTCAATCCAACCTTTCGTTTGGAAGATGTTGCCCCAATGCCTCCCATCAGGTTTGAGCTAGATCCGACCGTGGTTAACAAGAGGTGTCGTTTGGATATTTGAACATTGATACAATCTTGGATATCCGAACGGAACTATTTAAGCTAATCTGAATCTCCATGTCGCCCCAACCCCTCCCATAAACTTTCAGTTTAATCCAATCTTTCGTTCAGGAGGAGTTGTTGATTGAAGATTTTCAAAAATGGAGGCATGGCGCCCATCTTGTAAATTAAATTAGGAACCGGATGCTTTTAGCTTTATGAGTGTTACCATATATGGGTATGGCGGCCATTTTGGTCATGTTACCTAGACCTAAAACGGTTCCCCCAATAAATGCGCCTTATCGTAAGGAGCAAAAATATATCTTATACTTTAGTACTGTATTCTGAATCGTTTGCAGGATAAAATGCATTCTCACTTTTCCAATACAAAAGCATATGTGTCAAAGTTTGACCTAGGCACAAAGAAGGTCAAGGTCAACCCAGAGTCAACATTTTAGCAATTTATGATGGGCCTACGTACTAGATGCTATTTATCAAGTTTCGTGGAAATCTGCCCAGTGGTCCTGGAGATGACTATTTTTGAAGGGCTTTTACCATAAATGGCTTGGCGGCCATTTTGGTCATGTGACCTGGACCCCATGAGCAAATTTTGGTTTCCCCCATCCCATAGAGGCTCCATATGAAATTTGACTTCAATCGGCCCAACGGTTTCCGAGGAGAAGCAGTTCGAAAATTTTCACTTTTTTCGCCTCGGCGAGGCTATACTAAATGGAATGTAATATTTTGCAAATTCACTGGTTAGATCTCATTGATATCTATCAGTATGCCAAAAATTGTTTAAATATTCCAAGCCGTTAAGTCACTATCACCAATTTTCACAAACGGGTTACGGACGGACAGACAGACAGACCATATATGGCTATACGGCCATTTTGGTCATGTGACCTGGACCCCATGAGCAAATTTTGGTTTCCTTCATCCCATAGAGGCTCCATATGAAAAGTAGAAGTAAAACAAAGATCAGGAATTGATACAATTAACTTACTCCACCCATAAAAGACACCAAAGGGAAAGAAATACAAACATCAAGCGACCAGACCATAATGGAAACCTAAACAAAGGAAGGCCATAAGGACAGTTACTTTCCCACAAAATGGCCATATGGCCATCCAAAACCAAAAGACACAAGTGATACACACAGTAAGTAACAAACAACAACATAAATAAATCGCCACAGAAGAGCCGCCTTGGAACGGTCAGTGGAAGATTTCCACTGGGGGGCTTAAATCGATTTTACGTGGCCACAATCCTCGCCCTTACTTCCGTCGCGATTTAGACAAATAATTTGTTCAGTCCGCATGAAGGTCTCCTAACTCATCAGTGCAACATCTCCGTGAACACAAAAATCAAAGAACCACAGAGGTGAGACAACGGTGAGGACTCGAAATTTGACTTCAATCGGCCCAACGGTTTTCGAGGAGAAGCAGTTCGAAAATTTTCACATTTTTCGCCTCGGCGAGGCTATACTAAATGGAATGTAATATTTCGCAATTTCATTGGTTAGATCTCATTGATATCTATCAGTATGACAAAAATTGTTTAAATATTCCAAGCAGTTAAGTCACTATCACCAATTTTCACAAACGGGTTACGGACGGACAGACTGACAGAATGACACGGTGATTTTAGGGCACTCTTTGAAAATCAACCGACTTCAGTCAGTCGCTTTTTCTGCGGGTCGTGCAATTGAATGATTTTAGCAAAATAGAAGTGAAGGCAATGATCAGATACATTTAACCCACACCTCACACCAGAGACACCAAAGGATAAGAAACAACATGAAACCACAGGCCCTAATGGGAACATCAACAGCGGAAAGCCATAAGGACAGTTACTTTCCCACAAAATGGCCAAATGGCTAACCAAAAACAAAATAATCTAAGCGGTACAAACATGCAAAGACAAGCCATAACAAAAATAAACTGCGACAGAAGAACGGCCTTGGAACGATCAGTGAAAGAAATTCCACTGTGTGTGTGTATGTGTGAGGGGGGAGGGTGGGGTGGGGAGGGGAGGGGTTAAATCGATTTTACATGGCCTCAGTCCTCGCCCTTGCTTCCGTCGCGATTTAGACAAATAATTTGTTTAGTCTGCATGAAGGCCTCCTAACTCATCAGTGCAACATCTCCGTGAACACACACAAAAAAAACCAACCAAACCACAGAGATGAAACAAGGGTGAGGACGACAGCAAGAAACCTCTGAAATGCTGGAGCAAAAGATTTCAACAGTTAGACTCCGATGGGCCCGATCAGAGACAAAGCATCACGCACCAACAAACATTACATAGAATTAGATTCTCTCTAATTCTCAGTAAGCCTTTACGCTGGAATCGTCATAGAATCTGATGCCTGACCCACCGGTGTGAAATTAAAGAGGGAAGCAAAGTTGTCAACCGTGATTGGCTTAACTACCATGCATGCAGTCTGACGTATAACATTTATGTTGTACCCAATTTTTATATCGAAGAATGATTTTACGAAATTGGGTGCTGAAGTCATTGCGGTTATATATTTTTCTGAATTTATATACTAAATCACCATACAATTCGGGTTCCGATAGACCTTATTGCAGAAGAGATTTAAGTGCAATATTGAATTTTGAAAATAAATCGGAATTCCGTAATTTTTAAATTAAATCGGAATGACGTCTATAAAATTTTGAAAAGGCTTTGCGTAGTTTATGGCACCGATAACCCTGACTAAGAAGTTTAGCAGTTAACAATTTATTACGAGTGTTGAAGTCAGTTATATGACTACACACTCTGGCAAATCGAATCAATTGCGAAATATAAACGCCATGGGATGGCGCAGGAGGAATATCACCATTCAAAAAAGGAAAATTTCAAATCTCAAAATCAAAATCATCGCGTTTATCATAAATTTTTGCAAGAAACAAACCCATCTACAATAGATAGATGTAAATCGAAAAACGGGGCCTCGGTATCAGAAGAATTTGCTTTATTTAAAGGTGCATTATTGAACTCCCAGGTCTCAAAATATTTTTTGGTTTTTATCTTCAATTCATACTCCTTTGTCATGTGTACACTTTTGGAGCCAAATACAGCTTCAGAACTTTGTGAAAATGGTCGTTTTTAATCGTGTTTACCCTTCGCTCTGGACATGTGTTCGGAACTTCTGTTCTAAAAATAAATCTGTCACTTTACACATACATGGCGACAGTATCGTCTCTGAGTGTCGTCACTTATGGCATGGTATTCAGTGTCATATTTTTTCCGATTCAGGCATGGCCTAAGCAAACAAGGCCAAAAATGAACGTCGCATAACGTCATATATGGGAATTCTATTTTTGTCACGAACTAAAAATAGATCTAATTAGTGTTCGAAACCTAGTTAGGGAATCCCTCTCAAACTCGTTTACCTGTCATCATAATGTTTCGCATTTTCGCATAAAATGCATTCATTTGTATTGTTTTAAAGAAAAATACCGGCTATATGTATTTCATTTTTGGAAGCATTTTTACCGATAGCTCAATAATGCACCTTTAACTGAATGTCTGGGGGATAAATTTGACTGATCAAACCATCGAAGTAGGTATTGTCAATATTTAATAAATCATCCAAATATCTAGAAGTCGAGCTAAAAGCTTCCATGATTTCAGATTGATTTTCTATGGAACAGTATTTAGGTAAAAACTCAATTATGCAACATTGAGATTGCAATATGCAATTTTGATATTGTGTTATGCTTTATTCAGTTACAATTGTGCAACACTGCATTATGATATTCATTTTGTAGTCTGATTTTGGAATTTGTGTAGTTTTCTTTCTGTTTCTCCTCCTATATTGCAACTTGAAATTCCGATTCTGCTTCTTCTAGTTCCCATTATTCTCGTTCAGTGGCGCTGTGATCGTTCTTTCGTACCGTTCCCGTAAACGTCCGCCTGTATTCGGCAGATACCCAAAAAAAATCTGCAAGCGTATTGGTGACACGGAGGAGTGAAAGAAATGAGAGAACTATATTTTTGGCATAAAACGGACGATTTGGGGACACTACACCCTTCCCGATAAAATCATTTACACATAATTTTAATTTTATATGTCAGACCAGGAATCAGCTTTGTTTGGTTTGTTTTGTGTCCAAGTTTGATCTAAATATATCGCAAATGTGTTCAGGCCATTGCACCTCTAAAATATAAATGTGTTGTAAATACTTATACTAATTTTGTATGGCACCGAAAGGCTCCTGTCCTAATCGTGTAGACCTTTGTGAGACTGCTCCTTTATGATCACTTGAAAGCAAACATAGCTCAACTCTTTTTCGTGAAAATGCTTTCAGATGAACAACGACTTACGTTCCCTCTAACATTTATTTCTGATTTAGGGCATATCCAACGGAATTTCTAAAACTAGGCATTTTGGTTCTGTTGTTTGATTTGATGTTTTAACGTCACCGTCAACTCAATATAGGTCATTTTGGAGACTTTGCTTCCACTTTTGTGGGACTTTTACCCGACACTGAGATGAAATGACATATCAAAGCCCTGTCGCCCAATGAAACCAATAGGGTTTGTAAGCACCGCTTTGGCTCGGTAGACTTAGATCCTCTAAGCGGTTTACCAGTACTGGTGTGCGGGTCGGTTTCAGTTCATGCAGCCCATCTATTTCTTCAAGCCCCGAGGGCCGGGGTCTGATTCCCTGTTTATTTTGCCACATGTTTATATAGATGTTCGTAACTGTTTGTATTAAATGCATTCATTAATTTATAAGAAAATAGAAAACTATCTGACTTTTTATACTAGATTTTGGCTTCAAGTGACAAAACGCAAAGGTTTCCACCTTTTTGACAAAACACAACGCGAAGCAAATACTTTCATACCGGAGTGCAGGTGGAAAACCCGCACCTGCTACAATGTAACATATCAAGCGCTGGAAGCCTCTGTGGTGTTGTGGTTATGCTACTTGCCTTAGTAACCAGGGATCGCAGGATCGACCCCGGGCTTCTCCAGAATTTCGGATCAGTCTTTAAACCCAGGTCCCATCTCCGTATGACCTTAGCTGTTGGTGAGACGTAAAACTAAAAACGCACTCACACACCAAGCGCATCCCACCATTAAACACATCTTATTAATTCTGACCCCCCCCCCCACACACACACACACACTTGATCCCCACTTTTATAGAGTAAAACTGGGATTTACAGAAGTAAACATTATTTTTCTCATTTCTACTCCAAAATATAGATTGTGGGTACTCGTTAGAACCGCATCGAAAAGGCGCTTTTACGTGTACCCAAAATGTATATTTTAAGCAACAGTCAGAAAAATATCATCACGACTTTTCATCTTACAATTTTTGTTGTTGTATTTTTCGGCGGTAAAATGTACAAATCTAATGCATCAAAAACATTTTTTTCTAGATTCTGTTCACTTTAATAATAAGTGAATAAATAAATAAATAATGTCGTTAAGTTCCGCCAGGTAAACCTGGGTACGCTGTACGCGGTCTAACTGTAATAAAACAAGAAGAAGATAAAACTTTGGCGTAGACCTAATACATGGAAATACATGTAAGTACAAAATGGTTTGGATTCAGCCACTCCATTTGCCAAATCGTAACATGTAGAACTTGAAGAAATATGTAGTAGGCTGGTTAAGACAGTCGCGACACTAGCTCAGCAAGGTTTTGCTGGCTGAAGAGAGACGGACGGACGAACTGACAGACGGCTAGCTTTTTTTGCGTTGTGATTCTGTTGGATGAAAGCCATCATGCCCAAGTCTAACTTATGACGACAGACGGACATATGAATACGACAGCTGTCATTGTGACCACAGGTGCGTTTCTATGGTTGTGGGTCGGGGCTGAGTATGAGTAAGTAATGTTCATCAGAGTAACAATGGGAATAGAGGCACTGGTTGTTGTTTACCAGTTTCCCGCACGGTCAGCTGGTAAGGTCCCAGGGAACGAATCCATGCCCGCGAACAGGGAGACCATCGCGCAATTACTCCCTGAGCGGACATATACATACTTCTATAATATCCAAGCATTTGAGTTTTGAGTGAGGTTGCAATTAGTAACTAATATCTTTATAAGTAACACCTCAGAAGGATCAGATTTATGAAAATTGTATGAATTAATCAATTTTAACAATCTATGCTCATTTCAAATCCATGGATTCGGCACATGGTAATTTATTTTAGTAAATATTCAACGATAGAGTACTTTCCCCTTCGTCAAACAAGTATTAACTTTTAAATAAAAATCCTGTTTCTCATAAATATATAAATAAGGAACCCCGCTGTAAAATTTTTTTTAAAGATGCAAACGTACACATTATTGTAAATATTCGAATTATTATATAGCCGGATAAAATTTATTGCTGCTGGCTTGAATTTTGCCCCTGGAAAAGCGAATGCGATCTTCTCAAACGGACGCTTGTCATCGGAAAAAAGATACGGCAAATCCACGGACATTACCGAACGTTACCGTCACCTCAATGACTGGTACCCCGTCTAACCACAGCAGAATCGAAACTGAATATTGCAAAATAGGACGTCCAAATGCCAAATTTAAATACAAAGGTCTCAAATTAGAATGTGCATGTTGCATATTCGAATAAAGTAGTAAGATATGGAAAGGTTCATAATGCAAAGTGCGGTTTCAACAATTCATTTTGTAATTGCACATTGCATTATTGAGTTTTTACATTAATACTGTTCCATAATTTTCAGCAGGAAGGGACATTATGAAGTCTTTCTCATAACAAAACAAAAACAGATCAGCCACAAGGAGTGCGCAATTAGTACCCATCGGAATACCCACAACTTGTCTAAAAAACTTAGTACCAAATCTGATATAAATATTATCAAGTAGAAAGGTGAGAGCTTCACACTCTTTCTGACATGACCATAAAGTATAATTTTATGCTCTTCAGAAGTGAAAAAAAAAAAGAATTTCTTACATTACATGCAAGATACAGAGAGTATTCCCTATGAAATGGCCATTCAATTAAACCATGCAGTTTTTCTTTTATACGATTATGAAGAAGTGTAGTATAAAGGGTGCAAAAACCATAAACTTGCAGTTTTATCCAATCTTTCGTTCGGGAGGAGTTGTTGTATGACGATTTTCAAATACCAGTCATGGCACCCATCTTGTAATTAGGATTTTAGCAAATCTGAATCTCAGTGTCGCCCAAAACACTCCCAAAGGGTTTAAGCTCCATCGGACCTTTGTAATGGTTCGGGCCGAGATGTCGTTAGAAGAATATTAAGATTGCTACCATCTTGGATATCCAAAAGGAACTGCCTTAGCAAATCTGAATCGCCATGTCGCCCCAATGCCTCCCATCAACTTTCAGCTCTATCCAACCTTTTGTTTAAGAGAAGTTGTCGTTTGAAGATTTTAAAAATGACCGTCATGGGGGCCATCTTGGAAATCGGAACAGAATGGTTTTATTTTTACCAAATCTGCATCTCCATTACGAAAACACGCCTATACAAATACATTGTGAATTTTACCGCCGAAAAAACTATTTTTTTAGATGATAAATTGTGATAGTTTTCTTATTCTGCTCTTAAACACAGATTGTGGGTACTCGTTAAAACCGTCTCATCGAGGCGCTTCTAACGAGTACCAACAATCTATATTTTACAGCAGAAATAAGAAAAATAAGGTTTACCACTACAAACCCCAGTTTTTCTATATAAAAGCTGAGTTCGAGGGGGCTCAAAATTATATAGGCTTGTTTTCGTGATGCCATGTCGCCCAGATGGCTCCTATCAAGTCCCAGATCCATCCGACCTCGGAGGGGATGTCGATTGAAGAAAGTCAAGATGGCCGCCTTTGGATGTAGGAACGTAACGATTTTAGCCAGTCTAAATCTCCAAGTGATCCCGATGCTTACCAGCAAGTTTCAGTTCGACCTTACTTTTGGTTCGGGAGATGTCGTTTGAAGAATTTCAAGATTTCTACAATCTTGCATGATCAGAACGGAACGATTTTAGCAAATCTGAATCTCCATGTCGCACGAATGTCTCCCATCAACTTTCAGCTCAAACCAACCTTTCTTTCGGGAGGAGTTGTCGCTTGAGGATTTTCAAGATAGCCGTCATGGCGGCAATCTTGGAAATCGGAACGGAATAGTTTTAGCAAATCTGACTCAATGTCGCCCCGATGCCTTCCATTAAGTTAAAGCTCCATCCGACCTTTCCAAAATAGCCGCCATTGGATATCGGAACGAAACGATTTTAGTCACCGCGATGCCCCCCCCCCCCCTCGTTTGAATCTCCATATCACCACGATTCCTCCCACCAGGTAGAAGCTTAATCTGACTTCCAGTTCTTAGGTGTCAAAATGTGAACTAAAGTTAACGTCGGGCGACCGGACAACAGTACACGGCATAAGCTGACCTGGAGCTTTGCAATATGTACAGGTGAGCTAAAAATCAGACGGACAAGGGAGCCGGAGCCTTATATACTCACCAATGAGACTTCGGCTCATGTGGGCTAAAAGACCTCTCTAGCCATATTCTCTTCTCGACCAGCGAAACACGCGCCCTGTTTAGGACAAGACTCAGCATGCAAAATACAAGACCCCCGACAAGCAAAGTACGCGCCATCTCTAGGCAAGACTTGGCAAGCGGAATACACGACTTCTCCAAGCACGACTCGACATGCGAAATATATGCTCGCTTGAGGAAAGATTCGATATTCGAAATACATGCCCTATGTGGGCAAGACTCGACAAGCGAAATTCACGCTGTCGCTTAATGTGCATGACCCGACAAGCGAAAAAATGCCCTCTCTTGGAAAAGACGACATGCGAAATAACTCATACTTTAGGCACGATTTGACGAAATTCGAGGAAATTCACTCGCTAGGGAAAGACCCAACAAATGCAATACACGCAATTTTTAGGGCAAAACTCGACAAGTGATATACACGCATTATCTAGGACAATCCTCGACATGCGGAATGTATGCCATTTCCAGGACAATCCTCGACAAGCGAAATGCACGCCCTTTCCAGGACAATCCTCGACAAGCAAAATGCACGTCCTCTCCATGGCAATCCTCGGCAAGCGAAATGCACGCCCTCTCCAGAGCAATTCTCGACAAGCGAAATGCGCGCCCTCAGTAGACAAGGTACGATAGGTGAAATACACGCCCATTCTAGGGCAAGACTCAACAAGCGAAATACACGCTCTATCTAGGCAGTACCCAACAAGCTAAATACACACCCCCTCCAGTGCGATATACATGTACATGCCTTCTTTAGGTCAAGATTCGACAAGAAAAACACACCCTCTCAAAATAAAGACTCGACAAGCGAAATAAACACCCTCTGAAGGGCATTGCTCGGCATGCGTGATACACGCCCCACTAGGACAAGACATGGCATGTGAAATATACGCTCTCTCTTGTGCGAAACTCGAAATACGAAATACTTGCCCTCAGCAGTGTAAAGCTCGACATGAGAAGTACACACCCTCTCTAGGGCAAGACTCGACAAGCAAAGTACTCATCCCCTCTATGTCAAGACTGGACAGGCGAAATTCACGGCCTCACTAGGGCAAGACTCGATAACCGGAACACATGCCCTCTCTACACGTCCTTTATAGGGAAAGACTGTCTACCGTCATTATAGATGTAAATGTATATATTGTGTTTGAGGAGAAGAACTAAATAAGCTGATAGCTTCCGTTCTAATCCTGGTTATAAAGTAAAAATTTATATATTGTATTTCGTATGGTGAACAGAGAAATAAATATGTTTAAACTAAAGACTCGACAAGCGAATTACACGTCGTTCTCTCAATTGCTAGACTCGACATCGGAAATACACGCCTTCACTAGACGAACCACACACCGTCTCTAGGCAAGACTAGACATGCTGAATACACGCCCTCCCCAGGGCGATACTTGGCGAGTACATGCCTCTCTAAGGCAATGCACAACAGGCGAGGTACAGAACGACTCTTACAAGTATAATACGCCCCCTCTATAAATAAATACACACTCTATCTCTATCGCAAGACTCGACATGCGAAATAAACGCCCTCTCTAGACAAGACTCGATAAGTAAAAATAACGCAATCTTTAATGACTCAATACCACCGATGACTTTCAGTCATATAAAGCAGATCAAAGTGGTACATTCTGAGGTAATATGAAATAGGTGCGACCTAACTGCAACCAACTGTTTTGATGCTTATAAACCTCCAATTTTGTGTATTCTATATTAGGTTTGTCTTTTTGAAATGAAAAGATTTTCTAAATGGACATTTGCAGTAGTACCGTAAAATTCCTATATTAAGACCTCCTTTTGGACTGTTCTAAAGTTTTACAGTCTCAAAGGTGGTCCCTGACTGAACAACGACAGCAACAAAGTTAAACTTAAACTGTGCAGTAGATAGTTAATCGAAAAAAATAATAATAAACAAGATGTGTTTGTGAAACACTGATGCCCCCGGACAGCGCATGTAAAATATGAAAGCAGTATCACTAAGCAGTCGAAAGGTATGGTCAATGTTTAAGTCTTGAAAAGTAGGTCAAGGTCACAATATGGGATCGTTTGAAAGGTCTTGTGACACAGAATGCACATGTGAAATATGAAAGCCCTAACACTTACTGATCGAAAACTATGGCCAATGTTAAAGTTTTTAAAAAGTAGGTCAAAGGTCAAGGTCACGAGGTCAAAAATTATGGTACCACTGGAAATGTCTTGTGAAAAAGAATGCATATGTGAAATATGAAAGCCCTATCACTTACCAATCGAAAGTTATAGACTATGTTAAAGTTTTTAAAAAGTAGGTCAAACGTCAAGGTCACAAGGTCTAAATTTATGGTACCATTAGAAAGGTCTTGTGACAAGGAATGCACATGTGAAATATGAAAGCCCTATCAATTACCAATCGAAAGTTATGGCCAATGTTAAAGTTTTTACAAAGAAGAGGTAGATCAAGTTCAAGGTCACGAGGTCAAAAATGATGGTACCGCTAGAAAGGTCTTGTGACAAGGAATGCTTATGTGAAATATGAAAGCTCCATCTGTTACCAATCGAAGTTATGGCCAATGTTAAAGTTTCTAAAAAATTTGAAAAAAGTAGGTCAAAGGTCAAGGTCACGAAATAAAAAATATGGTACCACTGGAAAGGTTTTGTGATAAGGTATACACATGTGAAATATGAAAGCTCTATCTATTACCATTCAAAAGTTATGCCCAATGTTAAGGTTTTTGTAGACAGACAAACGGACAGACAGAAGACAGACCAAAAACTATATGCCCCCGAATCTATGAGTGCTCTGTGATGAGTGAATGTTGAGTTATAAGCATTTGAAAAACTTTAACGCAGTGTGACGGGAACGCACACGCAAATGTGCACAAATGAGGTGACAACAATAGCTCTCCATGTACTTCGTAAAGGCGAGCTAAAAATAGCCAGTGACCTTGACCTTCAGCCCCAGAACATGAGAGTTGAACTCGCTCAAGATATCATCATTACCAACATTGGTGTGAAGTTATATTTAAATCCATCCATAAATGTAAACACTAGAGCAATCACTATTTTTTTCTAAAAAAAATGCCACAGTGACCTTGACCTTAGTCCCGGAACCTGAAAGTCGAACTTGCTTGAGATATCATCATACCCAACATTTGTGTGAAGTGACATTAAAATCCATCTATAAATGTAGGCACTAGAGCGATGATGAAGTTTTTTCTAAAAATAGCCACAGTGACCTTGACCCAAAACCCTGAAAGTTGAACTCACTCGAGATATCATCATACCCAACATTTGTATGAAGATATCTTTAAATCCATCTACAAATGTGGACACAAGTTTTTCCAAAATTAGCCACACTGACTTGACCTTCAGCCCCTGACCCTGAAAATCAAAGTCACTCGAGATATCATGATACTCAACATTTGTGTGAAGTTATATTAAAATCAGTCCATAAATAAAGATGCAAGAGCAACGAAAACGTTTTTCTAAAAATAGCCACAGTGACAGTGACCGTGACCTTAAGCCGTGGACACTGAAAGTAAAAATCGTTGGAGATATCATCATACCCAATATTTGTGTGAAGTTATATTAAAATCCATCCATAAATGTAGATACTAGAGGGATCACAATTTTTTTTCTAAAAATAGCCACAGTGACCTCGACCTTCAGCCCCGGAACCTGAAAGTCGAACTTGCCAGAGATATCATCGTACCCAACATTTGTGTGAAGATATATTAAAATCCATCAATAAATCAAGGTGCAAGAGCGATGACCAAGTTTTACTAAAAATTGCCACAGTGACCGTGACCCTGTGACCCTGAAGTAGTGACCTTGACCTTAAGCCCAGGACCCTCTCGAAGTCACTCGAGATATCATCATACCCTACATTTGTGTGAAGTTATATTAAAATCCATCAATAAACGAAGACGCTAAAGCGATGACAATGGTTTTCTAAAAATAGCCACAGTTACCTTGACCTTGAGCCCCAGACCAGCTATATTTTAAAAAAGAAAAGAAAAGAAAAAAAAAAAAAAAAAAAAAAAAAACATTCCTCCCCCGGGATTTGAACTCGCGCAGCTTGCAGGTAAACCTTAACACAGGGAAATAAGGGAGGTGATACAGAGCAAATAATTAACATCTAAAAAAAAGGCCAATTTAAGCCAAAAAAACTTGTTAAGTGAAGCACAATGATAATGTTAAATATTTTTTTTACCAATTGTATATATATATTCAAAATAAACCTGTAAAACATCACATATGAGAGTGCAGGTAAAGTTTAACCAAATGCGGACGCCGACGCCGGGGGTACAGCAATAGCTCCCCCTTACTTTCGTAAGGCGTAACCTCTAATTATGACCTTGACCTTGGAGGTAAGGATCGTGTTTTTGTGTAAAAGGCAGATTGTCTCATGATGGCCAACATTTCTGCCAAGTAATTTCAAAATCCATCCATAAGAAAGTTATTGACAGCGTTTAAGTTTTGGACCTTTATTTTTGACCTTTGACATCTAAGTATGACCTTGACCCTGGAGGTACGGACCTGGGTTTTGCATGTGACACATCGTCTTATGATGGTTAACATTTCAAAATTCATCCAGAAATAAGAAAGTTATTGACTGCGTTTAAGTTTTGGAAGGACGAACAAACGAACGATCGAACAGATAGACAGGGGCAACGCTATTTGCCCTTCTCCACCATTCTTCGAATGGCTGGGACTTAATAGAAGAAACCTCAATAAGCTCTTAAAAGCAGACTTAGGTGGTCTTAATAGTGGAATGTTTCTGTAATTTCTCCTGTTTCTTTACTTCTGTTGATTTTCCTCTTCATCACGAAAACACGCCTATATAATTTTGACCCCCTTGAACCCCACTTTTATATAGTATAACTGGGGTTTAAAGGGGTAAACCTTATCTTTCTTATTTCTGCTCCAAAATATAGATTGTGGGTACTCGTTAGAACCGCCTCGATGGGGCGGTTCTAACGAGTACCCACAATCAATATTTTGAGCAGAAATAAGAAAAATATCACAATTTTTCATCTTAAAATTTTATTTTTTTTCAGCCGTAAAGTTTACGATGTATTTGCATGTTTTCGTTATGTCTCCTGTCCCTAACTTTCAACTCTATATACTCCCTTTTTTCTGAGAGATGACACAAAATGACCCTGGAGGATTTACATGTTGTTAAACCCAAAACAATCAAATTCTAAATATACACGGGGGTTACCCTTATCTTGCTGTTCACGACAACCCCTATCTTTGCAAACAGTGTAGATCCAGATCAGATGGCTTCTGCAGAAGCCATCTGATCAGGATCTTCACTGTTTGGCACGGGCCTCCGTGGCCTGGTGGATAAGAGCGCTGACTCTTAGTCATTAGGTCTCTCACCGCCGTAGGTTCGAGCCTCGCTCGGGCCACGTGTGAGACGCCAAGTTCTGCAACGGAAGGTCAGGTGGTTTTTCTCCGGGTACTCCGGTTTTCGCCCACCTCTGATTAACGATCTGCTCGATATGAGTGAAATAATCTTGAAAGGGCCGTAAAACCCAAACCAAAAAAAAAAAAAAAATTCACTGTTTGGCATTGAGTTTGTGAATTTGTAGCAATAAATTACATCAAGTAATTTGATTGGTTGATAGACAGTGATGGGTGTGGATAAAATGAATATTCAGCAAGTGTTAAAAGGGGTGTTCATGTTGGGTTTAGGTTATTTCATGATACCAAAGATCACTTATCATGGGGTTTGTAATCATGACCTAGGTGGCCTAACGGATGTCCCTCTGACTGGTGATCAATACCTGGGGTTTACAGGGGCAAACCTCATCTTTCTTACTTCTGCTTAAGAAATAGATCAGCTCTAACTGTGATTTGTTGAGTAAAAAATCACAGTTTGGAGGTCAGTTGTAAAGTAGATCAAATCACGAACGCGTAGCGCGCGTGATTTGTCTACATACAACTGACCGACAAACTGTGATTTATTGCTGAACAAATCACAAACTAGAGCTGATCTATTTCGATTCTAACAGGTTGAAAATCGGCAACAATGCTGTTGTTTCCTTCAAAATCTCACAACTTTTCGCCATTGAAGAAATCCCGCTAAAATTATCGACTGAAACACATGCATTTATTTCCTTTTCTAACGTTTTCGATGGGAGAATATGACGTTACACCGTCTAACGTCAAGGAAATCGACTAGTGACGTCATTAATTGGCAGTTTTTAATGACGTCATTTGTCACGCTCTTCCTTGCCGTGATTTGTTGTAGAATAAAACAGTTATTTTCCATTGCCTATATAAGCGCGCTGTGTTAGAATCTAAAATATAGATTGTGGCTACTCGTTAGAACCGCCTCGATGGGGCGGTTCTAACGAGTACCCACAATCTATAGTTTGAGCAGAAATAAAAAAAATATCACAATTTTCCATCTTAAAATTTTATTTTTTTTTCGGAGGTAAAGTTTACACTGGATTTGTATAGGTATGTTTTCGTAATGTCTCCTGTCCCTCACTTTTATCTCTACTCTCTATATACTCCCTTTTTTCTGGGAGATGATACAAAATGACCCTGGAGGATTGACATGTTGTTAAACCCAAAACAATCAAATTCTGAATGTACACGGGGGTTAGATCGGCCAACGCCCATCGGGGCTTGAAGAAATATATGGACTGCATGATGCTTCCACGCAGAGCTGAAACCGATCTGCACACGGGTACTGGTAAAGAGCTTAGAGGATCTAAGCTTACCCATGTAAACCAGTGCGAGTCGGCCCGGCAATGCTTATAAACCCTATTGGTTTCATTGGGCGACAGGGCTTGAGATGCCATTTCATCTCAATGTCGGGTAAAAGTCCCACAAAATTGTAAGCAACGTCTCCAAAATGACCGATACAGTGTTGACGGGGACGTTAAACCTCAAATCAAACAAACGGGGGTTAAAAGGGATGTTCGTGTTGGGTTTAGGTTATTTCATTATCACAAAGCTCACTTATCACGGGGTTTGAAATCATGACCTAGGTAGCTCAGTCGGATGTCCCTCTGGTGATCAATACCTGCCAGGATTGTAATTCTCTCAAGCAGATTGCTCATGTTATTCAGCCAGCTGATTCAAGAAGGGCAGGTGTCAGTTTCTGGCTAACGAATGTGCACAAATAGTTTACCACTTTACATATAGGTCTGCCCAGGAAAAGTATGGCTAGGTAAACTGACAGGCCCAAAATAACCTAAATAGTGTTGACTGGGTCATTAACTTCAAAACTAACAAATCTTTTCAGCTTAAGTGTTATGGTTATCAAAAGCGCAACAGATCTTTCATTATCTTATAGAGATTAATTTGTCCCTGCTCCAATCTATCTGGTCCACTCATGCACATGACGTAATTGTGACGTCACATCAACGTCGGTACGTCGCGGCATTTATGTAACATCACATCTACGTTTGTGCAACGTCATGATGTTGCAGAAACGTTAATTTGACGTCGCCCTAGCGACGTATGCTTGCTGGGGTGTTTACAAATAATTCCAAGGATTAGGAAAATGTTGATCATTACCGCAGAAGCATTTTATGGCCCTTTCAAGATAATTTCACTCATATTGAGCTAATCGTTAAAGAAAAGTGGGTGAAAACCAGAGTACCCAGAGAAAAGCCACCTGACCTTGGCGTCTGGCTTGGCCCGAGCAGGCACAAACCACAGCGGTGAAAGAGCTAATGATAAGAGTTGGCACTCTTACCTATTAAGCCAGCAAGGCATATTTACAAGGGGAACTGCTCGTAAACATTGAGAGCACACCGATTGTAACACGGTCGGTCAGTGTATTTCACTGCTAACTTTACTTGCGATTTTGCGAATGCCCAATCAATATATATATAGGCCAGGTTCAATAATAATGACTATCTTTTCTCGTCAATTTCTTCTTAACTTGAACAACTAAAGTGTTATTAAATAGGGTTTATTTGACGTCTGATGGGAGGTGTGAGGTAATTGTATCAATTCCTGGGCATTGCCTTCACCTTTAAAGGCTCTCCGTGGCCTGGTGAGAAAGAGTGCAGTCTGTTAAGCATCAGGCTATAGCTCTGGGTTCGAGCCTTGCTTGGTCACATGCAGGAAGCCATTCCTGAAAAAGATGGGTTTTCCACTGATACTCCACTTTTTGCCAACCTAGGATTAATGATAATCTCAAATAAGTGATATAAACTTGAAAGGGATGTGAAACCAGACTAAAAACTATTTTCTTTGTGTGTGGGACTGCCTCTTTTTCATATGACGTCGCGTCTGAGTGTAATAACGCCGTATAATAAATTCAGTAATCCACTAGTGGATTAAATATGCAAATTAGACACGCTCCGTGACGTTACATGTACAACGTCATTAACAACGTCTCGTTTACTAACGACGGAATATTGACATTTTTGTCAACAAACCGTGTATAAAATGTGTGTTTAATGTCATGATAAATAGAATCTTGCATTAATGAATTTATTAAACTCATTGAGGGAAATGGATAAAGTGCTCGGCAAAGCCTCGCATTTCATCACTTTTCCTCAACTCGTTTAATAAATTCAATAATACATGAACACTCATGTAAAATCCTCTATTTAACTTCTTAGGCTAGGTAGTTTTCTGAGCAGAACAAGGATATGAGCTGCAGACAAATCAATTAGAATTACACATCTGTATGACAGAGCAATTTTTCATGTCCACAAAACTAATGAAAATTCGTGATAATTTTTCTTGGTTTTACTCAAAACCGGTTGTTTGTTCTCTATAGAACTGCCTCATCGAGGCAAATAGAAACGAGCCCATCAAACTATGATTTTGAACAGATATAAAGACAAGAGGGCTATGATGGCCCTGGATCGCTCACCTGATCCATAGTGTAACAAGAGCTGTCGCATGACAGCATAGCTCGCCTGTTTCGCGACTTCAAGATATAAGGTAAAATTTATGAATCATGAAATATAGGTCACACTCACCTAGATATATTTGAGATCAATAATCAGGTCACATGGAACATATATTCCAGATATTACATTTCAGAATCAAATTGTGTCTGAATTATAAGGCGAAATCACTGAACCATGAAAATAGGTCACAAGGACCTAGATATATTTCTATGTCAATCATCGGGTCACATGGAACTAATAATCAAGGCGAGACATTTCTCCATCAAAAAGTATTCATGATAATAAGCAAAATCACTGAACTATGAAATATAGGTCACACTGACCTAGATATAATTCAAGCTCAACCATGGGGTCACATGGAATAAATAATCCAGGAATGACATTTCTCCATCAAATAATGTTCATGATAATAGGCAAAATCACTGAACCATGAAATATAGGTCACACTGACCTAGATATATTTTGCGGTCAATTATCTGGTCACATGGAACTAATAATCCAGGAATGATATTTCTCTATCAAATAGTATTCAAGATAATAGGCAAAATCACTGAACCATGAAATGTAGTTCATACTGGCCTAGATATATTTTGAGGTTAATAATGGGGTCACATGCAACTAATAACCCAGGTATAACATTTCTCTATCAAATAGTATTCAACATAATAGACAAAATCACTGGACCGTGAAATGTACGTCACCATAACCTAGATATATTTTGCGGTCAATTATCAGGTCACATGGAACTAATAATCCAGGTATGACATTTCTCCATCAAATACTATCCGAGATAATAGGCAAAATCGCTGAACCATGAAATATAGGTCACAGTGACCTAGAAACATTTGAGGTCAATCGTGGAGTCACATGGAACTAATATCCCAGGTATGACATTTCTCCAACAAATAGACTTCAAGATATAAGGCAAAATCACTGGACCTTGAAATGTAGTACACCATGACCTTCACCCTTTCACATTTGAACCAATGTCACTTAATTGGCTGATGTATAACCAATTGTGTCTATAACTTGCTAGTATAATGGAAAGGTATACAACAAATTACAAAGGTGTCCTGGATTTTGACCCCTAGCCCCACCCCATCCCCACTCCCAGGCATGAACCCAGGGATGTGTTGTCTTTGAACCTCAGAAGACACGCCCAGGCATCCAAGTTGTAAATATGAATGCTTTGTGATGAGTGACTTGAGATATAAGCATTTCAAAAACTTTAACATAGAATTACAAAGGTGTTCTAGATTTTGATCCCGAGCCCAACCCTGGGGCATGAACCCAGGGGTCTGTTCTCCTTGAACATCAGAAGACCCTCCCAGGTACTTAAGTTCCAAATATGAGTGGTCTGTGATGAGTGACTGTTGAGATATAAGCATTTGAAAAACTTTAACACAGTGTGACGGGAATGCAAACGCGCACGTTAACCGAGGTGACAACAATAGCTCTCCATGTACTTCGTACAAACAAGCTTACAAGTGGGCCCCAGGGAGGGCCATTATTGGCCCTAGGGCTTTAATGTGCATAATATTGAGTTGAGGGAGGTCTTAAAGGTGAAGCTTCATACCAAACATCAACAAAGGCTATAATTTGAACAATCTTGGCAAAAGTCCACCAGATGAAGCTACACACCAAATATCAAAGACCTTGGCCTTGCGGTTTCAGAGAAGATTGTTTTAAAGACATTCCCTACATAAGCCTATGTAAAACCACGGGGTGGGGGCACTTGTGGCCCAGGGCTATAATTTGAATAATCTTGCTATAGGTCCACTAGATGAAGTTCCATACCAAATATCAAAGACCTACAGACCAGCTACTGGTAATTACCCATATTTTTTTTCTCCGCGGTAATAGGCTTTTTTTCTCGGAGAACAAGCGATAAATTTCTCCGAGAAGAAAAAAAATTCGCGTTTCAAAGCGGTTAATTTCACCGCGAAACGCCGCGAAATTTCTCCGCGAACATCGCTTTTTCTCGGAGAAAGGCGATTAGTACAGGTGAAGACGTTCACGATGTTTCTCCACGAAATCTGCCTTAACCTACATGTATATTTGTTCATGTGCATGTATATTTTTCATGCATTAAAATTTGGTACACAAAGTTTGAAGCATATGACGAAATGCATGTTCTTTGTACAAAAATCGACAACTCTAGCGATCGTAAAGTATGATTTTGATCCGGTTGGAATCAAAATGATTTGCATCTTATGCACTTTACAACGCAGTATGAACATGATGATTGTTTTCTGTGTTCCTTTTTTTACTGTTGTGTAAACGCTTCATAAATTGAAAACTGTTGATTTTCTATCGGTTTACCATATTGGAGTACTTTATTTTTTTCTCAAGTAAATACTATAGAAAAATCAAACTCAATGTATATAATAACAGGGATCCTGCTTGTACATGTATGTATGGTCGCTGATCTCACTCTACATTTTGATTGATCTTTTTCTTACACTGCGAGTAATTAAACATCACTGATGCTTACACTTAAGCTCACATGTAGCCCGAATGAGAGATCTAATGTTTAAGAGTAGGCCACGGAGGCCCGCTTGTGTTTCTTGCCTTTACAATTCAATTTTGCTCATACATTTATTACATTAACCCATTTCAGAATGGAAACCCCTAAATGGGTACCGTGGCAAACAGTGCAGGCCCAGATCAGACGCCGCAGAACGCGGCGTCTGATCAGGGCCTACACTGTTTGCAAAAAGTTCGGCCATTCTCCTAACAAATTATGAAGAAAATACAACCTGAAACCCCTAAATTTTGAAATAGACTCATGCTATATATAATGAGGAAGATTCCATTTGGTACAAAAAGGGTTAATATGGGGAAATTGCGAGGTAAGCATTCCAAGGCTGCATATAAGTCTGATTGGAAAGGTATGTGAAATTTGAAGCATTTTCGCTCCAGTGCAGACTTCTCGCTACAATTTGCTAATTGCAATCATAGACGGTATTCGACTGGAGCCATTTCGTGGAGCACGACTGAGCTCCGCCCATGATGCGCAATGGAAAATTGTGCTCCACGTTTTTGTACCAGTCAAATGTGATCCGTGCTTCCAGTTTGATGCCTAAAGCAAGAAAATGAAAACTAATGTGACTGTTTTATATTTTAGCATTCTTGTATGTCCCTCGGTTGTACAGAAAGCAATGAACCTATACAGTGTTGACGGGGACGTTAAACCTCGAATGAAACAAACAAACAAACAAACAAACAAACAGAAAACAAATTATCAAATATATTCGTATATATGCTCTATATTGCTTGAATTCTATGGCCATATCGACGAATCTCGTGGCGCAGTGGATAAACTACTGGACTATGTTCAAAAAATCAATTTTGCACCGCAAGGGGGGCCTGAGTTCAAATCACGGTGGATGTTTATTTCTTTTTTTCTTTTCTTTAAACATATTTACTGCTATTATCACTTGCACGTTTGTAGATTTTTTGTCAAAAACAAAACAAAAAAAAAATGTGTTTTAAAATGATATTTAATTCATTCGTCCTTTTTGCTCTTTTTGGGGGGCAACAACAGCAAACTTAAATTTTATTGTTTTGTGAAACAGAAGCACTAAAATGAGATTTCTTGTTT
This sequence comes from Lucinisca nassula, assembly GCA_963580285.1. Taxonomy (NCBI): domain Eukaryota; kingdom Metazoa; phylum Mollusca; class Bivalvia; order Lucinida; family Lucinidae; genus Lucinisca; species Lucinisca nassula. The sequence goes on from OY757026.1 coordinate 43,937,216, forward strand.
AGTGGTTCATAGGGACACTTTCTGGTTGTCTTTTAATTGTTGTAATCTGTTGGGCTCTTTTGAAAAGAAATCGACATTTTGGGTCAAATAGTGTGTTATTAAAATTTCACTTGCCTTCATTCAACTTAGGACACCATAGGCGAGCTACGTTGTCTTCTGACAACCCTATTTTATCCCCTCGCAACAACGTTGCGACCGGGATATAGCATCAGTACCTTGCGTCCATGTGTGTGTTTGTGTGTGTTAGTGTGTGTGTCCGTCCGGAACCTTGTTAACACGATAGAAGACACAGTTTTCATCGTAGAAGCTTCCAGCCTTTCACAAATGTTTCCCATGGAAAGACGACGACCCCTATAGGAGCTTTTTTGTGACGCACTTCCCGCTTCTAAAAAATAGAACGGGAAAAGCCCTGGCCGTCAACGTCGTATATGCTTCAAGGCAGTGGGACAGATAAAGTGTTAATTACAGCGTAAATTTAATTTTGACGAATTCTAATGTAAGATAATGGGACAAACACCGATATGCTACCAGGTGTGAAATTTCGCATTACGAAAACATGCCTATACAAATATATTATCAATTTTTCGGGGGGAAAAATGGAAATTTTAAGATGAAAAATTGTAATATTTTTTTTTTATTTCTGCTCGAAACATAGATTGCGGGGACTCGATAGAACCGCCACTACGAGATAAAGATTTTTATTAATTTGTCCGTTTTTTTTTTTTTTTTTTTTTTTAATATTTGATCATTTTGTGCATTAAGTTCAGGCGGTTCTATCGAGTACCAACAATCTATGTTTTGAGGCGGTTCTATCGAGTACCCACAAACATGAATAAGAAAAATAATGTTTACCCCTGTAAACCCCAGTTTTACTATATAAAAGTGGGGTTTGAGGGGGTCAAAATCGCATAGGCGTGTTTTTCATGATGGCAAATCCTTAGTCTTATGTTTCAATTGACTGCTCTTCAAGATATATTGTACAAACGATCCAACAGGGTCCTCTCTCTCTCTCTCTCTCTCTCTCTCTCTCTCTCTCTCTCTCTCTCTCTCTCTCTCTCTCTCTCTCTGAGTGTGCCATGGCCTACATGTTGCTCTCTCTCTCTCTCTCTCTCTCTCTCTCTCTCTCTCTCTCTCTCTCTCTCTCTCTCTCTTAGCGTACCAACACTTAGCGAGCGTAGGTAAATGTAAATTACAGTTCCACGTCAACCGACATGTAACGTGTCAACAACGTCGTGTCTACATCAAACAAACATCAAAGCGATGCACTGAATTTGACTTTGCAACGTCGATGAAACGTCAGAACGTTGCGTTGGCGATAATACGGCGTTGCTTAATAAGGTGTCATTTGCCTAGTGCTCGGACCCATCAATACTCAAGAGGATTGGAACATTAAATTCAAAACAAACATAGAACACCATTTCAGTGCATGAGAATGAAACACTCCTTCGCAAGTGCAAGATTTTACAGTAAAATCAGGTAGATCAACCTGCCCAGCCCTTACATTACCAGGAACCCCAAAACGGGTACCCTGGCAAACAGTGCAGGCCCAGATCAGACGCCACAGAACGCGGCGTCTGATCAGGGCCTACACTATTTGCAAAAGTCAAGCCAATTTCCAAACAAATTTTGAAGAAAACACAACCTGACACGCCTTAATTTTGAAACTGACTCCTGCTATATATAAGGAGGAAGATTCATTTTTTTGGTACAAAAAGGGTGAATGGCTTAGTAGCTAAGCTCCATAATATCTTCTTGGATACACGGATCAGTCAAACCTCTCTAATCTCAACGGTATCTCTAATCTCAACGGTCACGTGACAATGAATTGAGTTGGAGTGGGTGTCGACGGCATGACGTCGAGTCAACGTTGGCTCGACGACCGTCTTTCAGTCCACTCATTAGCCTTTTTTTTCGACTGTCAGTATGTTTATTTTTCTGTCTGTTCGTCCGTACGTCTGTCAGTCATTCATTCATTCAGTCGGTCGGTCTGTCGTCTGTCAGTTTGTCAGTCAAACCTCTCTCTCTCTCTCTCAACGGTCATGTGACGTTGAAGTGAGTTGGAGTTGGTGTCGACGGCATGACGTCGAACCAACGTTGACTCGACGCCCGTCTGTCAGTCCAGTCATTAGTTGTTTTCTACTATCAGTATCAGTTTATTTTTCTGTCTAACTGTCCGTCCGTTCATCTGTTAGTCAGTCATTCGGTCAGTCGGTCTGTCTGTTGCTGTCTGTCTACTGTCAGTTTCTCAGTCAAACCTCTCTCTCTCTCTCTCTCTCTCTCTCTCTCTCTCTCTCTCTCTCTCTCTCTCTCTCTCTCTCTCTCTCTCTCTCTCTCTCTCTCTCTCTCTGTACATGATGTTTGTTAGTAATAAAATATTGTTTAAACAAAAACAAACGTTATCTGTCCACAAGAATCTTCAATTTAATAAAACTGCACTTCTAGACAGATCGTTGGACATTTTTATAATTGCACATGTAGACAGATCGTTGGACAGTTTTCTCAATAGATAGATAGATAGATAGATAGATAGATAGATAGATAGATAGATAGATAGATAGATAGATAGATAGATAGATAGATAGATAGATAGATAGATAGATAGATAGATAGATAGATAGATAGATAGATAGATAGATAGATAGATAGATAGATAGATAGATAGATAGATAGATAGATAGATAGATAGATAGATAGATAGATAGATAGATAGATAGATAGATAGATAGATAGATAGATAGATAGATAGATAGATAGATAGATAGATAGATAGATAGATAGATAGATAGATAGATAGATAGATAGATAGATAGATAGATAGATAGATAGATAGATAGATAGATAGATAGATAGATAGATAGATAGATAGATAGATAGATAGATAGATAGATAGATAGATAGATAGATAGATAGATAGATAGATAGATAGATAGATAGATAGATAGATAGATAGATAGATAGATAGATAGATAGATAGATAGATAGATAGATAGATAGATAGATAGATAGATAGATAGATAGATAGATAGATAGATAGATAGATAGATAGATAGATAGATAGATAGATAGATAGATAGATAGATAGATAGATAGATAGATAGATAGATAGATAGATAGATAGATAGATAGATAGATAGATAGATAGATAGATAGATAGATAGATAGATAGATAGATAGATAGATAGATAGATAGATAGATAGATAGATAGATAGCTTTCGTAAGCCATTGACATGGGTCATTCACGAAGAGATTTTCGTCAATAACAAACGGATCCAGGATAAATGAATTTTAGTAATAAAAGCAAAATATCATTCTTTTCTTCTCGAGGCATTATTTCAATGTAACGGGTACATTTTCTCTCAAAATGTCTGAATATTGTTAGCATTTTAAATTCCGCCAACACATTTGAATAGCGATGGCCGTTTCAATTGACGGCCAGTGCTTTGCGCATGCGCAAGAATGACGTCATAAACGGAACCTCTTAAACCTCCTATTGATTTTCAAGGTCAAGGGTAAAAGGTAAAGGCTACAATGGCCTTGACATTAAAAACCTGGTGAACAGATTAGAAGACAAATAGATCATCCTAGAATCTTCAAACCTTCCACAAATGTTCCTTATTGAAAGACAATGAACCCTATTTCTTTTCAAGGTCAAAGGTCAAGGTCACAATGATTAAACATATTTTACTGCATAAACATACAAAGGGATTGGACACAAGTTATGACAGCATTAGATAGACCTTAAAAACCTTGTGAACACGATTTAAGACACATTTATCATCATAGAAGCTTCAAACCCTCCATAAATATTCCCCATGGAAAGACGATGAACGCTATTGATTTTCAAGGTCAATGTTCAAAGGTCAAGGTCAATATGAACTTGACCTTAAAAACCTTAATAACAGGATAGAAGACACAGTTATCAGCGTAGAAGCTTCAAATCTTCCACAAAATTTCCCCATGGAAAGACGATGAACCTTATTGATTTTCAAGGTCAATGGTCGGAGATCAAGGCCAGAATGGACTTGGCCGTAAAACCTTATGAACAGGATAGAATGTACAGTTATCATCGTAGAAGCTTCAAACCTTCTACAAATGTTTCCCATGAAGAGACGATGAACCGTATTGACTTTCAAGGTCAGTGGTCAGAGGTCAAGGTCACAATGGACTTGACCTTAAAAATCTTATGAATAGGACAGAATATACAGCTATCATCTTAGAAGCTTCAAACCTTCATGTCGATGAATGGTATGCTGTTGCGAGGGGATGCTACGCTTGCGTTGCCTTGTTCAAGTTGTTCTGTCGAGATTATTACACTTATATGTAACCGATCGTTAATCACAGGTTGGCGAAAATCGAAGCCGGCATCCCCGGAGAAAAACCACCCGACCTCCGGTTGGCGTCTCACATGTGACCCTAGCCAGTTTCGAAACACAGCCGTGAGAGAGCTATGATTAACAGTCATAAGGCAAAGAGGCACCTCCAAACATATCATTTATAATCAGATAGATCCGAGCTGTGTCTTAACTCCATATTAACTAGAAATGACAAGCACAATAAATAGCTTAAGTTTATAAAACTTGTATTATGGTTACTTTCTAAAGTTGCCACGAGGCCTCGGGCCAATGCAGCAGACCTCGGACCTGTACCTGGGTCAATGCGAAATTACTTGATCAATGACATTATAAGCCAGTTACTTATATTTTTATCTCTTTACAAACCAAAGTATGTCTTGTTACAATGACTTCCAATGTTTATTATAGATACATTTAATTTGATTTATAGATATCTATTATAAAATTATAGGTATCTCGTAGAATTATAGATATCTCGAAATTGTATTACATAGTAAAACGGCACGCCATATACTTTTCTATGTTCAGCCATATTAATTCAGTCACGTGACTGATTTCACGCTCTTTTTGAAACGTGGCCGTTGTGCTCCACGAAATTGTTCGAAATTTCACGAATCTCCCAATCGAACAAAAAACGTGCTCCACGCTTCTGTTCGTGGACCACGAAATCACCAGTCGAATACCGCCATAGTCGACGTGAAGAAATAATGTGAACCAGTCAAAAATTTGCAGGGATACTTTATTTTTCTATATAGTGTGTCTATTTGGCGAAATGACCGTAAATGAAAGTTATTCCATTTACAAGTATGACGTTTAACAAAAAACTTGCCCTACGCCAGCAAGTGCATGTATCCTTATTCCAGCTTCCAAATTGTTGAACCGTCTGGCAACGTCCTTTTCGTATGCGTAACGCTGATTTGCAATATATTTGAACTGACAAAAAGCGAAATACTACTGAAGATGGCCAGAAAGGGCGACATCACAGAAAACATGTTACAAATGGCACCAACAGGAAGAGCAAACCGAATATTTGATACACAATAAGAATGCAACGGAAAGGAAAGTAATCAGCTGTTTCTTCTCCAACGAGAAAATGGCGTTTTATCAGCCTAAGCGAATCCATTGCTGGGGCTGAAAGTCACTACAGTTTCTGTGTTCGTATAAACAGTTTTACTGACATGGCGTTGCATTGACGTTGGTACGACGTTGCCTGGACGTCATGTGCCCGCTGGGAATAACTAATCTTTCTTATGGGTGGCACGGATCCAATATACATATATATTGTTCCTTGTTAGTGTCATTCAAACGAGTAACACGACCTACGTTTTATAACAAAAATAAGAAAACTAATGTAATATCTGTAATCCCAACTTCATTGCAGTTACATGTAACATACTGATATCAAATAACTGAAAACCACTACTCGAAATTAATAGTAACAAGTACTCTGCGCGGAAATAAATTTGATTGCTCAGGCAGACTAAAGTTGTTGTTAAATGCTCGTATCTAAGTTAATGAGGACGCCTAGGCATGATATAGTGTGTTGCACGTACGAGTAAGGCCGCGGTTACGCTATCACGTATTGAGAGCTAGGTTTTAGCACATTAAAAAACGTAGCAGAACGACAATAAACGTAGTAAAACATAGTGAAAATCTACTACATGGCAACATAGGTCACAGTTTCACCGTCACTTATTGAGGGCTAGGTTTTACTGCATGTTTTAAACGTAGCAAAACGGCAATAATCGTAGTACATACGGTTATATATGGCTACAGCTGCGTTTGCTTTGAAATTTCAAAAACATACATGGCATGGCAATATACGGAGCGTATTTTTGTTTGTTTGATTGATTTGAGGTTTAACGTCCCCGTCAACACTGTAAAGGTCATTTTGGAGACGTTGCTTCCAATTTTGTGGGACTTTTACCCGACATTGAGATGAAATGACATCTCAAGCCCCGCCGCCCACTGAAACCAACAGGGTTTACAAGCATGGACGGGCCGACTCGCACCGCTTTGCCTGGGCAGGCTTAGATCCTCTGAGCGGTTTAGCAGTACTCGTGTGTGGGTCGGTTTTAGCTCCGCGAGGAAGCATCATGCAGCCCATCTATTTCTTCAAGCCCCAAAAGGCGGGGGCCGCTATATACGGAGCGAATATCTAGCAAAAACACGTAGTTAAACGCTCTAAAACGCATACAAAGAATAATCAGCCTGCGCTTCAGTGCATTCTGGTCAGTCTTTGCTGTAAGCGCAAGGGATAGTTAGCCAACCGCACTCCTTTCTCCCTGAACTCAGCAAACTTCTCCTTATTTTCTCAGGAGGGAGCAGCCACTTCTACATGTATTTATTTTGGGGCCAGATTTGGCCCGAGTTTGGGCCTGACATTACCAGTATTTCTACTCAAAGTTATAGGTTGTGGATTCTTTTCGTATTTTTATGGTAAAATTTTCTACTAGATTTGTGTAGTAGTGTTTTTTTAGAAAGCACTTTCCTGCATTTTTTTTAAATTATTACCTCCCTTTATGACTCTGTGACATAATGCTAATAAACACGATTTTCCTGATCATTGCCTTCGCATTTATCTCACATAATTTCTTTCAAATTTTTTTTGATATTGCAGCGTAAGGAATCATTTGTTGTGAAACGTGGAGTATGAATAAAAATCAAAAATGAGTTCCTTTAAGAGCAATGAAAACATTCATAAGAAAGAAGATGGGTCATACTACGTAGTTTCGGCTAATAAAGCCTCATCAGTGACCCTGTAATGATCCGGCAAAGACAGCCAGAGGAAACATACTGCAATTTTGCGAATTTCGAATAGGCAGTCGATTCAAAGACTGATATAAATCAAAATGGGGACCAAATTATTAAAAACCTGTCTAGAATATGAGTCTAAACCAATAATTTATTTCTGATTTCTCAGAATATTCAAAGGACCAAAAGTAAAATATAAACTGCACTATGGTTGATGTACGGGGAGACGTTTTACGGCCGCCACACGGCACAACACCAGCTGCAGTGAAGGCAAATAAAAATAAAAAATGAGTTCCTTTAAGAGCAATGAAAACATTCATAAGAAAGAAGATGGGTCATACTACGTACTTGAAGTCGTATAGATTATAACACCGTTATGAGTTTAAATTGACTTAGCTTTTATGTTACGTGAAAATTTTTCTCCACATTCTGGGAAAGCCCCTGTGTGCTATCTTAAAAACCCAGTTCAGTTCTACTCTCCACATAGTCTATACTCTCCCCAATGGCTTAAAGACAGGTTTGGAGTAAGATTCACATGTAAAATGAGCTAAGGAATAAAAGTGTATAATATTTACCTCATTGTGCCAACATACTGACCTGACCACTAGATTCGACAGACAGTTTTTCTGACAACTAAAATTGATGAAAGCTTCAGACTGCCTACAACAGTAAAATGTCCGAAAACGAAATGACGTTAGTTCGAAACTCATATTATGTTCGGCCCTTGTCATATATTTCCTCGGAGTCCCTTTCTGTGGAGTTTCACCGCATTTGTGGTCTAAGGGAAGGAACTGAGTTGTTTTATTTCTTAATTATTTTCTAGCATTAAAACAATATTTACAGAAAATAGCAACACATTTCTTTTAAGGAGATGAAGACTGAGGCTCCGTATGAGAATGCGATTTTTTCGTATTTCATCATTTTCATGATTTTCCTTGTGTTAGTCTTTAAATCCTAAGAGTAAAAAGTTTTTAAATTTAGAAACAGTCTTTAGATTTACAGACAGTCTTTAAATAAAACAACTTTCTTAGACCTGATGAAAGATTACTGCCTACTGAGCTGGCTTTTTGAAAGTCACGCCGACATCATGGGAGCCTGAAGGGACCACAGGAATTTAGCACCAGTGTTTCAATGACACGTTTCAAGTCGCTGCGATCTTAGCACTCCTGTTCCAGCCAGACTCAAGAAGACAGTGAAGAAACAGCAGCCTTCTGCGACGGAGAGACCACTACAAGAAACAGCACCAAAGACGGTGACCATCGAGGTTCTGTTATCTCCGACAATCACCAGGCCACCTCCGACAGCAAGCGCCGAACCTGTGCCCGCACCGACACTGCAGCAACCTTCGCCTGCACCAGCGCCGTCCTCGCCAGAGCCAGAGCCTTCTCAACATACCCCGCCGGAGCCACCAAAGAAGCAACAACGCAAGACTTCGCCGCCTAAGCCAGCCTACCAACCGCTCGCACCAGACATGGACTTCGTAACGATCGACCAGCATTTTCGGGTACAAGACCACTACGACTGTCAAGCTGTCCGCCACTACGGTGACCACGACCTCTACCTGCTTAGCAGGATGCCTACGGGTCGAACCTACCCGTGCGCTACAGCGTGCTACGCTTTCCAACATTTGGAGAACGGCATTTTGTACGAGTCGAGGTCATCGGATGCGGGGGTCGATGAGTTCGTTCCAAGAGCTTGGTGGTTCTACAAGCAGCATTTATGCATGGCCAAGCCGGTAGGAGATGCGGAGGGCTTGTACCAGCGTCTGGATTATTACGCACTCATCCTGCCTGCTGGTTGGGAATAAGACTTGCGACCTGTCTTCTTCCTGGACCACTAGCCGCGCGTTACTGTATGGAAACTTGCATAGGCATGCTTCATTTGCAGCCTATGTCCGATGGCCAAAATCGCGCGGCCCCAATAGAGAGCACCGTTGGCCTACTTTCTGCTCTCGAGCACAGTAGAGAAATCGCGATCTAAAGCCGATTTGTCACTGATTACTCTACATTTTTGGCTCAGTTTAGATTGGCATTCAAAATTTCTAAAACTGGCAGTGCTTCACTTTACTCGGTAGGGCACAGGCAGTCCAACGCGATTAACTCTTGTTGGACAGACTGCCGCGATTCACAGCCCAGAAGCACATAACTTACGTTGTGGAGATATGGAGTTCTGTCCGTTCGACCCTGGCAGACGTAAAATGCCTTAACTTGAAGGAACGAACGAACAAACGTAGCCGTGTCATCATCTTCATTATTCTCTGTTCAGCTCTGGGTTTATGAAAGGGTACTTCCAGAGCCACTTGTGGCTTTCTTGAAGTCATGCCGACTTCATGGGATTCCTGAGGTGACCACATGCCTTCAGCACCAGAATGTCACTGTCGCTTGTCGTTAGGATCTGCGCAGTCCAGCCCCGAGCCAGAACCAAGGCAGCTCCAAGACTACGCCAAGCAGCACCACCAGCAGTCTAATGCCACATTTCTGGCCTGACCGAGGCAACATTTTCAGAAACTGAATGCAGATAAATATTGACAAGACCTTGCCAATGAGATTGTTTAATGCTTGATTTCTTTATAAATAGCCTCATCGAAGCAATTTTCCCTAACTGGCACGGGCGTATAAATTTCAGACCGTTAGAGATATTTTATGCAATTTTTCGGCAAACAGAGATATATATTGATAAGATCTAGTCAACAATATAGTTTAATGCCTGATTTCTTTATATAAATGGCCTTGCGAAGGCCAAATAATCACAAACTGATTGCAGGTATATAACTTTAATTTTGATAAGTTTTGAAAAGCAGATGTATATTGACAAGACCGTCTAATGCCTGATTTCTTCACAAGAAGTCTAGCCAAGGCAAAGGTGTTACTAGCCGACTTTCAGACAACTAGGATTATTTTGTTACGTTTTGGCATGCAGATAGATTGACAAGACCAAACAAATGAGTTTGTCTAATGCCTGATTTCTTTATAATTAGCCTCGCCGATGCAAATAATTCACTAACTGACAAAGTCGTTGTAACTTTCAAACCGCAAGGAGTGTTTTGATAAGTTTTTGCAGGTAGATATATATTGACAAGATTGGATCAATTATATTGTTTAATGCCAAATTTCTTGATATTGAAAACCTCTCCGGGGTAAAATAATAACAAATTGATTTTAGATATATTATTCGCAAGGTATATTTCAATACTTGTTGCAGGAAGATATATATTGGCAAGACCTAACCAATTTGTATAATGCAATATTTTTTATATAAATAGCCTCGCCGAGGCAAATTTTTCACCAGCTGGTGATGGGCATATAACTTTCAAACCGCTAGGAATATTGTGATAATTTCCCCCGGCATGAGAAGAATGCTGAGTGGTATGTAGTTTTCGTCCGGCGTCGTTTTTTCTTCCGTCTGTTTGTCCTTCTGTCTGTCTGAGCCCACGAAATGATAGTTAACTGGTTTCTATAGAATTATTGCGAAACAGTCATTTGCAGTTTTTTTTTCGTCATACATTATATCACTATAACACTCATTTCATGAGAACAAATAGCTTTTTAAGTGGCTGTCACACAAAAAAGTGACACATTACAATCTGTCCTGTCTACGAAAAGTCAAATATTGACTGTTTCGTGAGAACGCGTGGACGTCTGTCAACACTTAACTTCAAAGTCTTGCTTTAATTCTAATATCTTGCTAATCACTTGTCCAATACATTTTATTTTGGTGTATCGTGTTTCTTTAGCAATGCCTTAAACAGGGGTCAGTAACACTCCTGGGTCAAGTGCCCGGGTTTGGCTAGCGCCAGTAATGAGGATATAGCCATATTGGTAATTTCCAGATTTATTTTATTTTCCTTTAACTTTGCAGTGTGAACTTATAAAGCCTAACTGGTATTACTTAAAAATAGACAAGTATAGGGTATAGTTCCAGTTATGTGGCTGCTGCTGCTGACAGAAGGTCAAGTCGCATAATTTGAATGGTCATTGTAAACCTTTGCCAGTCATCGTGTTGACTGCATTGAAGTTTTATATGATATATTATAATTTACAGCAGATAATGTTTAGTTACAGTCATGTGACTGCTGCTGCAGCTGACACAGAAGGTAAATGTGACAGTGACAGGACTTTGCAGGATATTCATGTTACATGTTTATGGTCGCTTCATGTTTGTGTTTCTTTCCCTTTTGTGTCTTTGATGGATGGAATAAGTTAAATGTATCGATTCCTGATCGTTGTTTTATTTCTTCTACTTTTTTTATGTAAAACATTTGATCTCTATCTTTTATGTTATTGGAAGTTGATATGTGGTATTACTTGACAGCTGACAAAGTACAGTAACACTGATTTGACTTCTGCTGCCAAGATCGCACACTTTGAACTTTGATTGAGATAGTAATGTTAAAGTTTTTGTATAGTTGTGAGTTTCATTGCATACTTCAAACCTATGATTAGGTTTGATATGTAGACATTTCTATGGGTGCAGAAAAGATACTGCTGCCAGCAGATCAAGGTCATAAACTTACTATTAAGAAATCGAGATCAAGGTCATAAACTTAAAAATTGTGCTCTGCAATACATGGCTGCATCTGCCGATGGCATCCATGACCCCTTGGTCACTTTCTCTAGTTTTTTTTCCTTTCGCTGGCAAGAAGTATGGCAGCTATTGGTTTAGTTGCCAATTCTATCACTGATTTGTTTTGCTGTCTCAGTTAAAACGAAGTTTATAGACAGGAAATGCGCATTACACAACTTTAGAATTTCTCATCTTAGTTTTAAGTATGACTGCTATTGAAAAATAAAAGCGATTCACCAAATGACAGTAGTATTTGATCATTATTGATTTTTAAGGTTCTAAAGCGAATTGTTACGGGTTGGTCATGTTTGCAAACGACAAACATTACGCACATTTATTATTATTATTATTATTATTATTGTGATAATGCTCTTTTCATTCTGCTGACTAGAAAGCAGCAGACCTTTCCTTTGGATTCTTTTTAAAGAAGCCAACTTGTCTCTTAACTTGGAGCAGAACTACAAAATTCTCCAAGATAATCAGCGAAGTTTGCACAGACATGCAACCTGGGTATCTTGTTAAGTCTACTGTACACCCCGAAGGTAACTGGCCGCCGTGTCCTAATGGGTAAGAGCGCTGACTCTTAACCCGATCAGTACCAGAAACCCATAAAGGGATACCTTGGCAAACAGTGCAGGCCCAGATCAGACAGCGCAGAATGCGGCGTCTGATCAGGGCATACAATGTTTGCAAAACGTTAAGCCATTTCCCGAACTAAATTTTTAAGAAAAAAAAAAAAACCTGACAACCCTAAGTTTCAAAATGGACTCCTGTATATATAAGGTGGAAGATTCCATTTGATACAAAAAGGGTTAATCATCGGGTCATTAGGTCTCTCCGCTGTGGTTTGCGCCTCGCTTGGGCCACATATGAGACGCCAAGATCTGCAACAGAAGGTGGTCTTACTCCGGTTTTAGCTCAACTCTGATTAGCGGTCCGTTCGAAATAAGTGAAATACTCTTGAAAGTGCCGTAAATCCACTAAACACCCCGAGGATAACGGGCATCCTTAAAGCGTATTTATTAGTTAGGGGTGGGTGAGGGGTCGGGGAAGGAGACTTGGTAGCGCAAATGATGCGTGCGAATGCAAAGTAGCATGTCCTTTTTCAAGCGCCTGCATGAAGCATGGCGCGAAATAGGTGTCTGGTTTTTCGTCCGTTCGTTCGCGACATAGACCTAGCCTGCGGTGGAATGCATGTGTTCTTCTTTAACTGGTCACTAACTTTGCATTCAAAGCACCGCTTGCTGTACCAATTTGACTGTTTGTTAAATCATAAATAAATGAGGCGAATCTGAGCTTTTGGTTTTGTTTGTTTGAGGTTTTACGTCCCCGTCAACACTGTAAAGGTCATTTTGGAGACGTCGCTTCCAATTTTGTGGGACTTTTACCAGACATTGAGATGAGATGAGATGACATCTCAAGCCCTGCCACCCCATGAAACCAACAGGGTTTATAAGTATTGACGGTCCGACTCGCACCACTTTGCCTGGGCAAGCTTAGATCCTGTAAGCGGTTTACCAGTACTCGCATGCAGGTCGGTTTCATCTCTTCGTGGAAGCATCATACAGCCCATCTATTTCATCAAGCTGAGCTTTTGGTAAATGTCACATATCATTATGGTGTTAATAACCTACAAGTACGACTCATTATGAGAACTCTCCTATTTAAATATTTTGTAAAATTTTACCACTAAAACGGAAAATTTTCGGATAAAAATTTTGGCATTTTTTTCATATTTCTGCTCAAGATTTTGGGTCCACTTTAAAACGACTCTGCGAGGCGGTTCTAACGAGTACCCACAATCTATGTGAGCAGAAATTAGATAAATAATGTATACCCTTGTAAACTCCAGTTAAAAGTGGGGTAAAAGCGGGTAACAAATAAATAGGCGTATTTTTGTGATGTGAATAAAAGTTGTCATGAGACTTTTAAAAAGGGATTATACAAAGGAGAAATAAATTACTAAAATGAAAATGTGTAACATGAATGAATATTTGATAATGATTTAACAATGACTACCATTTGCCTTCATTTACAAAAACAACGCAAAACAAACGAAGAAATAATAATTAGCCGTAAATTATAAGTAAGCCCAGTTGTATTTTTTTCTCCACGAAAACGCGGGTAATTTCATTTTCAATGAAAGCAATCGGTCAAATTTTCGCCGAGAATCTCCGAGAATTTTCTCCGCGAAACCGGGAAATTTCTCGCTCATTTTATCTTTTCTCGCTGTTTTGCGGAGAAAATAGCCGATTTCGCATTAGGCGGTTTCTCCGCGAAACAAAAACAAGAGGGCCATGATGGCCCTGGATCGCTCACCTGATCCATAGAGTAACAAAGCCCCCCCCCCCCGGGAGGGCCATTATTGACCCAGGGCTATAATGTGCATACTGTTGAGGTAGGTCTAAATAGGTGAAGCTTCATACCAAATATCAACAAAGGCTATAATTTGAACAATCTTGATTAGGGTCCACTAGATGAAGCTAAACACCAAATATCAAAGACCTAGGCCTTGTGGTTTCCGAGAAGAAGATTTTTTTTAAGATATTCCCTATATAAGCCTATGTAAAACCAAATGGCCCCGGGGCTTGGGGGTTTTTAGGCCTCAGGGCTATAATTTAAACAATCTTGATAGAGGTCCACTAGATGAAGCTTCACACCAAATATCAAAGACCTGGGCCTTGCTGTTTCAGAGAAAAAGATTTTCAAAGATTATCTCTATATAAGACTATGTTAAACCAAAGAGCCCAGGGGCGGGGGCACTTGTGGCCCGAGGACTATAATATGAACAGTCTTTGTAGAGAACCATTAGATGAAGCGCCATACCAAATATCAAAGACATGGGCCTGACAGTTTCAGAGTAAACTAGAAATGTGTCCAAAGCACACAGATGCCCCCGCTTAGCACATTAATCTTTAAGTGGTGCAAATACCAATCTGTGCGAGTTTCGGCGTTCCACCAATAGTGACCTTGACGTTAAAAGTCGAAATCGCTCGAGATATTGTCATAAGGAACATTTGTGTGAAGTTATTTTGAAATCGGTGAAGAAATGTAAGCGCTAGAGGGGTGACAAAGTTTTTCTAAAAATAGCCACAGTGACCTTGACCTTGAAAGTGGAACTCGCTAGAGATATTGTCATAAGGAACATTTGTATGAAGTTATATTGAAATTGGTGAAGAAATGTAGGCGCTAAAGCAATGACAAAGTTTTTCTAAAAATAGCCAGTGACCTTGACCTTGAGGTGATGACCTTGAAAGTCGAACTCGCTCAAGATATTGTCATAAGGAACATTTGTGTGAACTTATATTGAAATCAGTGAAGAAATGTAGGCGCTAGAGCAATGACAAAGTTTTTCTAAAAATAACCTCTGTGACCTTGACCTTGAGGCCATGACCTTAAAAGTCGAACCTGCACGAGATATTTTTATAAGGAAATTTGTGTGAAGTTTATTGAAATTGGTGGTACAAATACCTTAACCAAAGTCTTAAACATTAAAAATTTTCTAATTCTATGACCTTGACCTTGAGGTCATGGGTATGGGCGGGGGTATTGCTGAATAAACCATTGGACCTATATGTATCATCATAGTAAATATAAACCAAATCCATTGTATGGTTATGAAAATATGAGCTCAAGTTCTACCTGGTACAAATACCTTAACCTGGGTCTTAAACATTAAAAATTTCAAGTCCATGACCTTCTCCTTGAGGTCATGGGTATGGGTGGGGGTATTGCTGAATAAAACTTCAGTCCTATATCTATCATCATACCGAATATGAACCAAATTCATTACACGGTTTGGAAAATATGAGCTCAAGTTCTACCTGGTACAAATACCTTAACCTGGGTCTTAAACGTTAAAAATTTCAAAGTCCACGACCTTGACCTTGAGGTCTAGGGTATGGGTGGGGGTATTGCTGAATAAAACTTTGGACCTATATCTATCATCATACTAAATATAAACCAAATCTATAGTATGGTTTGGAAAATATGAGCTCAAGTTCTACCTTGTACAAAAACCTTAACCTGAGTCTAACAGGATTACATACGTACGTACGTACACACTTTCGTACATTCGGAAACCGTACGCACGTACCCACGGACGCACGTACGGAAAACTGAAAAACTATATGCCCCCGGCATCATACGATGCGGGGGCATAAAAAAGATTTTTCAAGATTTTCCCTATATAAGTCTATGTAAAACCAAAGGGCCCCAGAGGGGAGGGGGCATTTTTGGCCCCAGGGCTATAATTTGAACAATCTTGGTAGAGGTCCACTAGGTGAAGCTTCACACCAAATATCATAGACCTGGACCTTGAGGTTTCAGAAAAGAATATTTAAAGATTTTCCCTATCTAAGTTTATGTAAAACCAAAGGCCCCCGGGGCGGGGGCATTTTTGGCCCCAGGGCTATAATTTGAACAATCTTGAAAGAGGTCCATTAGATGAAGCTTCACGCCAAATATCCAAGATCTTGGCCTTGCGGATCCAGAGAAGAAGATTTTTAAAGATTTTCCCTATATATGCCTATGTAAAACCAAAGGCCCCCGGGGCGGGGGCGTTTTTGGCCCCAGGGCTATAATTTGAACAATCTTGAAAGAGGTCCACTAGATGAAGCTTCATGCCAAATATCCAAGATCTGGGCCTTGCAGTTCCATAGAAAATTTTTTTTAAAGATTTTCCCTATATTAGCCTATGTAAAACCAAAGGCCCCCGGGGCGGGGGCATTTTTGGCCCCAGGGCTATAATTTGAACAATCTTGAAAGAGGTCCATTAGATGAAGCTTCACACCAAATATCCAAGATCTGGGCCTTGCGGTTTCAGAGAAGAAGATTTTTAAAGATTTTCCCTATATTAAGCCTATGTAAAACCAAAAGCCCCCGGGGCGGGGGCATTTTCGGCCCCAGGGCTATAATTTGAACAATCTTGGTAGAGGTCCACTAGGTGAAGCTTCACACCAATTATCAAAGACCTGGGACTTGCGGTTTGAGAGAAGAAGATTTTTAAAGATTTTCCCTATATAAGCCCATGTAAAAACAAAGGACCCCAGGGCGGGGGCGTTTTTGGACCCAGGACTATAATTTGAACAATCTTGGTAGAGGTCCACTAGATGAAGCTTCATACCAAATATCGAAGACCTGGACCTTGCGGTTTCAGAGAAGATTTTTAAAGTTTTCATTTAAAAAATCTATTTTTAGCTCCTGTGACCTAGATGTGCAACAGACCGGAACCATTTGAACAACTTTGAAAGGGGACCACCTAAGGATCATTCCTGTGAAGTTTGGTAAAAATCCGATCAGTGGTTTAGGAGGAGATGTTGTTTGAAGAAAAAGTTTACGCAGGCACACACGCACGCACGACGGACAAAAAGTGATCACAAAAGCTCACCTTGTCACTACTTGACAGGTGAGCTAAAAATGGGTTATTACCGGTAGCTGGTCTGTACCTGTAGGGTTTCATAGAAGATTTTCCTTATATAAGTCTATGTAAAACAAAAGGGCCCCGGAGTGGGGGCATTTTTGGCCCAAGGGCTATAATTTGAACAATCTTGGCAGAGGTCCATTAGATGAAGCTTCATATAAAATATCAAAGTCCTGGGACTTGCGGTTTCAGGGAAGAAGATTTTTTTTA
This sequence comes from Lucinisca nassula, assembly GCA_963580285.1. Lineage (NCBI taxonomy): Eukaryota > Metazoa > Mollusca > Bivalvia > Lucinida > Lucinidae > Lucinisca > Lucinisca nassula. The sequence goes on from OY757026.1 coordinate 43,954,518, forward strand.
AAGATTTTCCCTATATAAGCCTTTGTAAAACCAAAGGGCCCCGGGGCGGGGGCATTTTTTGCCCCAGCACTAATTTGAACAATCTTGGTAGGGGGTCCACTAGATGAAGCTTCATACCAGGGCCTTGTGGTTTCAGAGAAGAACATTTTTTAAGTAAGATAGGACACGGATGCCCCTGCCTGGAAATATGTCTATGTTCGTATTTATCCATTTAAAGTTATTGACGGTGTTAAGCTTTGGACCTTTTTTCACATTTGACCTCTAAGTATTACCTTGACCTTGGAGGCAAGGACCTTAGTTTTGTGTGAGGCAGATTGTCTCCTGATGGCCAACATTTCAAAATCCATCCATAAGAAAGTTATTGACTGCGTTCAAGTTTCAAACCCTTTTGAAATTTGACCTCCAAGTATGACCTTCACCTTGGAGGCAAGGACCTTAGTTTTGCACTCGACACATCGTCTCATGATGGTCAACATTTCTACAAAGTTATTTTAAAATCCATCGAGAAATATGAAAAGTAATTGACTGCATTTAAGTTTCGGATGGACAAACGGAGGGACGAACAGACAGGGGCAACGCTATATGCCCTTCCATCATTCTTCGAAGGGCAGGGGCATAAAAATCTATTTTTGGCTCCTGTGACCTAGATGTGCAACGGAACGGAACCATTTGAACAACTTTGATGAAAGGGGACCACCTAAGGATCATTCCTGTGACGTTTGGTCAGAATCCAATCAGTGGTTTAGGAGGAGATGTCGTTTGGACGGACACACGACAGACAAATGCACACCGTAATGATCAAGAATTGGGGCTGATTAGCCTAAGCAAACAGTGCTGACCCAGATCAGAATGCTCCTGAATGGGGAAGTCTGAACAGGGTCTAAACTGTTTGCCATTCTCTCCACCATTTGGGCTCCTTGCTGGATTGTGGAAGATGTTTTTTAAATTTTGGATAATTACAGGAAGTTCTCAGTGATATAATTACAGGAAGTTCTCAGTGTCAGAGTTAGAGGATTTTTACGGTATCCTTTAACCCCAAAACCTATTGGCAAACAGAGCAGGCCCAGAACACTGTCTGATCAGGGCCTCCACTGTTTGCTGGTATCCTTTAACCCCAAAACCTATTGGCAAACAGTGCATGCGCAGAACACTGTCTGATCAGGGCCTCCACTGTTTGCTGGTATCCTTTAACCCCAAAACCTATTGGCAAACAGTGCATGCCCAGAACACTGTCTGATCAGGGCCTCCACTGTTTGCTGGTATCCTTTAACCCAAAACCTATTGGCAAACAGTGCAGGCCCAGAACACTGTCTGATCAGGGCCTCCACTGTTTGCTGGTATCCTTTAACCCCAAAACCTATTGGCAAACAGTGCAGGCCCAGAACACTGTCTGATCAGGGCCTCCACTGTTTGCTGGTATCCTTTAACCCCAAAACATATTGGCAAACAGAGCAGGCCCAGAACACTGTCTGATCAGGGCCTCCACTGTTTGCTGGTATCCTTTAACCCCAAAACCTATTGGCAAACAGAGCAGGCCCAGAACACTGTCTGATCAGGGCCTCCACTGTTTGCTGGTATCCTTTAACCCCAAAACCTATTGGCAAACAGTGCAGGCCCAGAACACTGTCTGATCCGGGCCTCCACTGTTTGCTGGTATCCTTTAACCCCAAAACCTATTGGCAAACAGCGCATGCCTAGAACTCTGATCAGGGCCTCCACTGTTTGCTGGTATCCTTTAACCTCAAAACCTATTGGCAAACAGTGCAGGCCCAGAACACTGATCAGGGCCTCCACTGTTTGTTGGTATCCTTTAACCTCAACACCTATTGGCAAACAGAGCAGGCCCAGAACACTGTCTGATCAGGGCCTCCACTGTTTGCTGGTATCCTTTAACCTAAAACCTATTGGCAAACAGTGCATGCCCAGAACACTGTCTGATCAGGGCCTCCACTGTTTGCTGGTATCCTTTAACCTCAAAACCTATTGGCAAACAGTGCAGGCCCAGAACACTGATCAGGGCCTCCACTGTTTGCTGGTATCCTTTAACCCCAACACCTATTGGCAAACAGTGCAGGCCCAGAACACTGATCAGGGCCTCCACTGTTTGCTTAAATATGTTCTAGAAAGGGTTATCCTTTGGAAGCAAGGAATGCACCACAGAACTGGAAAATATGGAGTAAACATGTTTTCTGGGCCAGACTACGGTATTTAGTTTCGGCCATTTAGGCCTCATCAGTGACCCTCAAATACTTTAAAATTCCACAATGGAATCAATGATCCCAAAGGACAAGAAAATATGGGTGTGTGTGTGTGAATTGGGGTTTAACGTCGCTTTCAACAATTTTTCAGTCATATCACGACGGTGTCTGGTTGCGGCTCACTTTTATAGCGCTGCCTCACTGAAGTATCATGTCCCAGACACATAACATGATACCACACACAGTCACATTATCCTGACACTGGGTCGGCCAGTCCTAGTTCTACCCCGTAAATCCGAGTGCCAAGCGAAGAGCAGCTAGTACCATTCTTAACGACTTTGGTATGTCGCGGCCCGGGATCGAACCCGTAACCTCCAGTTCCCCGGAGAGGACACTACCAACAGAGCTATTGGGGCCGGTAGGACAAGAAAATATAAACTACACTGATGCAGGGCAGGGAGACTTTATGGCCGCCACACATTCCCAGACACCAGCTGTAGTGACAAATATGTTCTAGAAAGGATTCAGTCTTTTTCCAAATAAATTTTGAGAAAACAACCTGTCACCCCTAAATTTTGAAATGGGCTCCTGCTTATGTAAGCAGGAAGATTCCATTAGGTACAAAAAGGGTTAAACCCCAGTTTTCTGCGTATGAAGTGGGGTTTACAGGGGTTTTCATTACATGGACTTGTAAATATGACATTTGAGATGCACATGTACAAGCAGTGATTTCTCCAGTCACCTTCCTTTATTGGGTGTATTGGCATCAAAGAAAATGAAACCAACAAAAATCTATTATTGCATTTTAATGTCACCAACCAAAACATGTTAATATACAGAGTAGCGGGCATTTACAAACAAAACTTATTAATCTGCTATCATATGGTATGTAAACTGCAGACATTGATGATGCTTAAACCAATGCCTGCTGTTTGTCATGTACTTCCACACAGGCTTAAACCTATGCCTGCAGTTTGTCATGTACTTCCACACAGGCTTAAACCTATGCCTGCAGTTTGTCATGTACTTCCACACAGGCTTAAACCAATGCCTGCAGTTTGTCATGTACTTCCACACAGGCTTAAACCAATGCCTGCAGTTTGTCATGTACTTCCACACAGGCTTAAACCAATGCCTGCAGTTTGTCATGTACTTCCACACAGGCTTAAACCAATGCCTGCAGTTTGTCATGAACTTCGACACAGGCTTACACCAATGCCTGCAGTTTGTCATGTACTTCCACGCAGGCTTAAACCAATCATTACGAAACACGCCTATACAAATACATTGAAAACTTTACCGCCGAAAGAAACTAATATTTTAAGATGAAAAATTGTGATATTTTTCTTATTTCTGCTCTGAAATATAGATTGTGGGCACTTGTTAGAACCGCTTTGATTCTGCTCTGAAATATAGATTGTGGGTACACATTAGAACCGCCTCATCAAGGCAGTTCTAACGAGTGCTCACAATCTATGTTTTAGAGCAGAAATAAGAAAAATAAGGTTTACCCCTGTAAACCCCAGTTTTATTATATAAAAATGGTGTTCAAGGGGGTCAAAATTAAATAGGCGTGTTTTCGTGATGGCCTGCTGTTTGTCATGTACTTCCACACAGACAAATTTACAAGTAAGATTATGTCTATCAGGTCTAAAATAACATCTCACACTGACAATAACTAAGCACAATACGTTCAACAATAATAACTTAGAACAAATAGCCAGAATAAAAACTTCAACCCTTTTTGTACCAACTTATATATAGCAGGAGTCCATTTCACAATTTAGGGGTGTCAGGTTGTGTTTCCTTCAAAATCTATTTTGAAAATGGCTGGACTTTTTGCAAACAGTGTAGGGCCTGATCAGACGCCGCATTGTGTGGCATCTGATCTGGGGCTGCACTGTTTGCCAACTACCCATTTAGGGGTTTCTGGTACTAAAAGGGTTAAAATGCATACTTGCTTGATTTCTAGAATTGGCAAATGTGAATATTTTTTCCTCATTATACCTGAAAGGCTAAGAAAAGAAGCTGCTCAGGTTTTACTCGATATGTCTGCTGAGAGTTTATAACATTCTCATAATTTTGCAACATTATGGACTGGGCTAAAACCAAAGATAATCAAAGCACTGAGAGTACTGGTTGGTCGATTGTCTCTGAGTGTAAGTTGGGAAAATAGTCCTGAACTGAGAATTGAACTGTTTGGTTATTCCTTGAATTCCAGTATTTTTAAGCAAGCAGTGTAAACCTGATCAGACACCGCGTTAAGTTGTGTCTGATTAGGTGGTCACTGTTTGTCAATGCCCCAGAGCACGCGCTCAGTCCAGATTTTTACACTGCATTCTGACGTAAGAGGTAGAGGACTATAGATGCTTTAAACAACCGGTACCTGCAACAGTCAAGGGTATTAAGGGTCTGTATGGTCACCAAAATTGTTTTCATTGCTGTTTCTTTTCATTTTCGATTTGAAAAATGTTTACATTTCTCTATCTTTTCTTGTAAGCATTTCAGCGTGAATAAAATTGTTAATGATAATATTTGTTAATGATGATATATCTTTATGCTTATAAGAATAACTATATCATATGAAAACATAACGGGTAGTATCTGTTGTAAAAGGTTTCTATTCAAAAGTAGCATCTAACTAACAACGTATCAATAAAATGGTTGACATTTAATTTTCGGTTTCCCATCCCCACTTAGAACACCTACATAGAATAATAAGGGGATGGGAACAATTGCGACCAGGGATGAATCGTCCCTATTTTTGTGATGATCTGCAGGATACTGTGGTAGTCACGCTTACCCGCAACATGAACAATATGTTTTTATTGGTCTACCATAGTTTATTTGTAACTGAGTGCCTGCTATCATACCTTGAACTTTTAACCCATTTTGCACTGAAGGGAATCTTCCACTTTATATACAGTACAAGTCAATTTCAAAATTTAGTGATGTCAGGTTGTTTTCTTCAAAACTTATTTGGAAAATGGCTGAACTTTTTTTTTGCAAACCGTGTAGGTCCTGATCAGTCAGCGCGTTCTACGGCGACTGATCTTGGCCTGCAGTGTTTACCAGTGACCCGGTTTGGAATTCCCGGTACATACACAAAATAGGTTAATCTGTACTGAGCTATAAAAAGACGCAAGGCGAATTAATCCACTATACTTTCATTCATTAGTTGTACACGGAGAATCTATGTGTAAAATTTATTATTATTGAAAAGCAAACTGGAAGACAGGTGCGTTCATGAAATAAATTGACAGAAAATGCAAATTATTCTCTTCAGCTCCATCAGTAGTTTCATTTTACATATGAAGAACTTTTGAAACTGATTTCAATATAGAGCAATATTTTCTCAAGGATGTCTCTGTGGTGATTACGGTAGGTCATCTGCACTAGCTAGCCGTTTTAGTATAATGTTAAATCTGGGTCGACTGTCGATTACAATCAACCCAAAAACATTTGAGGATCAAAGTACTGAAAGTACTAATAGAAGGTGATGGTAGAAAACTGTTAGTTTTTACATTGGGCCATTTCATTTACTTACCTTTTTTGATTTTTAAAACAGTCATGGTTTTATATGATTGTAGTAACGCGAGGAGCAGACAAATGAAATGTCAAAAACAAAATTGAGTATCGAACGCTACATGTTGTGAATCCCTTCTTGTGTCAATGAGAATAATTCTGGAGACAATTACATACAAGAATTGTCGTAAAATGACAGCCATTGGTTCCCTTTGACAATACAGAGCTAACTTGTATGTCACTATCTGGACATATTGTGAACATTGTGGGCATCGAGAGTCAGGCAGGTCCTATAGTGCAACAGAGGGAAATGAATTAGTTTTACTAATACTGTCACATGGTGGCAAAGGGAGGATGGTTATGTGTCAGTGGTTCCCTTTGACAATACAGAGCTGACTTGTATGTCACTGTCTAAGCACCTTGTGGACATTGAGGGTGCAGCAGAAGGAGATTAATCGGCTCAGTCTTAACCCTATATAAAACCAGTGGGCTCCAGGCAGGTCCAGTTTTGACTGGGGTTATAGTTTGGACAATCTTGGTAGAGGGCAACTAGAGGAAGTTTCATTCCAAATATCAAAGACTTGGGCCTTCTGGTTTGAGACGAGAAGGTATTTAAAGGTTTTCAGTACGTAAGTCTGTGAAACCAGTGGGCCCTGGGGCGGGGCCATTTTTGACTCCAGGGCTTTGATTTGTATAATCTTGGTAGAGGTCATCCGCATGAAACTTCTAGCAAAATATCAAAGACCTGGGCCTTGGGGTTTTTTAGAAGAACATTTTAAAGGTTTTCCATATATGGCTATGTAAAACCGGTGGGGCCTGAGGCGGGGCAACCTTTGGTCCAAGGGCTATAATTTACACAGCATAGTAGAGGACAACCAGATGAAGCATTATACCAAATATCAAAGACCTGGGCCTTCTAGTTCCAGATAAGAAGCTTTTTAAAGGTTTTCCATATATAAGTCAACATAAAACCAGTGGGCCCCAGGGCAGGGCCATTTTTGACCCAAGGGCTATAATTTGAACAATCTTGGTGGAGGTCTGCTAGATAAATCTTCACAAATATCAAAGACCTGGGCCTTGCGTTTACAGAGAAGTTTTAAGATTTTCCTTATATATCCCAATGTAAGAGCAAAGGGCACCGGGGGGGAGTGTGGGGGGGGGGGTGATTTTGGCACAAGGACTATAACTTGAAACTCTTGATATAGGTCACAAGACGAAGTTACATACCAAATATCAAATATCTGAGATCTGAGGCTTATAGTTTCAGACAAGAAGATTTTTGAAGATTTTTCCGCGAGATGTCTATGTAAAACCAGTGGGCTACAGGGGGGTGGCATTTTTGGTCAGAGGGCTATAATTCTAACAATTTTGATAGAGGTCCACTAGACGCAGCTTCATATCAATTATCAAACACCTCAGCCTCCTGGTTTCTGACAAGAAGATTTTCAAAGGGTTTCCCTGTATAAGTCAGTATAAAACCAAAGTGCCTCGGGGCGGGGGCATTTTTGGCCCCAGGGCTATGATTTGAAGTCGGAAAGTCCATTGGACTCGCTCATAGTGTGGCAAGGCTTTAAATGCCATTTCATCACAATGTTAGGTAAGAGTCCAACGAAATTCGAAGCACGTCGGTACAGTTTTGTTTGTTTGATTTGAGGTTTAACGCCCCGTCAACACTTTATAGGTCATTTTGGAGACATCGCTTTCAATTGTGTCGGACTTTTACCCGACACTGAGATGAAATGGCAACTCAGCCTCTGCCGCACAATGCAACCAATAGAGCTTATATGCATGGGTGGTCCAACACGCACCACCTTTCCTGGACAGGCTTAGAATCTGAACCTTTACGGTGTCTACCAGTACTCGTACTCGGTGGATTTCAGCTCTGCGTGGAAGCATCATGCAGCCCAATCTGTTTCCTCAAGCCCCGGTGGGCGGGGCCGTTATACAGTCTTGACGGGGACTTTAAACGTCAAATCAAACAAATCAAATACACCTCAGTAAAAAAAGGGGAATATTCAGATACAGAAATAGAGGAAACAAAATCTGATATTTTCTGACCTCGGCTAAAAACAACAACAACAACAACAAAAAAAAAAAAAAAAAAAAACAAGCGCCCACCGCCCGGAATAAATGTGTATTATCCCGTACTTTAAACGTTAAAGGAGTTTAAGTTATAAAGTTATATTATCCCGATGGTTCACAAATATATCCATGCAACAGTGAATCGCTACCCCCCCCCCCCCCATCGGGGCTTGGAGAAATATATGGGCTGCATGATGCTTCCACACAGAGCTGAATCCGACCCGCACACGAGTACTTGTAAACCGCTTAGAGGATCTAAGCCTACCCAGGCAAAGCGGTATGCACGAGTCTGACCGTCCATGCTTATAAACCCTATTGCTTTCATTGGGCGAAAGGCCTGGAGATGTCATTTCATCTCAATGTCGGGTAAAAGTCCCACAAAATTGGAAGCAACGTCTCCAAAATGACCTTTACAGTGTTGATGGGGACGTTAAACCTCAAATCAAAACAAATGCAACAGTGAAGGTAACTTCTCTTTATCCGCCCCCGCCCATGGAGGCTTGAAGAAATATATTGGCTGCATGATGCTTCCACGCAGAGCTGAATCCGGCCCACACACTAGTACTGGTAAACCGCTTAGAGGATCTAAGCCTGTCCAGGAACCGCGGTGCGAGGCAGACCCTCCATGCTAATAAACCCTATTGGTTTCAATGGGCGAGAGGGCTTGAGAGGTCATTTCATCTCAATGTCGGGTAAAAGTCCCACCAAATTGGAAGCAACGTGTCCAAAATGACCTTTACAGTGTTGACGGGGACGTTTAACCTCAAATCAAACAAACAAACAAAACTTCGCTCTATCTGTAGTATAGCAAGTCGTAGTATTCCATTCATGCTGTCAACTCATTCATTGAATTATTAATCCGCGATCTTGATTTTGAGCGACTTCAGTTGACGTACTAGAGTTAACAAGAGTTGACTTGCTCCAAAACGCGCCATGTAGGAATATTGCGACTGCGAGAGTTAGCTTGGTATGAGAGATGGAAGCCTTGCCTAGTAACAACGAATACGGTGGAAGGTGGAAAATTGTAAGTTAAATGCAATCCGAAAATCGATTATTTCCAACTTTTTGAAACTTTGGCCACGTGTTGGAAAAATCACGTCCAACTTGAAAACATTTTTATACTTTCGATTTACCCGAGGGCAAACGATGACATTTTCTTGACGTCAGTAGAGTTCTGAATCTGAATCGTTACTGGTGACGCATCAAATGAAATTTGATGCTTCCTGTCGCTTCTAATTGTGGGATCGAAAAGTGGGGCGTGGGGTGATACAGTCATTATACAATTTTGTACAAGAGTAAGCCTACTGTCTCCCCTACTTTTCTTGTGTTAACTTTAGTTGGTCAACTGAACTCGCTCAAAGCAAACTAGGTCATGACAAAGCTGCGAATCGGGACCAATTTGAACCATAGGGCTAATTTTATGGCATTTTACTCTGAAGTTAGTTGTTTGTGTAATTGGCTTCCTCAGTTTGACAATCAGCATCATTTTCACTTATCAAATGATACATGCGCGTCTATTGATAAATATATGGAGACTTATTTTTCTTGAAGCATAGGAGTTATTCGTCATCGAGGTGGGCTCCAGTGTCGATTGACATAAGAAGGTGAGACCTGAAAGGGCATCACCTTCTAATAAGTTTATATTCATTTAATTAACCTACTATTATCCCCCTGCCGTCGTGGTTTTGATCTTGCTAGACATAACTCCCAAATCCCAAAGCAAGCTTGATTGAACTCAAATTAACTCTAGTAGTGCGACACGAGCCATAACCCCCGTGTTTTGGTGTAACTATAGTTAACTCTAGAAAGTCAACCGAACTCGCTCTTAATAACTAGGCCAGGTCAGCTGCGAAACGAGACCAATTTCAAATCTAGATCAATTTTATGACATTTAACTCTGAAGTTCATTATTTGTGTATTTTGCATCCACAGTTTTTATTTCAATCTGCATATTATTTTCACATATCAAATGATACAAGCGCATCTCTTCACTGATTTATGAGGACCTATTTTTCTTGAAAAAGGAGTGAGGCGGTATCAAGGGAATTCCCTGAGTGTTGCCATAAGAAGGTGAGACCTGAAAGGTCATCACCTTCTAAAAAACTCTGGAAACCGTGTCCAAATGGCTGGTAACCAACTAGAACCAATTTAATTTGCTATGTGAAAAAACAATGGAAACTATTTTGTAAAAGAATACAGATGCAGAAATTATTGTCATCTTCACTGATAAATCACTAATCGATCACACAATCGATCAAACAATAAGTACAGCGAAATTCCGCTAATAAGACCACCTAAAATTCAGACCATTTCTGCTTTAAAAAGCTTTAAAAGTAGGTTGCACTTTTTATTTCTTTGTGTTTCCTGCATACAGTGTCCTCTAGTCAGAGACCACCTTTGGGACTGTTCAAAAGTGGTCTTAAAGACCACCTTTGGGACTGTTCAAAAGTGGTCTTAAAGACCACTTTTGAACAATCCCAAATGTGGTCTTAATATAGGAATTTTACTCTATATAGATTATATATATATCAACATTACAAAGTTATCATTAAAAGCTAAACCTTGGCTACTTTGTCAACATATATTCCTGCTTCCAACTGCGGCATATTTGTTCAATAAGATGTCAACTCTTATCTTGCTGTTCATGACAACCCCTATCTTTGCAAACAGTGTAGATCCAGATCAGATGGCTTCTGAAGAAGCCATCTGATCAGGATCTGCACTGTTTGATATTCAGTTTATGAATTTGTGGGAATAAATTACATCAAGTAATCTGATTGGTTCAAAGTCAGAGATGGGTGTGACTAAACTGAATATTCAGCAGGATAAGGGTTAATAACACACAATAGAAGTTATTACATGGTGCATCAACACTATGAACAAGAAATCCCTAATCAATCACAGTCCCTCAGTATCATGTTGAAAAGAACTAACTAAATTCAGGCCACCATACATCATCTTGCTTACAAAAGTTTATAAAAGATGTGAAACTTAAAACAGAACTAGCAGTTGGAACCGTAACTTTGAGACTGTGACCAGGCATATGGTTTTATGGAAAGAGCAACAAGGTTTAAACCAACAGATCTTACTTCCACAACAAGAATTGGAGCAGACTGGTTCAAAGACTCCCTAGTTGCAGTCATAGAGGTGAATTTTCAAGGTGGAGATCCTGAACGACATTGATCAAAAGCAGGTTACTCTGGTATCTACAATTTCAAAATGCTACAGAAATTATAGCTAGTGCAATTTGACCAGAGACTGACCACATGCAAAGAATAAATTAATCAATGCAATCACAAATAGGTCAGCTTAAACTTCTCTTGAATTTGCGGCATCACGTGAATGGCCCCACCCCATGATAAAGATAAACGTCGCATATACAAAACAAATAACATAAGCTCTGTAGAGCTTTTATTGCGACAAAGTATCCTTTAACAAATACTGGCACATCTCAGGGCACCCCTGGTTGGTGTCACTGAATGCGTCTTATCAGTAGAAAAAGGAATATATATGGTTTAGGGGTGGGGATCTGAATAGTTTCCAAGATATAGGGCCTTTTATGCACTGGAGGGGGTGGGGCATGGCCCGGCACACCCTAGGGGACCCATAGGTTGGCATAAAGGCATGTGGCTAAAAGTTCAATCAAGGAATATTTCTATAAACGTTTTGTCAAAATATCTGCAAAGGTTTTTAAGTAAATGCGATTTTTCTATTTTCCCCATTATAAGTCTATGTAAACTAAGTTGCCATAGCAACCAAACTAATGAGCCGATTTTCATTAAAAGCACAAACTTTCAATCCCCTAGCCCAAGGATGCTTCAGATGAAATTTGGGCTGAATCAGCCCAGTGGCTTCTGAGACGATGTTTGAAAAGTGTTGACGAGAATGACGCAGATGACGGCAGCGACAGACAACTGCCTATCCTATAAGCTCCCCCGGAGCCTTCAGCTCTGGTGAGCTAAAAAGCAGAAATTCAGTTTATTTGATGATCCTGCTATTTCCCAATGAACTGGATCCTTCACTGGATTGTTCAGCAGCAGGGGGTTTAAAGCTACAAACCTAACTCCCATCACAAGGGTTTGACCTGGGTCCTTCAATAGATTCTGCAATTGTTGGTTTGATTTAAGGTTTAACGTCCCCGTCAACACTGTAAAGGTCATTTTGGAGACGTTGCTTCCAATTTTGTGGGACTTTTACCCAACACTGAGATTAAATGACATATCAAGCTCTGCCGCCAAGTGAAACTAATAGGGTTTATAAGCATGGACGGGCCGACTTGCACCGCTTTGCCTGGGCAGGCTTAGATCCTCTAAGCGGTTTACCAGTACTTGTGTGCGGGTCAGTTTCAGCTCCGCGTGGAAGCATCATGCAGCCCATATATTTCTCCAAGCCCAGATGGGTGGAGGCTGAGATTCTGCAATTGTATATATTATACAAGTTAATGCA